>BQKN01064892.1:514556-559673 GCA_022839385.1 Asparagus kiusianus | reverse complement strand
TCCACAAGCAAGCCTTCCTCGTCAAAATCATCAATCGAGAAGTCTGACACAAGAGAATATAAGTACCAAAGAAGAATGAAGAGACTACAACCAATTGAAATGAGTTACCTTTTACGGTTGCATTAGCCTCTTTATTTCCAAAATCCACGTTCGCCTCTTGCAAGTTATCTGAAGGAGCGAGAAGTACAGAGACAATTAGAGGATGCGCAAATTCCGAATCATTCGACTCCTTTGCGTGTCATCTAAAAAATATATTGTCAATGGTAGATGTACCTGGATTCGCTGGGTCGGGTCCTACATTGATATTCTCCCTAACGTCGGCAGCTACTGCAGGCCTCTCCACCTGGCGCGGTGAGTCAGGCTCGCCAGGAGATACAGGAACAGGATCAGGACTCATCTCGCTGTCTCCACGCTCTCCTAGATAGAGATGGAAAAGCATGAGTCAATATTCTGAATAATCAAGAGAATGGTTTACAGGGTAGATGTTACCTCCGTCACTAGCAGGATCATCACCAGCCAAATCCATATCAGATGCTCGGGAAGCTGCACGCAGCTTGCGGGCTAATCTCTTCCGCCTAGCAGCAGGGACAATAATCGAAGGTCTCGCCTGGGGAGGATGACAGAACTCTTCTTCCTGGTCACCAATGGTCCCTGAAACATCAAACCATTATCAGCTTTAATAATTCTAGAAGGCAGAAGAAGAAGATGAATGATTAACCTCGTTCGTAAAAGTCCTCGTAATCTTCAGGATTTCCGCCTGAGGCCTCGTCTGCAGAATGGAAGGTCCTCTTTCCCTCTTCATCAATCCGACGAGTCTTGTTCCGTATCCTCTGTGACCGAGCGTTCTCCCAAATCCTACGAGAATCAATCTGAGAAGCTTCCTCGGCCTCTAGCTCTGCGATCGGCTTCATGGGGATAGTCTTATTAGCTGCTAACAACCACTTGCAGCTTAAGAAAGTGAGGTTCAACTGCCGATCAGCACTCGGGAGACTGAATTTAGCACCAGTACAGCCAGTCACGATCCACAACCATGCACGGAGACCATCCACCAAACCGCCGTGGGCCCGAAGCTGCTGACGGGGATTCCCAACGTAAAGCTGATCATAGCCAAACTGGCGAGCGAATCGGCAGGGTAGATATGGCTCTATGAAACACTGATCCCTCACCCGAAAAGTCAGATAACCTGGCCTAATGTTCACCAGCCAGTTAAAGCAGCCGATGTCTAAGTGAGTTCGATACTCTTTCGGCATCTCCTCATCTATCAAACAATTGTCGTATCGGCCAGAGAACTGCGGAAAGCAAGTGGAAAATGTCCAATACTTGTAGACCTGCAGCTGCTGTTTGATGTCAAAAAATCCGCGCCCCTCCCACTTGCCATTCTCAAGCAACTGTAGTAGGGGAACGGAGTGGTCTGTGGCGTTCGGTACCGACATCATATCAGAACGGTGAAGGACGAACCAAGCCATCAAATAAGTGTACAGAAGCTCCGTCTTAATGGTGAGAATTTGACCTGGCAAATCACTTTCCTTCCGTGTAAAAGCACCAGAAAGCTGTCGATGTCCTCGATGAATGTTAGCCACCATCACCGGAAGAAGTAAAAGTTCTTTCTTGTAGGCGAGCTGAACTGCTGGGTAGAGCACTTCCAAGGGCAAGGCGTCGCCAGACTGATATGGAACCACGCATTTCTTTAACCAAATAGCGAGATAACCGGCAAGAAGAGTCATCGGTCGAATCGGTGCGGTTGCATGCCATAAGAATGATTTGAACTTGGTCCCTGCAGGAAAGCCACCCTCAGGACTGCTAGTGGTATAAGAATGAGAGTCAATCCTCTTCAGTAGACTGTTCACCCCTGAGGGAGTAAGTGTGGCCAACTCACAAATAGCCTCGCCAGAATTACTTTCCAGATTCTTGAACAAATAGTTTGCAAACTGCTTCAGACTCACAAATACCTTAGTCCTCTTTGCTAAAGGCTCAGACTGCGCAAAAGCAATATGATAGTGACAAGTGAGGTCCCATAGAGTCTCATAGCGATCGGGCATACGATCCTTCAATTGATTCAATTCATGATTGGAGGGAAAGTATTCCTGATATAACATCTGTCCCATGGGCAAACCAGAAATCATGTGCATCTCGTGAAGAGCCAAGCCCAACTCCCCTTGCCGGGTTAGAAAAGTGTTCGTGTCTGGATTATAAAGCTCGAACAAAGCACAGAAATGCCTCGCGCTGACAGGCAAGCCATACATGGTGGCACGAACGGCTGCATATAAACCACAAGCGTGCAACTCCTCTCCCCATCGGCTTAAGACGTACGTCGTCATGCGAGTCCACCAAAACTTGTCCAAAGAATGGACCCAACCATAAATTCTGTGACGCGTCGCAGGCATCTCCCGTCCTAGAACAGCGAGGTGATTCCTCAAAGTAGAAGCGGTGGCAAGGAACTCGTTACGTGGTGGTGCATCCAGCCCTAATACTCCGGACGCAATCCGGTGACATGACTCCTGCTCGAGCCAGAAAATGCCTGATGAGTGATGTAACCGCAGTGGACGCTCTCATGCTCCTCCGTCAAACGCCACGACATCTCCCGTGTCACAGCCTGACGCCTGAGCTCAGTCAATGAACGATGTTGAGGAATCTTCGGCAAGTATATGAAACCACTGCCGGTTTTATGAAGCCACTGCTCGGCATCAATAAACACGGCATCCGGGTCTTCGACAGAGTCGCCAAATAAAAAATCGCTCTTCCTGAGAGGCTGAATAGAACTGGCATCCTTCACGAAAGGTGCATCTGTAATCAACTGTCGAAGAGCTCGATGCCCACCTTCCTTCACCACTTGGGCAACCTCAGTCGATGTGCCCAAAGCGAACTGGGGAGTAACTGGAATGGGGAAAGATCGTCGGAAGTCGAATAGTACTCGCCACGACGCCCATATACTGCATGAGATGAGAATGATCCAGAAGGATATCCCGTTGGAAATAAACAGTTAAACACCTGTTAGTCTCAATTATAAAAGGAAATTGAACTCATCTTATAAATGGGTAAGATAGAGTCATTGCCTTATAAAGGGTGAGGTGATTTGGCCACATTGTGCAATCACAAGATAGGGTATATTGATAATATATCCCTGGCTTATAAAGCACAATGCAGCTTCAAATCGCCCCCTTTATTTTGAGATATGGTTTTTAACCAAGCAAAACCTATCTTTAAAGCGTCGATCATCACCAAGGAGAATCAAGGCTCTTCCCGATTGCCTCACCAAGGAGAACAACGTGGGGTAAAAGGACCAATTTGCAAATTTCCAAGAAAAAGGGCTAATTTGTAAATTCCTAAATATGTAAAAAATAGCTCACCAGCGTAAGAGGGAGGCGCGCCATCAGCCGACGCAGCAGGAGAGCGACCTCTCGAGACACACGACATAATGATCTGCAAAATAAATTTAGGGATCAGATCCAGAAAAAAGTTCCCCTTTTTATCAATTCTACCCCCTGAAAGAGAAGCTCGAGGCGCCAAATCATAATCCTAACCCTCGTATGCAATCCCATAAATTCATAAATTAAATTAAACATGAAATATCCAAAAATTATGGAGGGTTTACCTGAGGAAAAGCTTGAGGATCCGACAAAAAAAATTAGATCTTGAAAAGAGCCCGAACCACGCGCTCGAGGGGCCTGAGAGAAACTTTAAATAAGGAAGTTTTGAAGGATTTTTCGATCTAAGATCAAGAGAAAACCTAGATCTAAGATAAATTTCAAGGTTTGAAGGTGAAAAGATGCTTGAGGGAAGAGAAAATTAAAAAAAAAGGTCAAGGGGGGGCCGGCCCTAAGAGAGAGAAAAAAAGGTTTTTTATAGAGGTGAACCAGCCTTGAACCACCGTGAACCAGCCCTGAACCGGACCAAAAATGACTGAACCAGACCAGATCAAGCCAAATCAGTTCAAATAAGGCTGAACCAGACCAGACCAGTCTGAACAAGACCAGACCAGACTGAACCAGTCTTGAACCAGGCATGAACCAGTTTTGAACCAGATTGAACCAGTTTGAACCAATTTTGAACCAGAGTTGAACTAGAATTCAAATTGAAGCTGAATTGAGCGTCGAAACAACTTCAAATCAACTGAGGGTTCAATCCTTTATTTATTTTGGTCTCTCCCACGCAGTCGAAAGGATCAGAAGAATTTTTGAGCCAAAATATTGCTTTTCCTTGGGTCATTATCAGACTGGTTCAGATAATTATCATACCGGTTCAGAACATTCGGACGTGAGAAATACTCCAATGAGGTATACGAGTATAAACTATTCCCTATTTCTTTTGAGAAGTTCCTGGAGAATATTTTTCTAAAAATATTCTTAAGGATAACTCAATAACACTATGCCGGACAACGCGTCGCAAATAAAGACTCAACGCTAACAATCGAGGGTTAGTTGAACCAACAAACACGAGCTAAAGATCGAAAAATCAGGAATCGACTTCAAGTTCGAAATTCCGACAACGGTCAGACAATAAATGCAACACCGGAATCCCTACAGACGTTCGACAAAGCACCGAATAGCCTGAAGGAAGTGAAGGAATCCAGAACAAAAGCCATTCCAAAGTCCCATTATACCGACTGAAGGTTGGGGCAATCATATCCAAAGCATTCCAGACTCTTCTATAAAAGAGAAAGGCTAAAATACTTTGGAGGGGGTATCTGTAGGCGTATAAAATTACCTATAGGTCCCTTAGCACAGCTCGGCACGGCGATTCGACAAACCATCGAATGACAAGGCAACGAGGTCAACAAATCGCACGCGAGCAACGGAACGCATCCATTCGCGTGCGGAATCAATCCAACGGTTCGGGAAGTCAACGAGTCGTCCAACCATAAAACGGATTTGAACTCAAACACCAAGGCGGATTTACTGCCAAATGAAGATCCAGACTGTCAAATCAAGGTCCGGATAAATCAAATACAGAATCGAAAAACGGGAAACGACAGAAATCAACACCCCGAGGGGCTCGGCAAAAACCGAGCCACCTCAAGGTGGCTCGGCCTAGTGCCGAGCTACCCTGAGGTGGCCGGCCCAGATCTGTGCCAAATGCACAGATCTGGTTGCCTATAAATAGGAGGGGTGATTCATCATTTTGGAGGACTCTTGGGAGAGCCGAAACTCTGCCAGATTAAGATCTTGTTCTTGAGTTTTTGAAGGCTTGAAGACTTGGACATTCAAATCTGTTTCTCGGCGAGCATCCACATCACGAAAGGCAGGAGTTTGAGAGGACCGGATCTGAGATCTACGCAGGCAAACTCCGGATCAAAGCTTGGTATTTGATCCCGAGATTTGGGCGATTTGTTCCTTGATAAACTAATCCCCCCCGGCTATTATTTCCTTGGCGAAATAATACCCGTCGTACTGCGTAGATCCGACCGGATCTAGATCGTGCGGTGGTCAACGGATCAACCATCGGTGCAGGCAAACAACCCACGCAAGCGAGTGACCGGATAACAGGAGCTCGTGATTTGTTCGGTAAACAAGAGAAAAGTTGTAATTTTTATTTCTTTGTTTTGATTTTCATTGTAACCGGATCTTATAAAAAGACCGGATCTTTGTAACTCAAAAAAGTTGTTATTTAAAGATGACAATGGAATCAGTAATGAAGAAAGCAACAATTTTTCCCGCGAACAACTAGCACGAGCCTAAACCGTGCGGTCGCCAAATGCGTTCGTATCTGTTAGCCACAGCTTCGCCTGTATGATCGGTTCGCCCGCACGAGTCAAGATCATCTAAATGACTAAAATTCGCCTGTTTACTCAACTCGCCCGCTCGAGTCAAAAGTCAAATTCGCCTACGAAGTTTAGGATCACCAGTGTACTCGACAGCCGCTATACCACGTACAGGGATGAGCCTTCCCACTTCCCGCACGACGTGAAGGGAGGGAGCACAGTACTCCAAGCCCATCAAGTAGTCACTCGTAGTACGAGCAACCAGTCAAATCCATGCAGTCGCTAAATCCGCCTGTACGCTCACGATTGAAGCTCACCTCGCTTGCACGAGTCAAGAGCTGAATCTGCCTGCAAACGACAAGCTGGCTAGACTCACTTGAGTACTTGACAGCCACTACGCTGCGTACAAGGATGGGCCTTCCCACTTCCTGCACGATGTGAAGGGAAGGAGCGCAGCACTCCAAGCCCATCAAGTATCCGCTCACAGTACGAGTGATCGGTCAGTCACCAAGTCCGCCTGCAGAAAGCTCGCATCGCCTACACGAGTTAAGAGCTAAATCTGCCTGTAAACGGCAAGCTGACTAAACCCACTCGAGTACTGGCAGTCGCAACCCACTCCTCACCACGTGAAGGGAAGGAGTACAGTACTCCGAACCCATCAAGCAGACGCTCACAGTACAAACCCAGGGCATGGTATCTCCTAATAGTACATGGTCATATCCTATGATTTAAGGAGCGGCCACGCCGTCTCTCCTCTATTTAAGAACCTCTCCTAGCTTCGGAAAAGGGGTTCGCTCATAGTTACTTGATTAATTCAATCAGTTAACTGAACCACTAGCTCTCGACTCTCAAAGGAGTCGACGACAAGCTCTTTGCATAATCTTTGCATTGTAGCATCTTCTCCCAGTTTCGGGCCCTGATCACCGTCGAACTTGGAGACTCGAACTCTACCGACTCGAACTTCTACTGCGTACTGAAGCTCACCAGCAACCTCGGTCGGATCGTCCAAGGGAAGCAGACTCGATGCGAGAACCGAGCGAGGCGTCCTATAGCTACCGAAAGTCCTCACGTTAAACAAGGAGGGCATTCCCTCCGCTTCTATTGTAATTTTCGATTCATTAGTTTGTACTAAGCTGTTCTTATCAATACAAATGAAATCCCTATTTCGGGAGATTAGAAATTCACACCTACAGAAGATGGCAACCACAGTGGGAGAATATGTTTCTTCAACCGAAATGGTGATAGCTCAGTTCGACGAGGTTGCTGTTGGGACGATTTTGGAGTCCTTAGAAGTCGAGTTCGACCAAGCCAAGTACAAAGAGTACTTGTCTTCTTCCTCCTCTGGTAGTGATGCGTCCCGCAAACACCACAGAGTCGTGCGTAGAGGTCGACCTCAAACGGTCAAAGCCTCCGCGCCTAGAGACTCTATCCGAGTTACGTCGGGGGAACCTAATTCTTCCAAATCGATCAAGGTCAAGCCAGAAGTCAAGAGCACGGGGCGAAAGCCTACTAGATGGGTCGCTAAACGGCCCTCGCAAACACCCGCCCAGGAGGAATCAGTGGTCCATTCCAGCACAGACCATGCCGCCGCAACCCGCACGGATGCTCCTCTCTTCAGAAGAGCTTGCCAGCGGCAACGACAGGCCCTCGCCCGACAGGAGGCCCGAGCCTTCGCCTCATACGACGGTCTGAACTATTACCCAGGTTCGAAGAGTGTAAGGCAAAGGGGCAACTCACCCGGCACTGGAAGGCTCTCCAAATCAGGCGCGCCAACCAAGAGGGACGAGACCGCCCGCTCGGTTGGACTTCACTTTTTAGGTCACATCCCTGATGCGAACAAACCACCCCGAACGAGCAAACCTATCTGAGTAGATGAACCCACAAAAGAGGGCGAGCCTCACCACGGTCACTCGATGGGTAAGTGTAACGAGCGAGAGAGCCTTGACTACAAAGGCAAAGCAGTAGGCGATACCTCGCAAACTCGCCTGCGTGAGCAAAGGGTTGAGTTTCGCTTGCATGCTGGAGTTCGCCTAAGCGTGAAGACTCGACTACCAAGGCAAACTCACCCAACTCCAATACTTAACCATTCTACCCAGTGTACACCAAGGAGTGCATCCAAAACTCTCTCGTGCGATCATTCGGGTGATCTTTCTGATTGGGGTTGTCGCCAACCACCCGCAGAAGACCTCCGGGGTTACCTAACTCGCAAACGTACCATACATGAGGCGAATCCTCAGTGCCACTACGAAAGGCTTATCCAAACAGTACTCACCGACTGCCAATGTATAGGAACGGTGAAACCTTCAGTGTTTAAGAGGCTCTCTCAACGGCCTTCTCGACCGAGACTTTCTCATCGAAGCCGTCGTCACCAAAGAGGACGCATCGCCTATGATCTAGAGCTCTCATCCACTACAATCAACATGACGGGCAAGGGTAAGGCCGTGCTTTCTGGTTCTCCATATTCGGACTCCTTCCTGGGACCTAATCCTCCGCTTGTTCAACGTGGATAAGGCGGCATATACCAGTGTACCCGTAGTCGCACGGGGGTGAGCATCGGGTTTGATTACTCAACCTTAGCACCTCCCTCCGGCGGTGAAGAAGAGGTGTACTCAGCAGCAGCCATGTCCCAAACATCACACTTAAGTCAGGACGCACTGGCAAGGGTACACATGGCTGAACCCACACATGAACAGACGGTGGCCCAAAAGTTTGAAGAACAACAGGCGACCATCGACTCCTTAAGGGAAATGTTGGAGAAGCTTCTAAACAAGAAGAAGAAGAAGAAAAGAACCCCGCACACCGTACCGCGGCGGGCGGGGGGGTAAGGAATGGGTACCTCCATATCGTCCAGCAACTGAAACGGAGGATAATATCAGTCTACAATCCGATTACTCTTCCAAGACGTCACTAGGGACGTCGCATACTGGGGGTAGCGCCCGCGATAAGAGGTTCGATGAGTTCCAAAGGTAACTTAATGCTTTGAAACTCCAGCAAAACATGAACAAGATGGGGGTAGTTCGGTCCTATCTTGTCGAATGGGATACAGTCCCATACCCAGCAAAGTTCAAGCCGATTAGCTTGGTACAGTTCGACGGCAAGGGCTCCCCCTCACAGCACATTTATTATTTTATGGCGCAAAGGTTTCCTTACGGGGAGCGACACCATCCTCACTCGATTGTTCATCGGTATCCTCAAAGGGGTGGCCTTTGAATGGCTCCGTAAGTTAGAGCCTGGCTCCATCACATCTTGGGCCGACGCAGAAAGGCTCTTCCTGGACTGCTTTTTCGATGATGACACAGAGGTGTCGATGGCCACCCTCCTCGCCGAAAAGCAGCGGAAGTCGGATTCGGTCAACGATTTCGTAAAGAGATTCAGGAATCGATCAGTTCATTGCTGAGACTAGGTCTCCGAGTCTACATTGATCAAAATGTGCCGCAATAATCTCTCAATCCACATTCTATCCAAAGTCGACGCGGTGGAAACCCGAACCTAGAAGGAACTTGTTCGCCAGGGCGAGCAAGTGGAGAGCATGATCAAAAGGCTAGAAGATGAGGAGCCACATCCCAAGAAGGGAGTCATAGAGCTGACCACGCCAAAGAATCCTCCTCGAACAAGAGGAAAAGAGATCATGGCCGTCGATTCTGCCCCGGCACCCAAAACAGCTCAAAGGTTAAAGCCTAGGCAATTCGAGCAACGTCCCCCGTGGTAGTACGACTTCAAGGAAGACCAAGTGGTGGCGACATTTGATACGCTACTCAAGAGCAATTGAATTAAATTACCGAAGGTCACAAAGCCTGAAGAGGCGAACAAAACGAATGACCCGGGTTATTGCGCCAATCACAGATTCCTTGGCCACCACGCCTCTAAGTGTTACATCCTCAAGGACAAGCTTCAGACCCTCTACGATGCAGGAGTCCTAAAGAAGGAGAAGATACAAAAACAAGTGACCATGAATATGATCATCTTGAGTTTTGGGGCAAATCTTCCAGAGGTTCAGGCTCCATCAGGGATAATCCCTATCCCCAAGGCAGTCCTGAAAATCACTAATGACGACCCTCACAATCAACGAGGGAAAGGCTTAGTACCTCAGATTTTGCCGTCAGGTCAAGTGATGTGGGTCCATCCAGACCTCCTCAGCGATGAACAGTGGTCTACAAAGCCCTCTAGGAAGACCAAAGGTAGACCATGTAATGCCATCTCAGCCGTGCCAGAAGGGGATCAGACTGTAGTATTAACCCTCACCGACTCCGAGGAGGAGCCACCGTCCTCGCCACAAGGGTAGGGAAGGAATTCGTAAAAGAATACCCTACGAGGGCGGAGAACCCGGCAGGACCTCCCACGAGGCCAGCGGCAACAGCTCCTCTGGGTCAAGAAAGGCCGAGCTTGAGCAATCAGCCCTTTCGATTCAATGTGCTTGCGCAACTAAAAAGCATCCCCACACGCATTACCATGTATGACCTCCTGCGCTTGTCCAGGCCTACCAAGGAAGCCCTACAAGAGGGACTGGCCGACTCAGAAGTCTTCGCCACCCACTTCTCGAGGGAAGAAGACACGGAGCGGGAATGTGTGATGTGTTGCCAAACCACCGAGAGGTGGGTCCCTTGCATCACATTCACTTCTGAGGACATGCTCATCAAAAGCATCTCCCATAATCGACCACTGTACTTCACAGGGTACGTCGATTCCTAGAAAGTGGATCAAATTCAGGTTGACCCAGGGTTTGCACTAAGCATCGTACCTCTGAAATTAATCAAACACCTGGGGTGCCCTCGAAGCGTCTGTCCACGACTACCACAACTATCTTTGGCTTTAACGCCACGGGAACCTGATCGCTGGGCAAAATACGCCTAAAGTGTCGGATAGGCGACATGAAGATAGAGGTGACCTATTATGTCATCGACGCCGAGCCATCCTACAATATGCTCTTAGGATGACCATGGATCCACGGTAATCGGATAGTCCCATCTACCTTACATCAATGTTTAAAATACGTGGACGACTATGATCGCGTGAAGACCGTAGTAGCCGACAAACAACCCTTCAAAGGCATTAAGAACTACTTTACGGACTCTCTGCTAAGTCCCCGACGAGCCGCCGATTGAGGAACTCGAGAGCGGCAATGAGGCGGATAGTGAGTCCGAGTACAGTGACAGCCTGGTCCTGAACGATTTTGAATCAATTGTAAGTGGCTATGAAAGTCATAATGTAACCAACGCTGTTCAGGTGGAGGAGTTTATCGTGAATGAGAAGTTCAACTTTGCTTATTTGTTGTCTTGCTCAACGTCCGAGGATGATGCGCCTAACGACCTAATGTCAAAGCTCTATAATGACCACTCCCTGCACTTTCCTATATGCTCGCCGTATGTCGCGAAGGCACAGCCGATCAAGTCTTCACAAGTTGTACTAGTCGTACCGGCCCGGGATAACTATCAAAAGGATATTACCTTCGGACGAATCGATCACCCTTTGCGCACGTTGTAGGACGAATCTGAAGATGAGGACCCCGCGCCTCAGTTTTCATAGTACAGCCAAATCGTGAAGCGCATGATGAGCAATATGGGATACGACCTTACTCACCCAGAGGGCCTGAATTACGGCCGATGGCGTAAGACGGTCATCCGACCTGCTTACGTACCTAAAGGTAAACCCTCAAATTACTTCAACAGGACTCGGAGAGGTTTAGGCTACTCCTCTTCCTCTTCGGATTTGTTTTGTTATGTCAATGAGAACTCCGACTATGCGCGTTCAGGGATCAATCATCGATAACTTTAGCATGGGACTCAGACGTCAGCGTAAGGGATTTGTTCGACAACCTCACAGTCAATATGGCTGCGATTGATCCCGTTGAAATGGAAGAAGACGGATAGGTCCCACTTTATGATGAGACATGGGATCACCACGTCAACGCTCAGGGGAATAGTCACTTTGAGTAACGTGAACCACCGACCGAAGACGAAATCCTTCAAGTGAACATGGGCGATGAGACTAATCCCAAGCCCATATTCATCAGTGGTAGTATGCCTCCTTAGGAGAAAAAAGATCTCGTCGCCCTTATACGGGAATACATTGATGTCTTCACATGGAATTATAAGGACATGCCCGGCCTCGACCCACGGGTCGCCATGCATCGCCTCAACATCGGCTCAGACGCCAAACCAGTCAAACAGCAACAGAGTGTTGGCCTTCTTATTTTGATGATGTTTAACAAACAATTTATTACTAATGTTGTTTGTCTAGTGTTTGTGCATTCCTATATTTTGTAGACAAACAACGTAGTTGGAGGTTGGATGGATTGCGCTTCAACGATCACATCAATAAGGAGGTTGGCGGAATGTCGGGTTGAAGCCTATACAATTCAAGTTAAAGATCAAGTTCAAGCTTCATCCGTAAGATTACCAAGTCAAGCATATTGAAGACCAATCAAGCTTGGGTAATTTAGTTTAGGTTTTATATTATGTGTGTTAGATACTCTAAGCTCAATATAATATACACACACATTTTATTAGTTTCTTCGTATATATATATATAGTTATATATATATACATAAGTCTTGGTTTCCATGTATATATATACACATACATAGTTTTGAGTTTTCATGTTCATAAATATGAGATTACACATTTCATATTTATTATTGTGTTTTGGTTTAGCTATATAGATATGAAACAAATTTACATTCATATATATATTCATATGTTTCATACTCTATTGTGTTTATTGCATAAAATATGCAATTTTGTGAAAATATTGTCTTATTAGTTTTTAGACTTCAATATTAGCTTATACATGTTTTACTAAGTCTATAACAACATTTCATAAGGTTTCAAAATATTGTTTGAGTCAAAATATCAAAATATCAATTTCCAGGTTTTCATGTTTTTGAACATATTTACAAAATGATGATATTTTTCATTTGGGAAGTCCTTTTTCGAAACCAGTCATTGTAGCATGTTTATTATCATGTCTATAATCATTCCCCAAAGTTTTACATTTTTTGGAATTTATTTGATATTTTTAAACAGCGTTTTAAAATCAGATATACAGTTTTCAGTTTTTCATATGTCAGTTTTCGGTCGACCGGACCGGTCGACCGAACCTGAGGTCAAAAGTTTACTGGGCTGACAGAGAGCTGTCGGTCGACCAGTCCGGTCGACCGATGAAATTTTTGGTCGACCGACGAATTTTTCGGTCGACCGACGAGTGATTTTTCTGCTTCCAACGGCTAGTTTTCTGACCGTTGCCTTGGGGCTGTTTTGTCTTTTGCTCTGGTTTTTTGGCTGAGTTTGTGAGTGGGTATATATACCCATTGCTGATGTCTTTTCAAAGTAATCAAGAAGTTTTTAAATAAGTTTTTTAAACAAGGTTTAAGTGTGTTTAAGTTTCGTTTAGTTTGTGTTTAAGAGTTTGCTTGTGAAGAGGAATTCACAAGAACAAGAAGAGATCATCCATTCCTTGCTTGGGCTTCAATTCCATCTCTCTCTTGATCTATAGAGAAGTTTCCCTAAACTCTTTATCTAGCTTTACATATTCATCTGTTCAATTATCTTTTATCAAAGCTAGTTTTTATATTGAGTTTAGATTTGATTTCACTCATTGTTACACACACCTTGAGCTTATTGTATCTTTCATACATAGTATAGTTGGGTTGGTGAGAGTTGTAACATTTGAGTGTGAGCCTACATTGAGTTCTCATCTATTGTTGAGAACAAATTCATTTGTTGATATTTGTGAGATTGTAAAGTTTTCGGTTAGCTAGAAAACCGAGTGTGTAGTTCCTAGAGGAGAGGAACGGAGACGTAGGTCGAGGGGACTGAACTCCGTGAAGAAAATTATGAGGAGTGACGTTGTTCGGTGAGCGTTGAAAACTGACACTGTGAGGTGTGTAGAAGTTCCGGCTTCCAAACCGGGTTGTGATAGTGGATTTCTCCCCGGGAGTGGGGAGCGGAGACGTAGGACGGAAGGTCTGAACTCCGTGATCATATTGCTTGTTTGAGTGTGCTTTGGCGTTCATTCATATATATGTTCATATCTTATATCGCCATTGTGCATTGCTCATTTCTATATCATCCACTATCTTGTTTATATTGTTTACCCCTTGTGTTTGTTTATATATCCTTGCATATATCATATTGTATATCTATTCTTGTTAGGATATATCTTGTTCATATTGTTTATCCTAGCTTACATATCTTGTTGTATTTCATACTTGTTAGGATAACTTGTTAATTAATTTTAATTGGCATTTAATCGGATTAGATTAGCATAAGACCCTACTCACCCCCCCCCCCTCTAGGGTCTAACACAGAGGCGGTTTCGTCCGCAGATCATGGAAGCGATCGAGGCCGAAGTGAAGAAATTAATCAAATCCGGCTTTATCAGAGAGGAACAGCACCCCTACTGGGTAGCCAATATTGTTCCAGTCCTAAAGAAGAACGATAAGATTCGCATTTGCATTGACTTCAGGGATCTCAATGCTGTGTGCCCTAAGAACGAGTTTCCTTTACCCATCACGGACGTCATCATTGATAATACGTGTGGGTTTGAGAGGATGTCCTTCATGGATGGGTTCTCAGGGTACAATCAAATCAAAATGCACCCCGAGGACAAAAAACACACTTCATTCAGGACTCCTATGGGGGTGTACTGCTACACGGTCATGCCTTTCGGACTCAAAAACACCGGCGCAACCTACCAACGTGCCATGAGCATGATCTTTTAAGATTACCTACGAAAGATGGTCGAGTGCTATGTGGACGATTTGGTCGTGAAGAGTCGTTGTAAAGATGACCACCTCTAAGACTTAAGGATGATGTTCAAACTCATGAGAACTCATCAACTCAAGATGAATCCTACAAAGTCATTCTTAGGGATATCCAGCGGTAAATTCCTTAGTTTCGTAGTCACAACGAAAGGAATCCGAATTGACCCAGATAAGGTACGTGCTATTCAAGAGCTTCGACCGCCCCAAAATCTTAAGGAACTTAGGTGTCTACAGGGACGGTTGGCTTACATCTGGAGGTTCATTTTTAGTCTTTTGGGCAAGTGTCAACCCTTCTCCAAACTAATGAAGAAAGATACTTCCTTCGTGTGGGACGAGCCTTGCCAAAGGGCCTTTGAGGAGATCAAAGCTTATCACTCGAACCCGCCCGTCCTTGTAGCTCCAATCTCAGGAAAGCCATTTCTCATCTACATCAGGGCTATGGAGCATTCTCTGGGCGCCCTCTTGGCACAAAATGACGACGCTAGCCATGAGCAAGGCATCTACTACCTAAGTAGAACCCTACAAGGCGCCGAACAGTGGTACCCAATGGTCGAAAAGGAGTGTTTGGCTTTAGTATTCGCCATCCAAAAGATGTGACACTACCTGGTTGGCCAGACAATCCACGTCATTTCCTGGATGAACCCCATCCGAGTTTTCATGACGCAGCCTACGGCTTTAAACTAGCGTTTGGCCAGATGGGCACTCATACTGTCTCAGTATGACATTCACTTCATGCCACAAAAATCAGTCAAAGGACAGGCTATCTGTGATCTTATGGCTAGTCATCCGCTAGGGGCAAAGACCGACCTATTTGAAGATTTGCCAGATGAACCCCCCGAAGTTAACATAACCTCGTCACCAGAGGTTTGGCAAATGTTCTTCGACGGCGCGTCTTGCGTTGGCACAAGCGGCTCTATTGTTGCAGGAGTGGGGGTGGTCCTCACTTCTCCGCATAACCACGTATTGCCCTGAGCCTTTTTTCTAATAAAGCCATGCACCAACAACGTGGCTGAGTATAATGCACTACTCATTGGACTCGAGTTGGCAAGGGAGTTAGGGATAAAGCATCTCGAGGCTTACGGTGACTCTCAACTCATCGTCAAGCAAATGACGGGGGAGTATGAAGTTAGAATCAACGATTTGATCCCGCTTCACAAAGTAGCTACCAAGCTGGTAGAGTCATTCGAAAGTTTCCGCATCGACATGTGCTTCGTTCTAAGAACACACATGCGGACGTCCTCACATCCTTGGCAGCCAATTTGGCCCAGCCATTAGAAACGACTCAATAGGTCACTGTGGCAAGCCGAAGGCTCTTTCGACTAAAGGACATTCTAGAAGTGAACGCCACCCATCAAGTTTCAGATCGGCCCGACCTAAAAGACTGGCATCTCCCGATCATCGATAACGTCCTGTACGGCATGCTGCCCAAAGACGCTAGGGAGCGAGAGTCCGTCTATCGACATGCCTCGAGGTTCTACTATGATTTGACCACCAAGACGTTGTATCGTAGGTCATACGACGGCTTGTTACTTTGATATCTTTCAAAGACAGAAGCTCAAGAAGCTCTGCGCGAATCCCATGATGGCACTTGTAGGGCTCACCAGCCCGGACCCAAACTTTAGGATCGTTTACGAAGGATGGGATACTTTTGGCCTGGGATGGGTAGCGACGCGGTTGCTTACACAAAGCACTGCCTCGGGTGCTAAATCCACGCCAATTACATGCATCAACCTCCCGAATACCTACACCCAACAACGGTCTCATGGCCTTTCGAAGCATGGGGAATGGACATTGTCGGGCCAATATCCCTGCCGTCGGCAAGAGGCCATCGCTTCATCCTCACGATTACCGACTACTTCTCTAAATGAGCCGAAGCTGTCCCTTTAAGAGAAGTCAAGACCAATGACGTGATTAAGTTCATCAAACATCATGTCATATACCAATACGGTGTATCTCGATGTATCATCCATGACAATAGCACACAATTTGTTAGCCATGCGTTCACCCAGTTTTGTGATAAATTTTGGATACAGAACCTTTCCTCCACAGCCTATAACCCTTCGGCGAATGGCTTGGCCGAGGCCTTTAACAAAACAATCATTAAGATCTTAACCAAGCTAACTTCCAATAGCAAACGCGATTGAAACGAGAAACTGGGTGAGAGCTTATGGGCGTATCGCACAACGGTTCGCACACCGACTGGCAACACGCCTTACTCATTAGTATATGGCTATGAGGCTGTGTTACCATTAGAGATTCAAATTCCATCCCTCTATGTCGCCCTGGCAGCAAGGATAACGACTGAGGATAATCATCAACGGCGCCTCGCAGAACTTGAAGCGTCAGACAAGAAGCGACTGGAAGCTCAACAACACATTGAGTTCTATCAAGCCTGAATGGCCAAGGCTTTCGACAAGAAAGTCAAGCATCGATCCTTCAAGGAGGGAGAATTAGTACTAACCGTTCGACGACCAATGATTCTCACTTCCAAAAAGAAGGACAAATTTCAGTCCAAGTGGGAAGGACCGTTCATAGTAGAGACAGTCTGTTCGAATGGAGCCTATCGTCTCGTCAAACCGAACGATGACAAGATCATGATACCCATCAACAGCAAGCACTTGAAGAAGTACTACCCTTAGTTCCCCTCCAAACTCTCACGAGTGCATGAGTCCTCACCCCCTCTAACTGGTACAAGAGGCTAAACTGTTCCTACTTCATATACTCCGACGGGAAACCCTATATGAGACGCTACTAACAGCGTTCTTAAGCGTGACCTAGATCACCATTTGGTCTAACCTTCTTACAATTGGGATCAAAACAATTCTGTCATGTTAACTATCATCTCTGACAAAATCAACTTACCAATCCTCTCCAATAGGATGTGTTGGCCTTCTTGTTTTGATGATGTTTAACAAACAATTTACTTCTAATGTTGTTTGTCTAGTGTTTGTATTTTTGTATTTATTCTAGGCAAACAACGTAGTTGGAGGTTGGATGGATTGCGCTTCAACGATCATATCAATATGGAGGTTGGCGGAATGTCGGGTTGAAGCCTATACAATTCAAGTTAAAGATCAAGTTTAAGCTTCATCCGCACGTGTACCAAGTTGAGCTACAATGAAGATCAAGATTGCTTGGGTAATGTAGTTTAGGAGTTTATATTATGTGTGTTAGATACTTTAAGCTCAATATTATACACACACATTATATTGGTTTTCATGTATATATATAGTTTCATATATACATATATGTTTGGTTTCCATGTATATATATAGGTATATATATATATACATAGTTTTGAGTTTTCATGTTCATAAATATGAGATTACACATTTCATATTTATTATTGTGTTTTGGTTTAGCTATATAGATATAAAAAAATTTTACATTCATATATATAATCATATGTTTCATACTCTATTGTGTTTTTGAAAACATTGCATAGAATATGCAATTTTATGAAAATATTGTATTCTTAGTTTGTAGACTTCAATATCAGTTTATACATGTTTTACTAAGTCTATAAAAACATTTCACAAAGTTTCAAAAGTTAGTTTATGTCAAAACATCAAAATTCAAGTATCTCATATTTTCATGTTTTGAACATATTTGTAAAATAATGATTTTTCACAAATGGGAAATGCAATTTGGAAAATTCTTTTCGTAACATGTTCGTTTTCATGTTTATATACATTTCCCAAAGTTTCATAATTTTTGGACTTCATTTGTTATTTTTAACAAATTTCCAAAAGTAAAAAAAAAATACGTTTTCAGGTATGTCAGATTTCGGTCGACCGACCCGGTCGACCGATCAGTTGATCTTTCTTCACTGGGCGACAGAGAGTCTGTTGGTCGACCGGTCCGGTCGACCGAAAAGCTCTATCGGTCGACCGCACCGGTCGACCGACGATGGTCCAGATTGTTTCTTCGGGTTTTTGTTCTCCGTCGGTCGACCGACAGAGTTTCCGGTCGACCGACCATATGACCGTTGCTTTTTAACGGCTCTTTCTCTGAGCTGTTTGCTGAGGTTTTTTGGTCATTTCGTTTTGGGGTTTTTGCTGAGATTCTTAGAGGGTATAAATACCCCATTGTTGATGTCTTTTCAAGTTAATTAAGAGAATGTTTTAGAAAGAGTTTAACAAGGGTTTAAACTTGTTTAAGTTTGTTTAAGAAGCTTTTAAGCATTTGAGTGTTTGGGTTTGTGAAATCAACTTCACAAGAGCTTGAGGAGTTCTTCTATTGGTGCTTGAGCATTCAACCTTTCCTCCTTCAATCTCTTGATCTATTTGAGAAGTCTTCTAAACTCTATTTCTAGCTCTTTTTATATATTTGATTATCATTGTTATTAAGCTAGAATTATATTGAGTTTAGTTTTGATTTATTTAATCTCATTGTTACACACACCCACATTGAGCTTTTAGTATTTACATACATAGTATAGTTGGGTGGTGAGAGTTTGTAACTTTGAGTTGTGCTTAATTGTGTTCTCATCTATTGTAGAGAACAAATTTATATTTGTTACATTGTGAGTGTTGTAAGGTTTTCGGTGAGCTAGAAAACCGAGTGTGTTGTGAAGTTTTCGGTGATATAGAAAACCGAGTGTGAGGAGTGACGTTGATCGGTGAGCGTTGAAAACCGATACTGTGAGGTGTAAACGTTGTTCGAGTGAGCGTAGAAAACCCGGTTGTGATAGTGGATTTCTCCCCGGGAGTGGGGTGCGGAGACATAGGACGGAAGGTCCGAACTCCGTGATCATATCTTGTGTTTGAGTGTGCTTTGGCGTTTATTCATACTTGTGTTTATATTTCTTGTCGCCATTGTCATTAGCTCATTATTTATATGATCCACTATCTAGTTCATATTGTTTACCCTTGTGTTAGTTTGTATATCCTTGCACATATCTTATTGTATATCTCTTTGTTAGGATATATTATCTTGTGCTAGTTTATATATCCTTGCATATATATTTCATCATATAGGATATATCACTTTGTGTATATTGCATATTCTTGCTCATAAGTAATTATATATCATCTTGCAAGAATATATTAGTTAATTAGTTTTAATTGGCATTTAATCGGATTAGATTAGCATAAGACCCTAATCACCCCCCCCCCCCCTCTAGGGTCTAACAGGATGGTGAGCCCACCAAAGTTGCTCACATCACGGCAGACAATTCTGTTATGTTAACTATCACCTCTGACAAAATCAACTTACCAATCCTCTCTAATAGGATGGTGAGCCCATCAAAGTTGCTCACATCGCGGCAGACAATTCTGTTATGTTAACTATCACCTCTAACCAAATTAACTTATCAATCCCTTCCAATAGGATGATAAGTCCTCATAGTTGCTCCAATCACAACAAAATTCCATCATGTTAATGATCACCTCTGATGACTGGCACCATTATTCCTACGGGTGACACAGCCTAAGTAGTAACCTACCATGCGATGTGTTATTACTTCGATCAATAGTCACACTCCAACATCCCTAAACTACCTGACCTATTCCGGCTATCCTAATATTCTCTTAGAATAACCGATGGGTAGCAGCCCACCACACGACGGCTCCTACAGCAATCGATCGTCACATTCTTACATCCCTGAATGATTGGATTATCATTTACGTCGTCGTCCTCGCAGACGGTGATAATTATCAAGGGCGGCTTAGCAGGCGACATGTCCCAACTGTTCCCCCGGATAGTAACACGCCAAATGGCAAGTCATAGTCGGGGTCTTCAGCTGGTCGCATGCACGAGCAACTGCTCTTTGTTTTAAGCTAAGTGTCACCCTCTCGGTTTCGCTTGAGCTGCAACGCGAAAGTCGGGGTTAACCCGACCCACGCTACAAACAACCAAAAGCAGAAGGGGATCCTAGCGACTGAGTCTAAGACAGACTTGTCGAAGGCTCGCCACACTGCAAGAAATGGTATGACTAGCTCGACTCAGGCGAACAACAAAAAGTGAAAGCGAGTCCAACACAGTGACCGCCAGCGATCATATCAACACCAAAAAAGAAAAAAAAAGGGGGAGGGGTTATGTACGCAAAATGTTAAATAACCCAAAACATGAAAAGCCTTGTCAGGCAAAGTTTACGAGCAATATAGTTAAACAATAACAAACATCATCAAAAGTTTTCTTTTTGGCATAACAAAAGGAGAACATCCTAGAGTAGCTTTGACAGACTGAAGGTGGTGATCTTCGCTTTAACGTCTATAAGCCCCGCTGCCCACTTGACTCGAGCCTGTTCCTCCTACCATCGCCGAAGCCGGACGAGGGCAGCCTCACCGTCCTCTGCCTCCTGGAACAGACCTCAGAGAACCTACCATGCTCCAACAGCAAGGCGACAGACCTTCGCATTCTCGGCCTGCCATTTCTTCAAATTCTCCTCCCCCGAAGAGACTCCACCTCCATGAAGGAACAGTTGTCGTGGTAAGCGTCCATCTTGTCCAGCAAGGCGAGATGTCACTTTTGTAGCCGTTCAAGCTCAGCCTCCTACGCCAAAATGTGCCTCGCCAGAGCCTCGCGCTCAAACATGGCGCTCATCACAAGCGGTGGGAGCTTGTCACCAGAGTCAGTGTGCACCAAGCCCTCAAGGTGATACATCAGCCCCCCAAGCGATGGAGCTCTCGCTCACATCGTCGGGCAAGATGGGGACCACCTACGCATCGGATCTCCTCCAGGCTCTCCTCTATGAAGGGGAGCATGTCGTAATACCGACCGGCGCCCTCGCTAACAATGACAGCCGTCCTGCGTATGGCGTCCTCCAGCTGCTAGAGGACGACAAACACTCTCGGAGGAGGAGGAGCCGGAGAAGAAGACCCTCGGGTCGGGTCTGCAACCGAGGGTGGCATCGTACCAGCGCCGGCAATGGAGAAGGAGGAGCCAACACTCTCGGAGGCCATTGAACAGAGGGGGTTCTGGAGCTTTCTCTTTAGAGGCGAATTTTCATAAATACGAGAACTCAGCCAGAGGGATGGCGAGTACATCATATAGCCAAAAGCCCGACGGCTGAAATTAGCTGTCCCAAATAATCGAGCAGCTCAGATATCTCACGACGCTTCGAGCTTAACGCTCATAAAAGCCACGGCTCTTGGGACTCCAAACCGACCGTTCGGATTGAGCACGGAAGGCGAAGCATCCCGTCGCTTCGCAATTAATGAGCACTAACGCGCCCGCAGCGCCTTAACTGGCAAGCATTTGGGTTCGCAGGCAGACACATGGCATAAATTCGCCTGTGCCTGCAGTACAAGTTCACCATCACTTGAGTTTCACTTTCAGCATGAACTCGCCAGCATTCGAGTTTAGCTTTCAACGCAAATTCGCCCGCACTTGAGTTTCGCTTATAGAGTGAACTCGTCAGTATTCGGTTTAGCTTTCAACGTAAACTCGCCCACACTCGAGTTTCGCTTGTAGATTAAACTCGCCAGCATTCGAGTTTAGCTTTCAACGCAAACTCGCCAACACGCGAGTTTCCCTCAACTCGCCATCAGTTTAAGTTTCGCCTTTAACACGAACTCCCCAGTTTGCCTGTAACGCAAAATCGTCCAAACCTGAGCTTCGCCTACGGTATGAAATCGCTGGCAGTTATATGAGCAAGACACTAAATGGCAACACAACGAAATATGAAAAGAATATGTGCACAACGAGAAAGTACAAACTTCATTTGATGCTTCTAGATAGTACATTTGAACAAAGTTATGACTTTACAACCAAGAGAGTCATAACGTTACATTCAAGAAGCAAAATGTGAAACAGAACATCTTGAACCTACTCCTATCCTACGGGTTTATTCTAAGAGTTTGAAAGAGGCAAGCTTGGCTCTGACTACGGCTATCTTCTTCGCATGCATGGCGTGAGCTTTGTCCTATGCCTCCTGCTGGACCCACGCCTCGAAAGAAGCATTAGCAGCGGCATCATCCTGAAGCAGTAGTGGAAGATTACATCTCTCTCTAGCAAGATCACCCTCCACCGTCTCGCTCTGAATGCGCAGGCCTGACAAGATTGATTCCCCCTCTGCATGCGGAATCGACCCTAAAATGGTTGAAGAAGCGACAGACTCCATCTCAGATTGTAATAGGCGGTACCGAAGATCCAGATAATCAATAAGGGCACCTTTGTCCTCAATGTCTCGTCTTCGGCACTCTTGTTGCCACGTGGCACGATGGCGGACTGGAGCTAGGAATAACCTCGCGACAAACTGCAAATCCGCATGTCGTAAGTCCTCCAATTTCGTCAGGAGCAATTCCAGATCGATGAGCCTCATTGAGCAGCGTAGGGCGAGCATAAAGACGCTCGGGCAACATAGTCGAGCCACACAGTCTAAGAAGGACTGCTTCAGCTCCGCGAAAGTGCCACAACCCTGATCAACAAGCGAGATCACTCATTTCATGGCGTCCTCCAACTCCTCCAACTGGGCCATAATGGAGTCTGAGGGTTTAGGCTCCAGATCACGGTCAGACGCGAGGGCCAAGGAAGAGGCATCATCTCTAGTCTTCTTCGCACTAGACGTCTTCGCTCGTGGTGCCATTCTGAACAAGAAGGAGAAAATCAACACAGTGCCCCCCTCTAACAAGAAAATAGAGCAATATGTGACATGCGAACCAAGTACATGTCCGTCACCTAACGGCACACAATGGGCAGCCGAACCGTCTATTACACCGCCTTTAATGTGAGACGACGCGCCAATGTCAGTCCAGCTGGCGAGCACTCGAGACCGTGATCAGACACGCGGCTTCCCCCCGAATCAGCATTAATTTCGTCTTCAGCATGATTTGACTATGGTCAGAATTCGCCCATGCCTAAAATTCGCCTGCGACTTGAGTTCGCCTATAGTTAGAATTCACCAGCGGTTTAAACTCGCCTGTGTCTAGAATCCGGATGTAGCTTAAACTCGCCTGTAAGTAAAAACCCACCTGCAACAGCCTCACAGAGAAAGATAAAAGACGACAGTGACTAGGAGAGATACATGCACAAACACGTTTGGGAAACCAGAAGAGCATAGCATTCATTTAGTTTTAAGACAGTGCATTTGGACAAAGTTATGATTTCACAATCAAACAAGTCATGACACTGTGTCAAAAGCAAAACAAGCAAAATGTCTTAACACGGTTTTAGACCTAAGATCCTAGTCCAAGAAACTAAAGGATGTAAACTCCACTTTAACCGAGGCTACCCTTCTCGTGTGGTCCTCCCGGGCTTTGTCTTCAGCCTCTTTCCGAGCCCGATCTTCAAAGCTTGACTTGACGGCAGCGTCTTCCTAGCGCAATGCTTGGAGGCTTCAAGTTTCCTCCTCAGCAGTCTTGCTAACCTTTACACTCTCAGATTGAAGCCCCCTCAGGGTCGCCTCCGCCTGCTCCAGCTCGACCCTCAGACGAGATACGGTGGTAGTGAAGTCGCCTATCCGATCTTCCAGTGAGCACTGTTGACCTACCCAGAAGGCGACGTGGGATTCCAGATCTGCTATCTCCCTAGAGCGGTCCTCCTTCTCCCACGCCCTATGATGCCTAATGCGAGATAGGAAGGGCTCCACATCGGCTTCCGGACCCTCTGGCAGCAGGGTCTCCAGACTCGTCAGGCGTGACTCCAAAAAAAGGAGCCTCTGCACACAACGTGTAGTAAGCCAGTGTTCGCCCAGCCACCTGAGATCTGCCGCATGATCCAGGAGGGACTGTTTGAAACCATCGTAGGTTCCCATGCTAAGACTGACAAGGAAAATTACCTCCTTCACAACTTTCTCAAATTCCTCAACGCGAGCTTGTATGGACAAGGAATCTGAGGAAATAGGCTCTTGACCCGGAGCGAGCGCCGCGATAGGTGGAATCTCGAGACAAGGCTCAGCTCCAAACGGTGGAATAGTGTTTGAGGCGGAGGAAGTCCCGATTCCCTCAGATTCGTCGTCAGAAATCAAAATGAGTTCGGCCATGCACTCTTCAGTGGTTGGCGCTTCGTCCTGGACTGCACAACACGACAAAGACACAACAAAGAGTTAGGAACGAGGGGCATCACCTCGACTTATGACCCCCTAACCAAACTACGCAAAGACTTGGAAATAAAGGCACCATCACCGGTAGCGGCTTCGGCGGCACCCGAGGAGGGACCCCCTCTTTCTTTCTTCGAAGCGACTCTCTTCACATTCGGCGCCATTCCGAGTGCAACGAGAGGAAGCTTGGATTTTCTCCGGAGAAGACGACAAGAAAACTGCGACCTCCCTTAACAAGGAGGAGGGGTATTAAATACTCAGGGCCTAGACGGTTGTCCACTGTTCGATTGGACCGTTCGGAGCCAAACGGTCGAGAGTAAGGCCGAACAACTCAGGATCTCGCATGAGCGGCCAAGATCTAGCAGTTTCTAGACACGATCTTCAACCAACGACCCAAATCGGGCGTGGAGAACAAAGAGGCCCACTACGCCGTCTTTAATGCGAAGCGACGTGCCCACGTCATCTTAACTAACGAGCATATTAACGCTTGAATTGACACATGGCCCACTAAGAGCGGAGCCCGCCCGTGAGTCGAATTCGTCGTTTAAACTCGTAACGATCAAGATCGTCTGATGTTTGAGCCATTTGGGCTCGTACACCACTCTGAAACTCGAGTCAGTCCCGATTTTGCCTGCAGCTGGAACCCACCAGTAGCTAGAATCCGCCTGCAGTTGGAACTCGCCAGTAGCTGGAATCCGCCAGCAATGAGGAGCCCCCTGTGTCCAAACTCTGACTGGTACGGGTCCATGTTGAACAACGGCAAAAACAAAAAGAAAAGAGAGGTGGGGCACACACAAAAGAAATAATGACTAGGAACAAAAGGATAATTCCATTCATTAAAAGAAATTCTAATACAATAATGGAATCAAATGCAAATTCTCTCAACCGCGACTCCGCCTCACGAATCTCCCCAGCATGCGAAGCTCGAGCCTCTTCAGGATCTCTCGGTGAAGATCCTCCTCAGTGCGCGAAACCAAGTCTTGGACAGTGTGTTTGGCCTCCTTGAGGGCTCGGTCTTTCTCTTCAACAGAACCAGCAACCAGTTACCGTCGAGACTTGATTTCCTCCAACTCCCTAACCAACTGTTCACGAGCCTTCTCCTGAGTAGCTAGTGAGGCCTACATGTTAGCAATGACTTGCTTGGTCTTCACTATCTCCAAAGACAAGCGGGAGAGACGGGAGTCGGCCTTTTGTTGCTCGTGGCTCACTCGTTCGTTCTTGGCCTTGACACGCTCCAACTCTTCCGACAACCTTGCCTCCAACGATATGGTCTCGTTTAGTCTGCGGTCACGCTCCTCCAATGCTGCTTGAACCTCGCAGGATGCAAGATGAACAATCTCGGAACTCGTCGCGCGAAGGGTAAGCAGCTGTTGGATAGCCCTCTCTACCTCTTCCAAACGCTGGAAGTATGGGTTAGCCGCGGTGGCACCAAGCTTATTGATCAACAAAGCCATGTCATAATCAAGGTCCTCCTTTAACTCCTCGAAGGGGCAGCTCTCTTCCAATGCGAGCTTTATGCAATTAGCTAGAGTGTCTTGGAAGTTAGCTAGGGTTCGAGCCACCTTCCTTTTACGCGAACGCTCCAAGGGAGAGAGGATAACCTCATCTGCCGCGGACGTCATGGTCGAAGTACTGGTTGTCATGACGGTGGAAGTGGTGACAGGTGCTGCCAAGGCTGATGTGCCTACCTACGCCACTGGGATATCGGCCGCAAAGCCGACGGTCTCCAAGGAGGAGGAAGCGGTCACCAGTCGAGTGGGTGTCTCCCCTTGGATCAGAGACTCCTGCGCCGGTGGTCCACCCCCGACCAATGCTTCTTCAGGAATAGGGATTTTCCCTTGTTGGCCTGACACCTCTTCGTGAGCCGACGCCTCCTCCTCGCTCGATATCGCCTCATGAATCGAGACGTCGTCGTCCGCCTCTGATTCACCCATCTCCCTAGTCGAATGGCCCGCCCAAGAGGGGGGATCCTCTTTACCAGTAGCTTCATGGGATGGGTCAACTACAAATACAAGAAGAGGGTTAGTAAATGCCCCTCGAGAAGAGCCCCATTAACAGTTCAGTATGTGTGGGTTAGCTGCGCCGGATCCTACTCTTACCTGAGCCACCAATCTCCTCTTCATCTCTGGTTCCCCCCTCTTCATTGGAAGGAATGAAAATCACTCTCTCGACTATACCTACATAAAGTCAACACAAACATCAGGGGGTGCAGATTCGACCTTACACCCGAGGGTACGGCATTAAAGATTGCCTCCTGGTATGGTCATAGGGGTCGTTGAAGCCCCCGCCTATGGCCTCACACCAGACTGTGGAGGAGCATCCTCCGAAGTTACCGGGACTATCCCCGGTGCGGCAAAGGGCACGGGCGAAACAACCCCAGTCCTAGAAGCAGTCACTCCAGGAATGATCACTTGAGCAGCATCATCCTGACCTTCCGCCGCCCTAGCAGCCTCAACCGTCTCTTCACGACGGACCTTCTTAGCCGCCTCCACTCGGGAGCTTTCGGCCGCTGTCTCTCTCTGTCGTTTAGAGAGAAGCGAGCTACTCGGAGATAGGAGGGGCATCCCCATCCGTCCGGCTATCGTGCTCCGGGCCTGTTCCAAACGTTCACCTACCCGGACTAGCTCATCAGACTCTCTCTGCCCACCGGTGGGGTCCAACGAAAGACTAGGGGAAAGAGCTTGAGCCTCAGGTGCCCCGGATTCATCTAAACCTGCATCAAAGCCCTCGGTGTCTTCAGTATGATCTTTCGAGAACCACTCTCTAGCAGTTTGGCGGCCCTTCCGCCTCGAGGGATGAGGAGCTCCCCTTGGGCGATGCCCGTGTTCCATCAAACAGGAACTCTGGAACCGGAAGTCCTCAGGATTAGCACTAGCGCCTCGATACCACCGATAATATAGGAGCGTATGGTGCAGATTACGATCCTTTGTAGGAAGTTCAAAATGAGCATGGGTGCCACCAGCATGAGTCCAGAACCATCCCCGAGCACCATTCACTAACCCTCCTTCAAAATATAAGTTGGGGTTGATATTTCCCACGTACAGTTGGTCATACCCGAACTGGCGGGCAAATCTACAAGGAATGTACGGCTCGAGGTAGCACACGGAGCCTTTTCGCAGGATATGATACCCCGGTCGAATGTTCACCAACCATCAAAAAGCGCCACAGGAAAGAACGGTGTGATGGTCCACCGTCGATACATCGCTAAGGGACTCGCCATACCCTCCTCCACTAAAGTAGGGGAAGAAACGATGGAAACTATAATGGCCAAAGTGGGACAGTGTCTTCCTCGCGTCAGGGATGTCTTTACACTTCCAAGAGCATCTCTCCAGACGCTGGACGAACGGAACGAACCTTTCTCCTTGAAGAGTCGTTGGGGCACTCATCAAGCACTCGTAATGGTAGACAAACCACGCCATCAGGTAAGTGTAGGATAGCCCCACTCTAGGGTTAGGGGTCCTGACAACTTCCCCTTCCCCTTCGTCGACAATCGATACACGGCAAAATTGGGCAGTCAATGTGCGGAGTCCCCGATGGATACATGCCACCATCACCGATACCAACGCGTAGGACTTCTCGTGGACTAAACGAACCGTAGGATACACGACCTCCATCGGAAGCGCCTCAAAGGAATGAGTGGGGACCACGCACCTCTTCAGCCACAACATGAGGTACCCCGCGAGCAGAGCCTTTCCAGATATAGGGGACTTGGTCTGGTGATGGAACAAATGTAAAACCGTTCTGAATTTGAATCCACCCTCGTCATGCTCAAGAGTCACGGTGGCTCCCCCTTCGGCTATCCTCCTTTCCACTTCGGCCTGGTCGCACTCATCCAATGGCAGAGTAGGCCTTCCCTTGATATCATTCTCCGGGAATAAGTAATCAGCCCAGTTCTTATGGCTGATCCCCGAAGCCCTCTTCTTCTTACCCTTATGATCTACTACCCCCAAGGTATTGAGGTATATATGGTAATGGCAGAGAAATTCACATAGAGTCTCAACCACCAAGGGGGAGTGGCCTGAAAGTTGATCAATGTCGTATTGACCTGGGACATACTCCTCGTACGGGAAGCTTCCCAAAGGCAGCCCTGACACGTCATACATCTCATGAAGGGTTATGCCGAGTTCACCATTGGGGGTGAAGAATGTACCGCTATTCGAACAATACAGCTCCAGGATGCTGTGGAACTGAGGAGCATTGATTTTCAGACCATGTCGAGTGGCCCTAATGGCTACGTACAGCTCTGAATCCATGAGATCAGAATTCTCGACCAAAATGTAGTCAGTAATCTTGGACCACCAGGTGTTGCTACCAGATGCAGAGTAGATCCACCCCGGGGCTCTGAAGTCCTTTGGAGGAAATCTCCCACCAGCTTGGAAGAAACAATGACGGAAAGTCTCCGTGACCGTAGTCGTCTCCCCGGCGGGCAACTTGTTGAACGGCAGGCCAGGACGTAAAGCGGTCACACGTTTGTAGGAGCTGTCCACCCCGTACCTAGCCGTAGAGCCCGTGAAGACACCGCAAGTCACCCCGTCTTGAGTTGGAGTCAAATCCTAGTTCATCATTCTTGGGACTACAAGGGACCGCAACTCAACAATTGAGAACCCTCTCGGCATGCTAGGAAGGTAGTAGTGGACCCCGTCCACTACGCGGAGCCACCTGCTCTCCCTGAGCAATAGAGCTGAAGGATCAGTCACGACATTACCAAACAAAAACCGAGGCTTCTTGAGCTCTGTCCTAGCCTCGTCTGTCAACACCGCGTCAGTAGTCAACTCACGCAATGTTAAATGGTACCCGTTGGTGACTCTCTTCATCAGTCCATCCGGTTTGTCGGCAGCAAACATGGGTACCGGATCTAGAAAAGGGAATCAGAGGGGCGCCGAATAGCCTGTACCTCCGGCAAGACCGATAGCCACGCCCTTCGGAAGGGCTTCGTCAGAAAAGGTCGCTGCAAGACAGAGCCAAAGAATCAGGACGGAGTCCGCCCTAGTGGCAAATCCACCTATCAAGCCAAAGCAGGCAAATGTAAATCCGCCTATCAAGCCAAAGCAGGCAAATGTAAATCCGCCTGTCAGAAAGAAAAATCCACTTGACAAAGACGAGATCTGCCTGTATAGACTGTATTCGTCTTTACCGGACAAAAGTCGAACTCGCCTGTCAAAAACGAGTTCGCCTTCGCCCGATAAAGGCCGATTTCGCCTGTAAAGGTAGAAGTCACCCTCTGTGAATAAATGTAAAATCCACCTGAAAAAGGCCGATTTTATCCAAATCAGGGAAACTACCAAAAAATGGCAGAATCCACTGGGGAAGACGAGCGATACTCATCCTCCCGACCCGACGTCGGCAATCAACTCAAGGTCGTCAGACAAACCTTTCGACTTACCCAAGTGCATCTCAGGCACGTTGGCGATCGTACCGGCGGTGAGGCGATCAGAATAGCGTCCAGGACCTCCTCCCTTTGGAACGCATCTCTTAGATTTCGGTGCCATGCCTAAGAGTCAGGGACGAAGCGGGAATTCTTTCTCTTTAGAAAAATTTCCACGAAACAAAATTCCTGGGCATAGTAGCTCTCAAAGGAGGGGAACAAAGCCTATTTAAAGGCGGAGATGCTTGTGTGGCCACGATCGCTCTCAAGAGGCAAAACGCTGGCGGTTAAGAGACGTGGCCATGATCAAAATCGACGGCCCAGATTACTCTCCATAGTTCGTTCTCTTTTTGCGGTTACGAAGCAACCGTCGGAACAGAAAATGGGCTGGTCAAAACTCGGGACCCGAATCGAAATCTACGACTGAATCTAACGGTTGGATTCGAAAACCACGACCACGATTCGTCATTGAGTGAGGTGCACGAAGCTGACGTCACACTGTCGAATCATAATTAATGCGACTTGACGGACCCACGCCGCCTTAGTTGGAAAGCATGAAGCCTCATCGGCGAACATGTGGTTCACCTCCTGCCAAATCTAATTCCGCCCAAAGGAAGAGTTTGCCTACAAAAACCTGGCTAGGCCCCATAAATTCAAATTTTGCCTGCGAAAATGAATTTCCCATGAACGATTCGTTCGCCTTCGAAGACGGATTACGGATGACACGACTCGTCCAGAGCTGTGAACCACTAATGAAATGGCCTCATTCAAACACACACCTCAGACGGTTAAGGGTTAGAACAGAAATATTAGTATTAAGCCTAAGAGAAACTACTCGACAACTCATCATGCTGAGGGGAATAGTATGGCTAGCCTGATTCAAACGTTAATCGGTAAAGGCAAATCAAACTCGTTGATAGCTGAAGGTTTGCTAAAACCCTAAAGGGAACCAAATACACTTGCTTCGCCAGGAACTTCTTTATTCAAAGTATTCCAGACCGCACACAAGCCGGCTTAGGTCTGAAAACTTTAAAGGGGGCCTTATAGACGGTAAAAATTACCTCCACAAACTTACATGAAATTCGCCTACGAGTCGGAGTCGCCCACACGATTTGAGGGTAGGGCTCACTCTTGGACTTGACTCGCTAGCACGAGCCAAAACCGTGCGATCGCCAAATGCGTTCGTATCTGTTGGTCACAGCTTCGCTTGTATGATCGGCTCGCCCGCACGAGTCAAGATCACCTAAATGACTAAAATTCACCTGTTTACTCAACTCTCCTGCTCGAGTCAAAAGTCGAATTTGCCTACAAAGTTTAGGATCATCAGTGTACTCGACAGCCGCTATACTGCGTACAGGGATAGGCCTTCCCACTTTCTGCATGACGTGAAGGGAGGGAGCACAGTACTCCAAGCCCATCAAATAGCCGCTCGTAGTACAAGCAACCAATCAAATCCATGCAGTCGCCAAATCCGCCTGCACGCTCACGATTGAAGCTCACCTCGCCTGCACGAGTCAAGAGCTGAATCCGCCTGCAAACGGCAAGCTGGCTAGACTCACTTGAGTACTTGACAGCCGCTACGCTGTGTACAGGGATGGGCCTTCCCACTTCCCGCACGATGTGAAGGGAAGGAGCGCAGTACTCCAGCCCATCAAGTAGCCGCTCACAGTACGAGTGACCGGTCAGTCGCCAAGTCCGCCTGCAGAAAGCTCGCCTCGCCTACACGAGTCAAGAGCTGAATCCGCATGCAAACGACAAGCTGACTAAACCCACTTGAGTACTGCCAGCCGCAACCCCACTCCTCATGACGTGACGGGAAGGAGTACAGTACTCCGAACCCATCAAGCAGCCGCTCACAGTACAAACCCAAGGCATGGTATCTCCCAATAGTACATGGTCATATCCTATGATTCAAGGAGCGGCCACGCCGTCTCTCCTCTATTTAAGAACCTCTCCTGGCTTCGGAAAAGGGGTTCGCTCATAGTTAATTGATTATTTCAATCAATTAACTGAACCACTAGCTCTCGACTCTCAAAGGAGTCGACGACAAGCTCTTTGCATAATCTTCCACTGTAGCATCTTCTCCTAGTTTCGGGCCCTGATCGCCGTCGAACTCGGAGACTCGAACTCTACCGACTCAAGCTTCTACTGCGTACTGAAGCTCACCAGCAACCTCGGTTGGATCGTCCAAGGGAAGCAGACTCGGTGCGAGAACCGAGCGAGGCGTCCTATAGCTATCGAAAGTCCCCACGTTAAACAAGGAGGGCATTCCCTCCGCTTCTGTTGTAATTTTTGATTTATTAGTTTGTAATAAGCTGTTCTTATCAATACAAACGAAATCCCTATTTCGGGAGATCAGAAATTCACACCTACAATATATAAGATTGTTTACTTTTTAAAAAAATTTAGGGTTGTTTTCTCTGCCAGATACATGCATCGTGCGCAGAAACACCGGAAAGTGAAATTAAAGCGAAAATAATAGGAGGCTCATTCCACTAGATAGCAATTCTATTGCTGGGGTGAACGAGAGAGGATTGCTCACAAATCCTGCCTTCCTTGATTAGTGGAAAGAGAACCTTGGTTTTTTTATGATACTGTTTTCTTTTGAGATGGAGATGGAGATGGTATGAGAAGTTAGATTGCGTTGGTTTGTACTGCTTATTTTGTGCAGGCATGGGTTTGTATTTAAGGGAAAACTATGCGGTGTGTCACTTCGTAAGTCATGTAAGACTATGAACTTGTGAGCCTTATCTTTGGAGTTAGCGGTTTGGCTCTTTTCTATAACAACCGTTTAGTTAATTTAGCTGGCTAGGGCATCTTTGATTTTCCATCCTCTTCTATCAAAGAAAAAAAATCATCATGTCATAATGGAATATCTATATATTATATATATTGTATATTAATGGTAATGCTGTCGTGAATCTTAATAGGGTGCTCTTGGGGCCTTGTGTGTCTCTAAGAAAGGATTTTTTTTTTTTCGTATGTGAAGTCTATGTGGATTATTTACATAAGGTTTTGACATTAAAAAAAGAAGAAGAAGAAAAGTCCTCTGTAGGAACATTAGCATTATTAAGATGCTTGTGTTGTGTGTCTCTCTCGTCTTTGGTACCTCAATTGTAGCCTTGGAAACAAAAGTCAGCGTTGAAGTCTAAAGGAAACATTGTGATCGGTGTTCACGTTCCCTAGCTCAAAGATGCTGATAACAATTTCTAGAGCCTTCTCTATCGATAGAGTCGATATGAGAGGGGCTGTTTGGTTGTTTTTTTTAATTTAATTTAATAAAATGGGAGGAAAGTTAATGTAGCAGTAATGATACATCCTACTAAAGAGTGCACTTTCAATAATTGTCTTATTTTAGCTCGGAAAAATTCCCCAATGATCCAAAATATGAGACCAACATAGGGGACAGGTGAGGTGTCCCCCTTCTATTGCATAATGAGTTGGTCATCATTAATGATGACTAGCTCATTATGCAATAGGTCGGGGACATCTCACATGTCCCCCTGTTGATCTCATATTTTGGGTCCCTATAGCAAAGCCCTTTAGCTCGAAGTTATGAGAACAAGCCGTATCAATATTTGGGGGCACCAACCACATCAGCTTTTGTTTTGTCAACCGAATAGTATAAAGCATGAAAAGTTACTTTGGTCCTACTTTGTCACTTCAAAAACTGAAAAAAACCAAACATCCCCCTGAAAATCTCTTTAGCTCTTATTATTATTACCTTTTTTTCCAAAGAAAAGAAACAGAACCTTATGATTTTGATTAGCTGAAATAACTAATACATTGTGGAGAACAACATTGTTCATAATTTTAAGTTGTAATTCAACTATAAGTTGGTATTGTATATCAAACTAACATGAATTCTCAAAACTAATAGACATTTCCCAATCGGTCGCAATATTATGTTTTTCATCCCATTGCTCTTCAAAAAAAAACTCGAACTGTTTGCATATTAATGTAAATTCTCCAACTGAGCATTATGAATTGCACCCTGCATTTCAATTTTTATTGAACAATCTACATCCCTAAAGTGACCTTATTCATTATGGTCAAGAGATATTGATGTTAGAAACATACAACAAACGGAATATGCACAGTGTGACTATCAATGTTTAAGGGCATACTATTACTAATTAATCTAGCAATTGAATGATCTTTTGGGCTTATATTCTTCCAATAAACGCTCCTCAATTCAAATATTTGCCAAAGCCTAACAAAGTTCCGGTTCACAAATTTCACGGTATTGACAAATTAATGACTAAAATATGATTCGTTTTGTTTTTGTTTTAAGTTTTTTTTTCCTCTCATATGGCTATATATATCATATCTGGCAGCCGAAATATTCTAAAACTTTGTTTCTCTTAACTTACAAGGGGTTACATCACCAGTTCAATGCAATGGTACTGATTTCATTGCAATAAAAAGCAAACAATGAAATAAAGTAGGAGTGGATTTATCGTGAAAAAGAAGTTGCAAAATGACCCTTAATACTGTTAATTACGGTTTGATCAAACTGTAAGACAATCCTTCTTGTGCAATTTTTAGATTTGTCATGAAAATTCTCAGTTTCTATCTTAGGGGCTGTTTGTTTGCCAAAAAAAAGAAGGAAATCAAGGAATAGGAAACCTATTTCCTTAAATAATTGTTTTATGATTGTTTGGTTGGCTAAAAAAAGAAGGAAATCAAAATAGGAGATGAGATGAGATGAGTTGTCACAATATTATTGGATAATGTGAGTGATTTTTTAAAAAAAATTGTTGGATGGTTGTTTGATTGGTTTAAAAAGAAGGAAATCAAAGAATAAGAAACCTATTTCTTATAATAGGTCCTATTCTTGTGTTTGGTTCAATCTTAAAAATAGGAGATGAGATGAGATGAGATGAGTTGTCATTATATTATTGGATGATGTGACCCACACTTAAGGTAATCAATTTCCTTGTTTTTGGAGGAAATGGGTGGAGATGAAATGGAGATGAGATGAGATGAGTTGTCACAATATTATTGGATGATGTGAGTTATTTTTAAAGATGAGATGAGATGGAGATGAGATGAGTTGGATGATGTGACCCATAAAAGTTGTTTGGTTTATTTTATTAGATGATATGAGATGAGTTGTTGGATGAAAATAATATTTTATTGGATGATGTGGATGAGTTGTATGATGAAAATAATATTTTATTGGATGTTGTGGGTTAATTTTAGGAATGGAAATGGTGGAAATTGAACTTTTTTTATTTCCATGACTCAATTTCCTTTTTTTTGGTTTTTAGGAAACCAACCAAACAGCCCCTAATTGTAAATGAAACTAACTGAGCATTTATTACAAGACCCTGTATTAAAAAGTCTTTGCATGATAGTCCCAAACTTTGCATATCAGTCCTGAAGATTTGCGTATCAGTCCTCAGCTCCAAGCTCTTGGCTCAAGTGTTTGGTTTCCAGGTTGGTTTTTCAGTTTGGTTTCCAAATTGATGATCAGTTCCTGACAATTCCCTCCCCTTAAATTGGACCTTGTCTCAAGGTCAAATGTAGGAAATTGTTTAACAAGTTTCCAGAAAAGTTCCCAAGTTGAATCTAATGAAGTGTGCTGCTTCCATTTGACGAGAACTTGAGACGTCAAGCGATTCCCTTTCACAACCGATCTCCTGACCAGAATTTGCTCTGATTCATCAACTATAAGCTCACCACGACTCATCTTTGAAACAAATTGAAGAAACTTTGAATTCTGAAAATTTTGATCCCCATTTTGTGCTAATGTATGCGCAAGCATATGAGCTTGCTCTGCTGCTGCTGCATTAGGTAGAGTCATAAGTGTTTTTCGACCATCAGAATTACTCTGAAATTGTTCCTGCTCAAATTCAGAAGTGCATAGTGTAGAATCTGCATCAAAGCACTTCATTAAAAATCTAACCATAGCAACATATGTTTTTGATGAGAAAATAAGTTCATTTTCCATGACATCAGATGAATATAAAGCTATTGGCTGCTGATGAATATGTTTTTGATGGCAAAGAAGGGCTTGGGCAACTAGCATCTGACTGCTTCTGATCATGCACCCCCAGCCAACATCACTAGTGAACCATGAATCACCAATGACATCAAAACCTTTTCTATGTGTCATCCAAATTCTTGATGAGAAATCTTCCAAAAAAGCAGTCAGATCATTTTCAGGATTAACACCAGCGGCTGGTTCATCTGGTGAAGACTTGTAGCATGCGCCTAGAAGCCATATTTCACTAGCTGATCTTGAAATATCAGCCTTGCATGTACCTAATACAGCTGAAGTATTTTTAGAAAGGAACTGCTCCACCACATCTTTAGTTTGGGATATTGTTAAACTACAAGTGCTACACACAAGCGATTCCCCAGCTTTTAATAACCTGAAACTGTTAGCCCTTATGTTTTGATGATGTTTTACAACCACCATTATCGGTACTAATTGCTTATTGAGTGCAAATATAATGAATTCATATATCAAGCATGTCAGTGCCACAAATGGAGGATTGGATGGAATATGCTCTACAACGATAATATCCAAAGGAGGAGGAGACATAGTGATGAAGCAAAGTTATTTCAAGAACACCAAATTCAATTAGAAGCGTCATCCAAACTCAAGCTATATCGAGACTCAAGAATTATATTCTCGTGAGGATATTAGCTAGGTTTTATTTTCTTTCAAGTGCTAGAATATAGGCAAATAATTTAGATTGCATCTGAAGCTATTGGGATATTAACACACACGTTTTCGTACTTATAGTTTTGATCGTATTTCACAAAATATTATTTTTCACAAGTATGAGGACTTATGTGCAAAATTCTTTTTCCAAACAGTTTTTAGTATTAAAAATATTTTATAAAGTTTCACAATTTTTAAAGGTCAAATGAATATTTTACAAATATTTTAAAGTGAGTCAAAATCAGTTTTCCAACGTATCAGATTGCGGTCGACCGCCACGGTCGACCGCGCCTGAGCTCTCTGGTCAGCAGGCGACAGAAACTTTCACGGTCGATCGCCGCGGTCGATCGTGAGCAAAAAATTTCCTACGGTCGACCGCCACGGTCGACCGCGAAAGTCTCTGGACTTTATAGTGAGTTTCTGACCTGTCTCGCGATCGACCGCGAAAATCCACGGTCGACGGCCGTATATTTTAGCGGTCTTTTTAAGTCCTTTTTTAGTGCTGCTCAGTACAGATTTCAGCGACGTTTGTTTCCAGATTTTGGGGGATTATGGGTATGGGTTTAAACAGCTGGTCTCTTCTATTTAAACTCATTCTCTTCTTCTTCTTCGTTGTCCCAGCTCTTTCAAAATATTTTCTGAGAATTGTTTTTACAGAGCTTAAATTTCAAACCTGTTTTCTAAGTTTTTGTGTTTCACATCCCAGCTTCAGTGTAATCTTCTCTTTGCCATAGGGACATTGTAAAGAGAGGGTTATTACACCATTACTACTGCTTTGAGAGTGCGATCTTGTGTAGATCAATTGTGAGGGAGTGTGATCTAGTGAGATCAATTGTGTAGTGTGAGATCGTGAGGGGATCGCTGTGTAGACGAAGTTTCGGCTTTCAAACCGGGCTATGTAGTGGATTTCTCCTCGAGAATGGGGAGCGGGGATGTAGGTCAGCGGACCGAACCTCGTTAACATATCGCGCGTCACAGGATAACGATTCATAACTCTATCTCCTCTCTATTGTTGATTTTTGGTTTTAGTGTTTTGCTTGTCTTATTTTAATTACATAATATAGACTTGTGACCCTAATCACCCCGCTCTAGGGTCCAACAATTGGTATCAGAGCTTGGTCTCTATATTAGTTTTTGGTTTAATCATCTTAGAGAAAAGATCTTATGGAGGCTTCAATGAATGTGCATATGCTAGAGGGATAATCCACCACTAGACCACCACTCTTCACCGGTAGCAACTTTGCTTATTGGAAGGCTAGGATGGGGATTTATCTTTGTTGTATTGACCTTGACATCCTAGAACTCATAGAGAAAAAATATGTTGAAAAACCAAAAGTTGGGACTATGACCGATGGAGAAAGGCACCAAGCTAATCTCAATGCTAAGGCTATGAAAGCCTTAATTTGTGGTCTTTCCCCAAATGAATACAATAGAGTTTCAACGTGTGCAACTGCATACGAAATATGGGTAAAATTGTGTATCACACACGAAGGAACCCCCAAGTTAAGGAATTGAAGATTAGCGGACTTATGCATGAATATGAGTTGTTTCAAATGCTTCCAAATGAATCAATTGATGCTATGTTTTCCCGCTTCACTAACATTATCAATGAATTGCATGGTCTTGATAAGAAATTGACTATTCAAGAGATGAACTACAAGATTCTCCGTTCATTGACTTCGATGTGGGAACCCACGGCGATGGCGATAGAGGAAGCTCATGACCTTACCACTCTACCTCTCGATAGCCTCATCGGCAAGCTCAAGGTTCATGAGAAGAAGCTCAAGGAAAAAGAGAAGGAGGAAGTGCACTCACGGGATGTCGAGGAGCCATCACCAAAATTGAAGACCATAGCTCTAAAAGGAGCTAGTGATAACTCCTCTTCGTCATCGGATAGTGAAGTTGATTTTTCTAGAGAAGTGACTCATCTCTCTAGAAGAATCTCTAGACTCATAAAAATGAATAAGAAGTTTAATCCCTGTTCTAACAACAAATTTTCTTCACGTGTAGGAAAATATTTTGAATGTAATGAACCGGGCCATATCGCTAAGGATTGCCCAAGGTTCAAGGAGAAGTACATGAAGTATAAGAAGAAGAAGGCTATGTATGCCGGATGGGAGGAATCAGAACCAAGTGATTCGGATAGTAATGAAGAAGGAGCTAAACTTGCTTTTCATGATCCCAACATTTGTTTCATGGCCCATGAACAAGAGGTAATATCGGAGACTGAAAGTGAATCTTTCTACATGCAATGTGATATAGCTACGTCTTTAGAAGAATTAAACTTTGAATTTAAGAGAATGTCAAAAGAATTCTCTTCTTTTTAAAAGTTGCATGCTTCTTGTGATATTAAGCTAGAACAATTACAAACCTCTCTTGCATTAAAAGATGAATTGCTAGGAGATCTTGATTTTGAAAACAAGCAATTAAGATCTAAGATTGAGAGACTTGAAATTGAAAATGGTAGGATTAAACCCACTCATGCTTATGCTAATCATCATCACCATGGTAGAAATAGGTTTTATGGTTCTCATACTCATACATACAAAAGAAATTTTGTGTGCACTTATTGTATGAAACATGGTCATATTTCTACTCTTTGTTGAATCAAAGATAATTATGAATTTTATGGATTGACATGGGTACCCAAAGGTACCAAGACTACTAACCACCAAGGATCCAAGATTTGGGTACCTAAAGTTACTACACCTTCCTCTCTTGTAGGGGACATCACGGCAACGACGTAAAGAGATGTGGTACCTTGATAGTGGATGCTCACATCATATGAAGGGGAACAAAGAACTATTTGCAATCCTATCAAGGATTGAAGGAGGTAGTGTCTCCTTCGGTGGTGGTGAGAAAGGTAAAATCGTTGGTATTGGCTCTATTGGTAAGAAACCCTCACCCGTTATAGAAGATGTTTATTTGGTAAATGGTTTGAATCATATCTTCTTAGCATTAGCCAATTGAGTGATAAAGGTTTTGATATTTCATTTAAACCGGACAAATGCATCATTAGTATAAATGGAAAAATTGTTTTTGTTGCTAATCGCAAATCTAATGTTTACATTTTTGAGATGAATGAATTAGTGAATCAAGATGTGAAGTGCCTTGCGGTAATTGATGAAAACCCTTGGATTTGACATAAGAGGCTTGGACATACAAATATGGAATTGATATCAAAATTGTCTAAGAGAAATATTGTAAAAGGGTTACCTAACTTGCACTTCATTAAAGATAGCATATGTGAAGATTGTGCCAAAGGTAAACAAACAAAATCTTCTTTCAAATCCATCAATGAGGTATCAACTTCTAAACTTTTGTAATTACTTCATCTTGATTTATTTGGTTCTATGCGTGTTACCTCTCTTGGAGGCAAACACTATGTATTTGTGATTATTGATGATTTTTCTCGTTTTACTTGGACAATTTTTCTTTCGAATAAAAGTGATTATTTTGAAGAATTTTCTAATCATGTCAAAAGAATTGAAAATAAAAAAGATTTGAAAGTTATTAAAATAAGAAATGATCACGGAGGTGAATTTCAAAATAATTTTTTCTATGATTTTTGTGCTCATCATGGTATAACTCACATATTTTCCACTCCTAGAACACCATAACAAAATGGTGTTGTTGAACGGAAAAATCGCACCATACAAGAGATGGCACGTACTATGTTAAACTCTTTTGATTTGCCTAAATATTTTTGGGCGGAAGCCGTCAATACGGCTTGCCATGCTTTAAATCATGTTTTAATTAGACCAAAGCTTAAGAAAACTCCTTATGAACTATTTTATGGAAAAACTCCTTTTATTGGTTATTTTCGTATCTTTAGTTGCAAATGTTTTTATTTTAAATACAAAAGATCATCATGATAAATTTGATTCCAAAATTGATGTTGGTATTTTCTTGGATTATGCACCTCGAAGTAAGGCTTATAGGATCTTCAACAAACGAACTCTCGTTGTTGAAGAATCTATAAACGTTACTTTTGATGAGACTAATGTTGGTTCTCAAGTTATTTTACCTAGGAAAGATGATGATGATGATGTTGAGGGATGATTGGACCTTTTACAAATCAATGGTACACCATCTATAGAAGCACAAAAGGATATGGACAACTCCAATGCTCATGATGAACAAGTTGAACTTCCTAAAACTTGGAAATTCACATCAAACCATCCAAAGGAACAAATAATTAGGAGCCCTTCACAAGGAGTTGTTACTCGCTCAAAAGCCTTGAGTGAGTGTGGTAATGTTGCTTTCTTATCTCAACTAGAACCTAAAAAGATTAATGATGCTCTAAATGATGAATTTTGGGTTTTGGCAATGCATGATGAACTAAACAATTTTAAAAGAAATGATGTTTGGAAACTAGTTCCTAGACCTAACAATGCTAGTGTTATTGGTACAAAATGGGTTTTTAGAAACAAACTTGATGAACATGGCAGTGTTACTAGAAATAAAGCTCGTTTGGTTGCCCAAGGATACAATCAAGAGGAGGACATAGATTATGATGAAACCTTTACACCGGTTGCAAGGTTAGAATCTATTAGGATGTTTTGGCATTTGCTAGCTTTAAATTTTAAATTATTTCAAATGGATGTTAAAAGTGCCTTCTTAAATGGTTTTATAGAGGAGGAGGTATATGTTGAGCAACCCCCCGGTTTCATAGATTATGTTTTTCCTAATCATGTTTACCGGGTTCAAAAAGCTTTATATGGGTTGAAACAAGCTCCTAGAGCTTGGTATGCTCGCCTCTCTAGTTTTCTTGTTGAAAATGGTTTTTCAAAAGGAACAATTGATAACACTCTTTTTGTGAGAAAAAGGAAAAATGATTTCATTTTAATTCAAATATATGTTGATGATATCATTTTCGGTGCTACTAATGAATCTTTGTGGAAGGAATTTTCTAAAGTTATGTAAGATCATTTTGAGATGAGTATGATGGGAGAGCTTACATTCTTTCTCAGGCTCCAAGTCAAGCAAACCAAGGATGTGATATTCATTTCTCAAAGCAAGTATGCTAAGGAATTAGTGAAGAAATTCAATTTGGAGAATTCTAAGCATGCGCCTACTTCCATGAGTACTAGTGTAAAGCTTGATACGGATGAAAGTGGTGAGGATGTGGACCAAAAACTATACCAAGGTATGATAGGTAGTCTTCTTTATCTCACCGCTAGTAGACCCGATACTATGTTTAGTGTGTGTGCATGTGCACGTTTTCAAGATTCTCCTAAGGTATCTCATTTAATTGCGGTTAAAAGGATCATTAAGTATGTTAATGAAACTTTTAATCTTGGTTTATTTTATCCAAAAAGCACCTCTTTTGACTTATATGGTTTTTGTGATGCCGACTTTGCCGGATGTAAGGTAGATCACAAGAGTACGAGTGGAACATGCCAATTCTTAGGAAATTCACTTGTTTCTTGGGCTTTCAAGAAACAAAATTTTGTTGCATTGTCCACTACGGAAGCAGAATACATTACCGCTGGCTTATGTTGTGCTCAAGTTTTTGGATGAAACAAAGCTTGGTTGACTATGCTTTGAACTTTCAAAATATAAAAATCTTTTGTGATAATACTAGTGCTATAAATATTTTCAAAAACTCGATTTTGCATTCTAGAACCAAGCATATTGATGTGCGCCATCATTTCTTACGCGATCATGTAGAGAGACAAGATGTATCCCTAATGGTTGTTGACACAAAATCTCAATTAGTGGATATATTCACTAAGCCTCTTGGTGAGGATGATTTTTGTCGCATAAACAATGGCTTGGGCTTATGCAATATGTGAAAGTTCTTTTTTGCTTGCATGTTTAGTTGCATTTTTTTGCATGCATCTCTCTTTACCCTATTTTTGATGGTGACAAAGGGAAAGAGAAATCTCCTCATTTGTTGCACATACTTAGGGGAGCTCATAGATAGGGGGAGCACCTATCTATAAGCTATACTTATTTTTTTGTTATTTTTGCTCTTATATAATGGTTGGTTGTTATCATCAAAAAGGGGAAGATTGTTAGCCCTTATGTTTTGATGATGTTTTACAACCACTATTATCGGTACTAATTTCTTATTGAGTGTAAATGTAGTGAATTCATATATCAAGCATATTAGTACCACAAATGGAGGATTGGATAGAATATGCGCTACAACGATAATATCCAAAGGAGAAGGAGACATAGTGATGAAGCAAAGTTATTTCAAGAACACCAAATTCAATTAGAAGCTTCATCCAAACTCAAGCTATATCAAGACTCAAGAATTATATTCTCGTGAGGATATTAGCTAGGTTTTATTTTCTCTCTAGTGCTAGAATGTAGGCAAATAGTTTAGATTGCATCTGAAGCTATTGGGATATCAACACACACGTTTTCATACTTATAGATTTGATCGTATTTCACAAAATACTATTTTCACAAGTATGAGGACCTATGTGCAAAATTCTTTTTCCAAATAGTTTTTAGTATTAAAAACATTTTACAAAGTTTCACAATTTTCAGATGTCAAATGAATATTTTACAAATATTTTAAAGTGAGTCAAAATTAGTTTTTCAGCGTACCAGATTGCGGTCGACCGCCACGGTCAACCACGCCTGAGCTCTCTGGTCATCAGGCGACAGAAACTTTCACGGTTGACCGTCGCGGTCGACCGTGAGCAAAAAATTTTCCACGGTCGACCGCCACGATCGACCGCGAAAGTCTCTGGACTTATAGTGAGTTTCTAACCTGTCTCGCGGTCGACAGCGAAAATCCATGGTCGACCGCCGTATATTTTAACGGTCTTTTTAAGTCCTTTTTTAGTGCCGCTCAGTATAGATTTTAGCGACGTTTGTTTCCATATTTTGGGGAATTATGGGTATGGGTTTAAACAGCTGGTCTCTTCTATTTAAACTCATTCTCTTCTTCTTCTTCATTGTCCCAGCTCTTTCCAAATATTTTCTGAGAACTGTTTTTACAGAGCTTAAATTTCAAACCTATTTTCTGAGATTTTGTGTTTCACATCCCAGCTTCAGTGTGATCTTCTCTTTGCCATAGGGACATTGTAAAGAGAGGGTTATTACACCATTACTACTGCTTTAAGAGTGTGATCTTTTGTAGATCAATTGTGAGGGAGTGTGATCTAGTGAGATCAATTGTGTAGTGTGAGATCGTGAGGGGATCGCTGTGTAGACGAAGTTCCGGCTTCCAAACCGGGCTGTGTAGTGGATTTCTACTCGAGAGTGGGGAGCGGGGACGTAGGTCAGCGGACCGAACCTCGTTAACATATCGCGCGTCATAGGATAACGATTCATAACTCTATCTCCTCTCTATTGTTGATTTTTGGTTTTAGTGTTTTGCTTGTCTTATTTTAATTGCACATTATAGCCTTGTGACCCTAATCACCCCCCCTCTAGGGTCCAACAGAAACCATTGCTCAGAAGCTTTAATTGAAGATGCATCAAGTTGACTGTTCTTTCTGCATCGAGTAATCGCCGTTGAAGAGTTCCCCAACCCCAATATTCAAACTTCTGGATGTGTTTGAATGAACCATCATGAGTACCCTTTCTACACAGTCCAACTACTCCAGAATCCCTACCATAAAATATCAACTCCTGTTCTGCAAGTTCTGTAAATGCTTGTCGTTCATTAGCATTTTTTGCTTTCCTTGCATTCTTCTTTCGATCACTCCATAGCCTCTTTGAATTCCAGTCTGTGAATATGTTTCCTTTATCCTCACAGTGAGTTGCACTTGTTTTCATGTTAGGGTCTGTTTGGTTATTTCCTAAAAACCAAGAAATGAAAATGGAAAAGGTGAAAATCTCAAAAGTACTATTTCCTCCATTTCCATCCCTAAAACTCACCCACAACATCCAATAAAATATTATTTTCATCCAACAACTCATGCACATCATCTTATAAAATATTATTTTCATCTAACCACTCATCTATCACATCTAATAAAATATTATTTTCATCCAAACATCACTCAACTCATCTCTTCTCATCATTTCAAATCACTCACATCATCCAATAAAATATTATAACAATTCACCTCATCTCATTGATATTTCATTTCTTTGTTTGCATCCCAAAAAGTTGTGAAAACACTTTTCTTAAGTGTGGGTCACATCACCCAATAATACAATGACAACCCATCTCATCTTATTTTATTTCTTATTTTTAAGAATGAACCAAACAAAAGAAAACAACAAACTACAGGAAATAGGTTTCTTATAATTCATTTCCTTATTTTTTCGCCAACCAAACAACATCAAAACTAGTTTTCTTAAAAATCACTCACATCAGCCAATAATAATGTGACAACTAACATCATTTTATCTCCATTTTTTTTTATTTCCTTCTTTTTTTAGCCAACCAAACACTCCCAAACCAATTCTTCATTTTAATAGTTTTCCATTTCTTTGATTTCCCTCTTTTTTTAGTCAAACAAATAGGCCCTTAGTGGGAGATCTCACTGGTAGGAGAGAAAATGTTGTTCCATCAGCAATAAAGAGTCGGAAGCGATTTCCCAGTGCATATTTCTATAACATTGTACGGCATGCTGCTAACCTATGCTTTGCAATATCAGCACCCGTCAGGGATCCTAAGGGCCTGTTTGTTTCAGGCTTTTATAGAAATGGATTAGGAATT
>BQKN01064892.1:451379-480976 GCA_022839385.1 Asparagus kiusianus | reverse complement strand
TGACGGCGAGCTCTGTAGGCCCCGATAGTTGGATTATCCGTGGGGTGATCGGGGCCCAGCGGGCGTTGGTCCGATTGCGGTGATCACGAGGTTTTCGGTCAACCCGTATACTCGTGATTCTGACGTTCTGTCGGCTCACGTAATCCGTCGGTTCGCTTCAGGCGCTCACCGGCGTCATTTGAGCTCTTGTGAACTGAGTAGCGTTCGTTCGATCGTCGACCGTTAACACTGAGCTGTGTGCGGGGACCTATCGGCAATTTTTGATGCCTACAATGATTTGTCGGGAACTATCCTCATCTGTATGATATTAAGCATAATTAGGTAATGTGAATTTTTATTAGTAACGTATCAAATTAACGGTTGCGTGATATTAACTTTCTTCACGACATCAAGGAAATTCAATTTATAATAATCTCGGAGGGAAAATTGCTAGAACATAAATGACGTGGGAGTAAAATCTAACACTCATATTTTTAATAAGAGACTTTAACGGCTGTCATAGAAAATGGACCTATCCCATTAGGAACATAGTAGTGTGTCTACAACTACCTTTATATACTTTATGCGTTTTTATTTCTTAAAAATTTCAACAGCACCTACCAGCTGTTCTCCAAGTACACTGAACAGATGTTATAATACGTATTAATCATCGATAATAGATCGATTATAGATCGATACACAAAACAACATACGCTTATTGTACACGGAGAATAATGCGGTACGTGTTGTCGAAATTTTGAAGGAATAAAAATGCATAAAGTATACAAAGATAGACGATACACTACTATATTCCTAACCTGTACGAGAAGGGGACTCCTCCCCGGACAGATCTAATAATTATTGCATGTAGATCATACTCCTAACATAAATCACGTTATTCTTTTTAGATGCAAAAAGTATTTTCACATCCAACTAGAATTAAGGGAGTTTATATCATAAGAGATTCACATACAACATTATTAGACGGGAAACTAGGGGTAACGACTTCTGATTCATAAAATCATGATATTTAACACAATCGATATATCTAACTAAATTTAATGCATCAATTACTAATGTACATACATACAAATGAAGCGTTTTTATTCCATAAATACAAATGAACATACTAATTATAAATGCATACTAATTAATATGTTAATACACAATCTATAAAGAATATGTCTTTTCTATCAGCACCCAAGAAAATTTTATAATTCCATATGAAGCTCTGACATCTTAATATTTTCACCAACACATTAATACCTCACTTTGGCGGAAATCAGCTCCATGTTAAATTTCATATTTTACCTATATTTATATGTTAGACAGGGAATATTTTCACTATTATTTTAAGAACTTAATTAACTCATGAGGAATAGCTTCAGCGTATTCCTCAAATGAATAATAGAATTAGGAATTAAAAAGCTTAATTAATTTGAAATAAACTTATGAGAACTAGAGGATCTAATACAAATTTAGATGATCATTTAATCTCTTTTCTTGGTAGTGTGGGTGATAAAATTTAATTTTAGATTAATAGTATCAACGCTTAGATTCTGATAATAGCAACATAGCTCAACTCGATAAAGTACATAAGCATATGTGGAAGTTATTTCTAAATTTACAACATACAGGCGATATGGTCATTTAAACTAATAAATGCAACAAATCATAATTTAGTGTGAAAAATCATATGATAACAAACTAAAATTTATATTTTATAATTAATTAGTTAGTGTTTTCGGACAGAAGCTTGATTTAGAATCCACACGCAAACTTTAGGGATTTGCCTCACATTTGACTTGACGAAAGCCTAGCTTCGAGGCACTGCATGCCTCATTTCTTTTTAAGTTTTCTTTTTTTGAGTGAAACCGAAAATCTGCACATGATATTTAATTTTTTATAAGTTTGTTTTTAATTATGCTACTTTACTCTTGATTGAAGGGGCTAATTCAAAATAACTTAAGAATTGACCTGATTAAATAGTAATTTCAATGATTTGAGGAACTAATTTCAAATACCTTACTGATTTGAGGAACTAATTTCTAAATAATACCTTGAGTGACTGTTGGACGTAGCAGAGGTCACGGCAGCGCTGGACGCGGCGGTGGACGCGGCGAAGGTCACGGCAGCGCTGGACGCGGTGGTGGACGACGAACTCAGGCGGTGATGACGAACTTCCTAAAACGAATGGCTGGACGCGGTGACGGCGGAGGCGGCGGCCAAAGAACGCGAAGGGGGTAGCGACAGCAGCGGTTAGGGTTTAACTGTGTGGTAAAAAAATCGGGGCTGTAAAAAATCGATATATATCAAACATCGCTGACGGGCTACCTGTCAGCGATGTTAATTTCCCGTCAGCGATGTTTTATCCCTGACGGTATAGAAAACATCACTGACGGCAACATCTCTGACGGTTATGACCCGTCAGTGATGTTGCCGTCAGCGATACCCAGTTTTCCACTAGTGAAGATATAATGCATTTTCTATGATTATATGATTATATTTATTATATATTTAATTAATTAGCATTCAAGATCTTGAGAGAGTACAAATCAGCTTAGAACGTACCGCATGCATGAGAGCGGGGTGTTCTCAATCATTCGTGAGTTAGTCACGGAACAATTTAGTTATTCAATTGTTTCCTCCCTCTTACCTCGCTCGCATGTGGGCATTCTGAATTATTCGTATTCAATATGATTTGAGTATACACTTGTAGAAGCTAAACAAAAGAGAAACTTGTGCACATAAAATATGAAAGTAGAGGATACATGGCGTGCACCAAGTGTCACACTAGTAATAATTTTCTTATAACCATTATATTATTATGTCCTTGACGAAGAAGAGGAGAGGGGGGAAATTGGGTTTATTTCGAAAGAAAAGTCTAAGACTGCCATGTAATTCTTTGTCATTATTCCCTAATTCGGCAAATAAGAGTGAGTTTCTTGACCGGATGATTTTGCCTTTCATAGATGGTGGACGAAACGCGGTGACATTTACGGAATGAATGAATGATGACCATGACAATTAGCTTAATTGGGCATTCTGCTATTTAACTCCGTGGGGCCATCTAAAACCTCGGACCTGCTAGCAACCAAATACACAAATGAAAAGTCCAAAGTCCTAGATAGGCAAAGGACCACATAAGATGCATGTGCGTGTCACTTTGATTGATTGATGAATATAAAGAGAAACTGAGAAAGTACCCGATTGTGTATTGTTTTTAGGTGTTTAGCCTTCAGTTTATCATTTTTTTCCTAATTTTTCTAACATAGGATGATTCTGACGTTTACAATACCTCCAACCAAGAGACAAAATGTACTAGAGTTGAGCACCTTAATCATATATAACCAAATTATGTAAGGTGAAACATGCAGATTTTTAGATTTAAGACTAAATAAAAGCTAGTTTGAGCTTGTGTATGTTATCCTCTATTGCTCCAACACCAACTGTGAGAACACAAAGCTTTTGTTTAAAAGCTCAAAGCACTCACTTCACGAAGTAGAGGATATGATGTCTAGGTAAGTACCTCATTTATGGATATCTATACAAATATGCAACCAGCTTCAACTGCATGTCCTACAATCACACATAAAGGCAAGCTTCCTTTACACAATAGTGTGAAAAAAGGCTCTGTGTCTTGCACAGTAAAATCAAGAGCACAGCACCAATTATAAGATAAATTTCATAAAACTACCGTAGCTTTGGGGGTTCTGCACAAAACTACATAAGCCTCTTATTAGTGAAAACTACTATAAACCATTTTAAAAGATTGAGAGTAGTATACAAGATATATAAAGTATCCTATTAGATGATAGTGATATGATAAGTTGTCGTCGCGTGTGAAATGGTTTTTAATCTTACTTACTTTATATATCTTGTATACTACTCTCAATTTTTTCTATTATCAAGGATAGTTTAAAAGATTTTGAGCAGTCAATAGTACTTTTCTACAATTTTGAAACTTCATGATAGTTCCTCTCATAAAAACGAATTATGGTAGCTTGTGTAAAACCTTGTTAATGTTGGAGACTCGAAACAATCAAATCGAATCCTTGCCCTTCCGGACCTTGTTAAAACGTTAAGCAAGAAAGAAATTCACCACAAATAAAGATCAAAACTTGCAAGAAAAAGTAAAGGAGACGAACACACAGATTTAACGAGGTTCGGCAACGTGCCTACATCCTCGGAAGCCACACCATACAATTTCTTTGATTAATTGAAGAAGGAATACAAACTCTCAAAACAAAGGGTTGATCTCTCTGAGATTCTCTCTCTCTTTTTAATGATTTTTGATGGTTAACAAACAGTAAAAGCGTTTGGATATATATAGCAATCTGAATCAAAACAGAATTCTAAATAGATTAGGAATCTGCTAGCACGACGCGAGGTCGACCGCTGAGCCAAGTCGCGATCGACCGTGAGAATGACAGAGACCAAAAATGATTGTAGGGTTTGGTGTGGTCGACTGCAGAGCCAGTCGTGATAAACCGATTATAGTCCAGAGACTTTCCAGACTTCATGCACATTTGCAGTCGACCGTCGTGACACCACGGTCGACCGCACATTCCTTTTCTTGTTTTCTTCGTTTTGATTCCAGCTTCGGCTTCAACTTTGGGTCTACATTTTAGACTGAAATCTCCCACTAGGAGACCAAAACGCCATCAGTGAGTTCATCTGAACTCTCTCCTTCTTCATGAGCTTATTCTCCTCCCTGAAAAATCCTTTTTTCAATCACCAACTTCCTAGCAATCTCGCTGATCCTCGTAGTGTGGCTCTGCCTTCATTATCTACTCATGAAGGCCAACTGAAGTTGCGCACAACTCTAGTTTCTCAATAGTGACTGCCTTCATCAACATGTCCGTTGGATTTTAACTCCCCAAAATCTTCATCAAGTGTAACTTTCTGTCTTCAATTATCGAGAGTATAAAATGATATTTTACGTCAATATGCTTCATTCTGGGATGATGTACTGGATTCTTAGAAAGATGTATAGCGCTCTGGCTATCACAATAAAGAACTCCTCTCCCTTGCTTCAAATCTAACTCTTCCAAGCACCCGTTCAACCAGATCATCTCCTTACTTGCTTCAGTCACCGCGACATACTCAACCTCGATTGTAGATAAAGTCACGATCTTCTGTAGACGTTAGACCCAGCTCACTGCTGTCGATGCTAAGATATAAACATACCCTGTTGTGCTTTGCCTCATATCATGATCACCAGCGAAGTTCCCATCCACGTATCCCTACAGCATTAACTCCTGTCTCCTGAAACATAGCAGTTTATTTGTTGTTTCCTTCAAGTACCGCAATAACTACTTCATGGCCTCCCAATGCTGCTTTCCTGGATTGCTAGCAAACCTGCTCACAACTCCCACTACATGGGTATTGTCTGGCCTCGTGCAAACCATCGCGTACATGAGACTTCTAACGGTGGAAGAATATGGCACCTTGCTCATATGCTTTCTATCTGCATCTATCTTAGGCGATTGCTTCTCAGATAACTTGAACTGGGACCTTAACATTCTGCATATTGAACCTCTGAAGTACCTTCTCGATAGATTCAGCTTGGCTCAATCTTAATGTCCCTTCAGCTTCATCCCTACTGATTCGCATCCCTAGAATTTACTTTGCTACACCCAGATCATTCATTACAAACTCCTTTGCCAGTTGCTTCTTCAAACTATTTATATCTTCTAAACATGGTCCTGCTACTAATATGTTATCAATATACAATAACAATATAATGAATCTGGACTCAAACCTCTTGAAATAGCAGCAATAATCCGAAGTGCATCTTCTGAAGCCATTGCTCTGCATGAAGTTATCAAACTTTTTGTACCGCTATCTTGGAGCATGTTTCAAACCATATAAGCTCTTCTTAAGCTTGCACACCATCTCTTTATTTTTTTCTTTAATGAAGCCAACATGTTACTTTATGTAGATTTTTTCATCCAAGTCACCATAAAGAAAGGCAGTCTTCACATCTAACTGGTCAAGAAAGAGATCTTCTGAAGCTACCAAGCTCAACACAACTCTGATGGTCGTGAGCTTCACAACTGGGGAAAATATCTCCGTGTAGTCCACTCCTTCCCGTTATTGGAACCCTTTTACTACTAATCTGACCTTAAACATCTTACTTCCATCACTCTTCTGCTTGACCCGGTAGACTCATTTGTTATGCAAGGCCATTTTCTATACAGGTAGCTGGGCTAACTCCCATGTCTCATTAGTGAGTAGAGAATTCATCTTCTCCTGCATCGCGTGCTCCCACTACTGAGATTCACTCACTAGCATTGCCTCCTCATAGCACTCCAGTTCACTGCTATCTGTCAATGATAAGTAATCAAGAGATGAAAGATATTTAGGATTTGGTTTGGGTACCCTAGTTGACCTCCTAAGCTTCGCGCCTTGGGTAGTAGCTTCTGCACATGGAGCCTCCTCCGTTCTTTGGTCAGAGCAAACATCATCACCCCTATCTGGAAGTTCCTCTAAATCTATGTACTCAGATCCACCTGCATCCGAAGTGCTGCTCCTACTACTTCGGCTATCCTTGGCATTGTGTCCCTGTCCTTATACATCACCTCCTCATTGAATATCACATCTCTGCTTCCGATGATCTTCCTGTTATTCTCATCCCAAAGATGATACCCGAACTCATTAATGCCGTATCCAATAAATATTCACTTCTGTGACTTAGCCTCAAGCTTGTCCCTGACATGGTCACTGATATGAACATATGCCATGCAGCCAAATACTCATAAGTATGAGAGATTTATCTTCTTTCCACTCCAAACCTCCTTTGAAATCCCAAAATCCAATGGAACTGATGGCTCATGATTAATAAGATAAGTTTTCATATGCACCGCATCCGTCTAAAATATCTTAGGCAGACCTGCATGTAATAGCATGCTCCTGGCATGCTCCATCAAGGTTTTGTTCATCCTTTCTGCAATGCCGTTCGGTTGCGGTGTCCCTGGAGTAGTCCTCTCTAAGCGAATACCATTCGTAGCACAGAACCTCTTGAACTCCTCCAGCTCGTATTCTCTATCATTGTCTGTTCTCAAACACTTTACCTTCAGATTTGTCTCGTTCTCTACCATGGCCTTGCACTTCTTGAAGACTCCGAACACCTCTGACTTGTGCTTCATGAAGTAAACACACACCCTCCTTGAGTGATTGTCGATAAAGGTGACATAGTATCTCGAACCACCAAAAGAAGACACACTGGCTGGACCTCATACATCTATATGAATCAACTCTAGCTTCTGAGCCTTAGGTGGCCTTCCACACACTGGTCAAAAGAAGACAGATTTTCCCTAGAGTCTTCCTATCCAGTAACTCCCAATCATCATCTGACTCCTCTTCCTTCTTTCCCTTAGCCTTGCCCATCAGCGGGCGATACAAGTCCTTCTGGTACAGGTAGTCCTCCATCTATGACTTCCAGTAGGCAAAGTCTGATCCGTCAAACTTCTCAATCTTTGATTTGCTTTCCTCTACCATAGTTTTCCCACAAATTGCTGAACGAAGTTTTGATACCAGTTGTTGGGGACTCAAAATAATCAAATCGAATCATTGTCCTTTCAGACCTTGTTAGAAAGTTAAGCAAGAAATTAATTCACCACAAATAAAGATCAAAACTTGCAAGAAAAAAGTAAAGGAGACGAACACACAGATTTAACGAGGTTCGGCAATGTGTCTACGTCCTTGGGAGCTACACCACACAATTTCTTTGATTAATTAAAGAAGGAATACAAGCTCTCAGAATAAGGGTTGATCTCTCTGAGATTCTCTCTCTATTTTTAATGATTTCTGATGGTTAACAAACCCTAAAAACGTTTGGGTATATATAGCAATCTGAATCAAAATAGAATTCTAAATAGATTAGGAAACTGCCAGCACGACGCGCGATCGACCGCCGAGCTAAGTCGTGGTCGACTGTGAAAACAACAGAGACCAAAAGTGATTGCAGGCTTTGGCGCGGTCGAACGCAGAGCCAGTCACGGTCGACCAATTACGGTCCAGAGACTTTCCAGACTTCGTGCACGTTTACGGTCAACCGCCGTGACCACCACGGTCGACCGTACATTCCTTTTTCTATTTTTTCCGTTTTTATTCCACTTCGGCTTCAACTTTGGGTCTACACTTTAGACTAACAGTTAATTTGTTGCAGTCACACATATATAGAGTCAATAAGTAGAGAGTAAAAAGTTGTTGAGGAAGAAGATAATCACCTTATTACGGCAATTATAGGCACATATATAAACTAAAGCCAACCTAAATTGGGAAACTTCAAACCTCCAGTCTCCAGATGATATATATAGGTCATCGTTCTAATATACATTTTAGTGCCTACCTAATTTGTTAAAAAGAGCTTATAGCACGTGCAAAGTTGTGACACCCTTTCAAAGAGATGTTAAAAAGAGCTTATAGCACGTGCAAATTGGGAAACTTCAAACCTTTAGTCTCCAGACGATATATATAGGTCATCGTTCTAATATACATTTTATTGTCATCCTAATTTGTTAAAAAGAGCTTATAGCACATGCAAAGTTGTGACACCCTTTCAAAGAGATATTTTATTTGGGAGCTAGAGGAGGGGCCCAGGTTCGAAGTACCAGAATCAATACATTAGCAAAAATTGCAAAAAAAGTAAATGATTTGTCTACATTTGCCTGAGAGCTCTAATCAAGGACCTTCGCCTCTACTTGAAACTCTTAGCAAGCCTATCAAATCTCTTATTCTTGGTTGTATCAAAATGAAGCCTCCATGCAAAGCACAATCAACGGGTAACTGCAATGTTTAAGCCGTAAGTAAAAAACTAAGTTAATTACATTTCAAACTAAATTATAGAAGGGGGAAAATCAAGAAAGGTTTACAGTCATTATAGGTGGTGACACAGACGTAGAAAATTATTACCTTAAAGACTGTATAAGGTTCATTTATTTCAATGACAAAATCATTTGAAACATTAAGGTTCTTTGAGAGTATGTCAATAGGTTTCATGTGTCCCTCCCGAAGTCTAATCTGCGACCTGATCTTTCTTTGATCAAAGTGGAACTGCAAGCCATATTTAGCAAGTATTCTCTTGTTAAATAAATGAACCTCATACAGTTTCCCTCACACCCAATGTATTAATTAATGGCTATATATGGCAAATTATTCCTTTATTACCCGTTCTAAAAAGATGAATCAAAACATAGCCTGACTTAATAATACAAATGTTTGTATCTTCATAATTATTTGGCAAGTCATTATTCTCAAAAATAAAAATTATTTGGCAAGTCTTTATTACTACGTAATTCGGTTATAAGTCAAATCTTACCAAATAAGAATAAATAGGGATAGCAAAAACGTTTCAATATTGCCAATTGGTTTGTCATTATTGCTAAATATAGCAACTGAGCAAAAACGTTTCAATAATCATAATTATTTGCTATGTCATTATCACTGGATAGCAAAAACGTTTAAATATTTGGTTTGTCATTATTACTAAATATAGCAACTGGGCAAAAACGTTTCAATAATGCCCATTTAGTATTTGGTTTGTCATTATTATTAAATACAGCAACTTGATCCTGAATAGGTCTATTACCAAAATTTCTTAACTAATGAAACACAATTCTTAAATTTTTAATGTTTCCAAATCTTTAAATAAATATCCCAAATATATTTGAATTGCTTTCATATATGTATAAATTAATCCCGCTCACCTTCTTTCTTTAAAATTGTTCAGCCACTCATCCAAACTCTAAACCTCCCTTAAGCTTAACATCTCTTCTCTCTATTAGAATTTTTTTTATTAATATGAGAAATTAAACTTATCTCCCTTTGAGTTTCCTTTGTTTTTGGTTTTGTGAATTATTGCTGGGAACTGCTTTGTTCTATTGATCCAAAGTCTTTGTTAAGTTATGAACAATAATATGTTCATAAACTGGGATTTTTTCGCATCAATTGATCTTGCTTTGATCTATAAAAAAAAGAAGTTACGGCATAATTGCTTGCACCAAAAATAAGCTCAAAGGTTAGAAATGAGTTTGTCAAGATTTTTTTTTTTTTGTTTTACCTGCTATCAGAATCAGGTTCAATTACCTGTTTTATCTAACTAGTAGGTAACTTTCAATTTAAAACAATATATATCAACAAACGAATACGAGTTCCGAATTGATGAATTAAGCAGCAGACGGAAAATGCAGATTATTATTATCCTGCAGGTTTCACTCTAATACTATATTTTAGACGGGAGAATAAAATGGAGAGATTCCTTTTTTCCCTATTTTGTGTGGAGTTGTTTTCCGAAAATACCCATCCTGCAATTAATTCATGACACTTAATCTAAAGAAGATCTTGATCTTAAAACTTAATTCAACGGTTAAAAACTTTGGTGGATAATGGCTCTTATCCAACTTAAGTTGACAAGAGTTTTTCTCTTAAGAATTATATATTTATTGAAAAGTCAAATGCTAAGTATGAGAAGCTAATAATTTTTATTCTTTAGCTTGAAAAGAACCTGGTAGAGGCACAGGAGGAGGCATTCCACTTTTGTGAAGAGAGATATTTGTTTGTTACCACGTTTCTCTTTTTATTCGTGAGTTTCTATTTGTTTTTTAGACGCCTTGATATCTTAGCACTGCATGAGGTTAGACGCCTTGTTATTAGTATCTCTGAGCAAATATGGCTCTCATTAGAACTACAATTATTACATATATACAGCTAAGGTATAGAGAATAGTTACATTTATCCTGTTTGTAATAGTATATAGATATTAATTTAGGAGAGTAAATATCTACAATGACACACAAATTTGTATATTCCATTTGTAATTATATCCAGCTAATTGCCCCTGCTCCCTTCCAAACACCCATATCAAATATAGATTGTATTTATCTTATAGTGGTAATTTAATAATTTCATTTTCACATCATAACATAAAGGATCTGTGGCCCAAATTTGTCTACATGCAACCATATCAAAATTACATGTTTTCAAGGATAAAAATAATATAAAGGATCTGTGGCCATATATTCTAGGTGTACCATGGGGGAATATTTCCGCCATAATGGAATGCACACATTAATTACATATGATGATCTTAGGGGGGTTATTCATTGGGACATTTGGTGGAATAATGGGATAATTTTAGGCATTCTATTTCATAGTGTTATGCATTGGGACAATGGAACAAGGATAATACATTTTTTTGTGTTATTGGTTTTTTGGAACACTAGTGAGACAATTTCACCACTTAGGTAAAAATTACCCCACTCATATACAAAAATGTTATCCCAATAGTGAAAATTTATCTCATCCTCCATATTAGAACAATTTTATTCCACTTTGAAGGCAATTGAGATAATTTTCAAACCTTTTTGTATTACTTAAACTAATACGTGTAATTATATTATAAATATATGACATGATATAAGTATAAAGTAATAATATATTCAATATATTATATTATATTATCATGTAATAAAATAAAATATTATTATAGTTTAATTTATATGTATACTTTATTTTATGATATTTATTATATAATATTATGCAATATCACATACTATATTAAATAATAGTACAACATATTTATTATAATATTATATAATACTTTAATATATTATTATATAATATTAATTAGTAATTATAGTATAACATACTATATTTTTATATAAATAACATATATTATTATATAATATTTTAATAACATATATTAATATTTTAAATCATATATTATTATATATTAATAATATTATATAATAACATATATTAATATTTTAAGAACAAATATTATTATATAATATATTATATAAAATATTATTATACTTACTATATATAAAGTAAAATATTATAATATTTTATACAGTACATTACATCCTATGATACTATATTATAATATATTAAATTAAATAATATATTATAAAAGTATTACATTAAATATATTGTTCATATACTATATCAATTATCATATAATGTAGGATACTAATGTAATTGTAATATAATATAATAATTAATAATATTAATTAGTAATTATAGTATAACATATTATATTTTTGTATAAATAAAATAATGTATTATATTAAATATTATATTATTAAATATTATATTAAATATATTGATCTTATATTATATTAATTATTATATAGCTATAGCATGCTAATATAATATAATCTAATATAATAATTAATAATGTTAATTAGTAATTATAGTACAACATATTATATTTTAATATAAAATAAAATAATGTTCATATTATAATAATATACTAAACCAATTAGATAAGTTAATTTAGAAGTAATTAATATATAAAATTATATTTTAATAAGGTGTCACATTATCAATTATCCACATGAATTGTCAAATCAAAGGCTCAAATTGTCCTATTATCCCACTTTGCTCCACTCAAAATATCCCGAATGTATAAAATTTTTCCATTGGAACAATTTTTCCACTTGACCCCAATTTGTCTCAACCAATAACCCCTCTTAGTAAACACGTGGTGACATATTGATTAACAAGCTAATGAGATCGCCTAAATTAATCTTTAAGAACTCTACTCAATTAGGGAATTTTCACTCTAAAAATTTGCATTGAAAAGCAACAAGCACTTTTAGCAATCCATACTATAACTATATAATTCTAAAAGATAATCTATATACACTATTTTATATTAAACAATCATTTTTAAGATTTGCTAGAGTGCTTTGATTGCATATGTATATATGAATAAATTACTCCGTACAATTACTTATATTCCATTGCTGTTGCATGTGTTTCATTTCAACAGACTATAGACTATAGACCAGCGACCAGAGATGACTTTGATGGAGGTTTGAACTATGTTCTTAATATCTAAAATATTTTTCTTCAATTCGAAAATGTAATTTTCAATAATTTTTAATACAAATTTGCAGATGAAGAGACCTCAAGAAGGCGAAAGCGAAACAATTACTTCAAAGATTACTATACCAATCTCACTCAAGAAGAGCGAACTTCTTATATAAATAGATCCATTGAGAATAGGTATGAATCAAATGTCAGCGCCTCGAATGATCATCAAAGTCCCGCTAAACGACGAGTCAAGTGGTTACTTCGTGCTGTGCAATCAGAATATCAATTTCAAGGTATATTTAACAAACTTTAATTATATAAAACCCATGGTCTATAGAATTAAATACTTATCACTTAATTTATTTTATAGGAAACACATTCTATAATCGTTCATGCTTAGGGGGTGTTTGTTTCAAATCCTATAATTTTAGGATGTGGATTTTACCATGGGATTTGAAATCCATAGGTAATTTGTTATGGGTTGGGATTCCTAAAACTTTGTTTGTTTCAATAATATTTTGGGATTTGGAGTACTATAATTTGTAATATTTTTGTTTGTTTCAAACTTTTTAGAATTTGAAATCCTTAATTTGTCTAACACTTTTGAAATCCACCCCACATCCCACCCAAAAAGAGGATTTCACAAATCCTTAAATATAATACTTTTTATTATTTGGGGATTTTATATTCTAAAATTTGTTTTGAAACAAACAAGTTCTATGGAATTCTAAAACCCAAAAAACCCACTTTTTGATCCTAGAATTCGAAATCCCACCCAAATGCCAAAATTTTTGTGGAACAAACACCCCCTTAAAGTTACATCAAATGAAAGTAGTCTCGTACTATATTCATTATGGAGTAAAGAAATTTAAACATGAAGTGCCAAATTTTGTTGCGATAATGGCCAAATCAAATTGGCTTCAACGCTTGTTCATGCAGCTCTTTACTCATTGTTCACATCCAACACTCCAAAAGAAAGAGAGTTCCGTAAAAATATTCGAAAATACAATAGTCTATTCTCATGAACCTCATTTGGAGCTACTATTGATAAAAGTTTGGCATCATCGATGAACGGTGTTTATACATTTCGAGCACAATGGAAAATTTACCACCATTTACCGGGTTTGATACCAAGCACAGATAAACCCCTTTTTCCGATTGTACTTTTATGACTGTGATAATGAGCTTCTGTGACGCCCCTGGGTTCACACACGACTGCAGTCCGAGGTGAAACCATGGATGTCAAACCTGTCATGCACCACACCGTGCAGTAACACGTTTCACCATCACAATCACTACCTCTCTAGTGGAGTCAACATCAGGTGTAGGTACAAGGCAAGTGAAAAGTAAATCAACAATACTGGATGAAATGATAGAACACAATACATCTCATCAACGAAATAAACTGTAGTACATAGTCAAAGTCTGAAATGAAATAAACTGGAGTTCTTACAAGTCTCAAAATACAACAAGTCTGAGTAAAGGAAATTAAGGCAACACAGCCTTTACAACTCTAGAATAAACTCTCAAATGACTGACAACACTACAGTGGAGCCCACAGAAAATAATACATAGATAAAGTAAAGCTGAATACTAAAGTAGTCCGCTATCAACCTACGGCTCTCCGTGCTCCTGGCTCGTGACCAGAAAAGGGGGAGGGACAACGAGCGTCAAAGCGCTAGCGAGCAACATCACAACCAACCCCAAGGGATAGGGCTCGTTGTATATGAAAATACAATAATGTATAATAGCATTAAATCATCATACAAACAGATATGGGTCTTAGTACTTAGGGAAATACAACACGAGCATAGGTACGTCGAGCGAAATAATCCAAACAAGGAAACCCTCATGTATATACCTTGTATCTCAAATTGTAGATCCCTAAACACTAAGCCCGGAGTCTAATACATGAACAATAAAGAAAAGATAACAATCCCATTTCTAATAATAAACACATCTATGTCCAAATCTCGTAGTCGAAATAAGTGTTATGCACAGCTCATGCCACTATCATATCCAACTACATAAAAATGTCATACTCAAATACCCAAACGTATATGAGGCTCAAGGTTTAGCAAAATTTGCCCAACACGGGGTCTTTAGTCGCTTATAGTCCAACACGAGGACTTTCGTCGCTTATAGTCCAACACGAGGACTTTAGTCACTTATAGTCCAACACGAGGACTTTCGTCGCTTATAGTCCAACACGAGGACTTTAGTCGCTTATAGTCCAACACGAGGACTTTAGTCGCTTATAGTCCAACACGAGGACTTTAGTCAACTATGAGGTTACCATTAGTAATAGAGTGTCCATTCAACTCTTATACACCTTGCTATACAATTCTAAACTTTGTATCAGGATAAAGTCATCTCACATGTATCACATATGAGTTCAATCTATATGAGTGTATACAGCATGCGATTAAACAGAAACACGAAGAAAACAGGAAAATCTCGGATGAGTCGACTCATGCTCACTAATGAGTCGACTCAAGCCTCATGGGTCGACTCGTGACCAATAACGAGTCGACTGAGCAGAAGGTAAATGGCAACAGGATACAACTTCGTGAGTCGACTCATGATTTTTATGAGTCGACTCATAGCTCATGGGTCGACTCGTATATTGACGAGTCGACTCAACAGAAGCAAAAAAGGAAACATCATAACACTTCGTGAGTCGACTCATGACAGGTCATGAGTCGACTCAACCTGATGAGTCGACTCATGATGAGTCGTGAGTCGACTCACGGGCTGAAATTTGCATATAATGAACTGGAATTTGATCTAAACGTTACCCATTTCAATTCTTCTGATATACAACATATCTAACCTTCAATTTTACCCTATTATACAGTAAGAAAAACATATCTATCATGGGAAACGATCTCTTATAGATTAGATCTAACATTTAGCCCTAAACATGAATGAAAAACATTAAACCAAAATAAATACTCATGTTTTTATCCTTAAACAAAATTCCAGATCTGGGTTTTCATTAAAAACTGGTTGGTGGGGATTTAAAATCTTAAACACATGATTTCTAGCATTCACCCTACCAAGAGCATTGATTTATACTTGAAGATAAGGCTTAGGCTCAATAAAACTCATAAAAACGTTTATAAATAAATAAAAACATAGGGAAGGGTTTGGGTGAGATGCTACTCGCCTCAAATGTGAAGAATAGCAATCCCCTTCGCTGAAATCCAAGAGAGAACACTGAAAACCCCTTGAAATGCCTCCAAAAACACCAAGAACACCTAGGGTTTTGAGGGAGAGGAAGAGGGCTAGGGTTTCTTGGGAGTTCAGATGGGAAATGAGAGTTTTCGGGTGAGGGAAGTATATATAAGTCAATGAAAACCCGACCCGAAACCACCCAGAAAAACGTCGATAAGTCGACTCATGATATGTCATGAGTCGACTCATGACTCATGGGTCGACTCATAAATTATGAGTCGACTCAGCAGAAAGAAAATGGGAACAGGACTCGATATCATGAGTCGACTTATGACAGGTGCAAGTCGACTCAACCTGATCAGTCGACTCATGACATGTTATGAGTCGACTCATGAACAAAAATCTGCATACATTGATTCTTTTGCACACGATTTGCAAACTTGCAACTCATCCTCATACCTGAGGCATATACACATGCTCATAAGCTCAAATATCATTTTCCATGCATGACCATGCCACAAATATATTTATAATATATATTAATTATCTTTGTTCACTCATATTCATACTTGAAAGTTGTCAAAATCAACGGGGTCTTACAGCTTCACAATAGGATGAAAATATTGCAAAATAACACAATGGATGAGGAGGTTATGAAAATGGTGATGGAAATTTTGAAAGATAATCCATATGCTACATTCCTTCGTTCATTGAAAGATATTGAATCATTCAAAGATATCCATGTTTGTATTGCTACAGATACCAACCTGATCTACGGGTCCATAATACACCAACATCCAATGAAGTTGTTGCCATATGGATTAAAGAGAATAATTGGAATGTTCCATTTGAAGGGAGATTGTCATTCATGAACACTCTGGTCAAAGACATTTTGTGAAGCATTATTATGGTTGCTATGATTCATTGCAATACCCGATTTTATTTCTGAAAGGTGAATCCGGATGGCATCAAAATATCAGAAAAATTGATTGCTCCATCTCCAAACAGAACAATAATTCAAGTCAATTGGGATTCTCATCAGCACAAGAACTATTACAACAAGAACAGACAGGTAAATTACTCATAAATATACTTATTTTAACATTTGTGATCAACAATGTTTCTTCATATATTAAATATTAATAAAAAAATTTCCCATATAGGTGTCACTATGCCAAAACAATCTCATGTTTCATGCAGAGAATATTATTGCTACAAGTTACAAATAACAGAATCAGAACCATCCGTGTTGTTGCTTCATGGAAGATTGTTACAATAATTTGTAGTAGACATGTATATCAAACTTGAGACAACTAGACTTGATTACTTTTGGAACAAAAAATCTGAAATAAGAGCTGAAGTGTATCAAGGAATAGTGGATATTCTAACCATCGGTAAAACTCGAGGTGATCAAGTTGGGCAAAGAGTTATCTTACCTGCATCTTTCATTGGAGGACCAAGAGACATGCGGCATCGGTATATGGATGCAATGGCTTTGGTTCAGAGGTTTGGTAAGCCAGATATTTTACTACGATGACTTGTAATCCAGATTAGAAAGAAATAAAAGACAAATTTCTAATAAGACAAGTTGCTCAAGACAGATCTGATTTTACATCATGTGTATTTCGTTCAAAACTTGAAGACCTAAAAGATTAACTCTTCAAAAAGATTGTCTTTGGAAAGGTTGGAGCGCATGTGTACGTGATTGAATTTCAAAAAAGAGGGCTCCCTCATGCTCATATCTTAATTATCTTGAAAGAAGATTACAAAGTCTTAACTCATGACCAGTTCAATAAATATATTTCAGCAGAAATACCGGATGTGTCTACTCATCCAAGACTTCACGAAATGGTTGGAAAACATATGATGCATTGTCCCTGTGGGAAACACCACATGGACAGCCTTTACATGGTTAATCAAGAATGTAGACATCATTATCCACGACCTTTTTCCTATAAGACAATAGTTGGTAAATATTCATATCCAATTTACATAAGGCGTAATAATGGTAGAAAAGTATGTGTGCGTCGAGCAGAGTTGAACAACCATTGGGTTATTCCTTATAATCCATATCTCCTTACTAGGTACAATCTTCACAAAAGCTTTAAAGTTTATTATTTATGAGAATATTTCAACAAAAAATATACTATGTGAAAAAAGCATTAAATATGATATCGTCATATCTTCTTACCAGGTACAATTGCCACATTAATGTTGATATTTGCTCCAGTGTAAAAGCAATCAAATATTTATATAAATATATATATAAAGGGCATGATATGATCTCTGTCTATCTTGCACACAATGAAGAGCAAAATAAGTTTGATAAAATAAAACATTTCTAAGATGGACGGTGGGTGTCAATGCAAGAAGCATTCTGGAGAATGTATGAATTCAAGAAGAATGAAACTATTCTCCAGTCATTAGTCTTCAGTTACATCTTCCAGATAAGCAATCAATTTGTTATTGGCAACATCGAGATCTTCGTGATGTAATATATTCAGAAAGATCATAAAAACTATGCTCACTGAATTCTTCACAAAATGCACAACAACTAAAAATGTAAGGTAATTTTTATACATCGAATTTCCTAAACACTACGTGTGGAATAACCAAGCAAATATTTGGTCTGATCGGAAACACAAACTTGTCATTAGTCGTATAAACACTACAAACCCAAAAGAAGGAGAGAGATATTATTTACGTCTATTGTTAAATCATGTGAGGGGTCTTACTTCCTAGGAATATCTTTTAATAGTTGATGGTATTGCATATAAGTCCTTCAAGGAAGATGCACAAAATAGAGGATTATTAGAAGCTGATGATAGTATTTCTGACTGCTTAGTTGAGGCCACTGCCTTCTAAATACCTTATGCAATACAAAGATTATTTGCAATTATTTTGGTTTATTGTCAACCATCAAATATAAGAAAATTTTGGAACGATCATTTGAAGCGATGGCAGAAGATTTCAAGGGAGGAGTAAATGAATACATGCTACCAGCTCGTGTTGCATGGACATTAAAAAGTATTAGTCTCTTTCTTGAGAGTATGGGTAAACATATTGCAGATTTTGATCTACCATTACTGTTACATGATGATGTTGACCATTGTCAGACTTTACCAAGAGAAATTATTAATGTAAGGGAGATAGACATTCCATCAGAACATTTTCATGCTCAATCAAAATTAAACCTGAGGCAAAAACAAGCCTTCGATATCATATTAGATAAAGTCAACGAAAAAAATCTGGAATATTTTTTGTGGATGTCCAGGAGGAACAAGTAAAACTTTTCTTTATAGTGCACTGCTTACAAATCTAAGATCAAGAAATATGATAGCATTAGCATCAACAACAGCAGGAGTGGCTGCCGCAATAATGCCAGGAGGGCAAACTGCACATTCGCGGTTCAAAATTCCAATTACTGCTAATGAAACTACAATGTGCAATATATCAAATCAGGATGGAACATCAAAATTGATAAGATTGGCATCACTTATAATATAGGATGAAGCACCTATGCAAAAAGATTTGCGATTGAGACGGTTGACATAACATTTAGGGATATAATGGGTGACAAAAGACTTTTTGGTGGAAAAGTAGTCGTGTTTGGAGGTGATTTTTGTCACGTTCTACCAGTTGTTCCACGCGGCACTAGAGCAGAAATAGTCAATGCAAGTCTTGTGAAATCATATCTCTGGAAAAAAAATGGAAAAATTATCTCTCACTATTAATATGAGGGCAAGAACTGACCAAGTATTTGGAGAGTTCTTATTGTGAATGAGGAATGGAGAGGAACCCACAATAGATGAGAATTTGATACTTTTTCCACATGAAATGGTAATAGAATATGACAATGATGAAAACTCTAAAAAAATTTTGATTGATGCTATCATTCCATCATTATAAGCAAATTCATCATCTGCTGAATACATGACACAACATACTATTCTTTCAACACGGAATGAGTATGTCGATGGACTTAATGAAAAATTAATTGCATTGTTACCTAGTGAAGCTAAAACATTCTTTAGCTTTGATGAAGTAGTAGATAACATAAATAATTATTACCAAGAAGAGTTCTTGAACACCCTAATGTCGAATGGACTCCCGCGTCACAATTTGATTCTTAAAAGAAATTGTCTGATCATGCTATTACGTAATCTTGATCCATCTAATGGAATGTGCAATGGCACACAAATGATCTGTAGAGGGTATGAAGATAATGTCATCCATGCTGAAATCACAGTTGGACAACATTCTGGTTAAAATGTTATGATTCCGAGAATACTATTATCTCCAGCTTAAAATGAGGGTTATCCATTCCAATTTTGTAGAAAATAATTTCCATTCTGACTATGTTTTGCAATGACAATCAACAAAGCATAGGGACAAACAATACCTTATGTTGGAGTTTATTTGCTGCACCATGTATTCTCACATGGTCAATTATATTTTGCATTATCAAGGGGTATATCAATGAGAACAACTAAGGTATTAGTGAAAGTTGACCAAACAAGAAGAACAACAAAAACATACGCAAAAAATATTATGTATCCAGAAGTATTATTGCCTCAAAGGTAAATCACCTCAAGAAAATCATGATTCATTATTTTTTCATTCTATGATGCACTTTTTGTAAAAATTATCTTTCAAACAATTATTATCTAACACAACATTCTAATATGCAGCGAAGATGTGTATTAAAGCTGTTAACTATAAACAATGCAACATATTATCTTTGATCTTAAAGATGATCTCACTCTTTATGTGACATTTATAGTTAGGTTTGATCCTCGATAAGTTAACGATGCCTGATCATACTCAATTCAGTTTCATTTGCATGTCATGGAATCTAGCTATTATAGATCAAATTGCCTTACTGCAGCCCGATTCCCCATGGCTCTCTACAGTTTGACAAAGATACATCTTTTGAAGCTGATGAATACTGCTCAAATTGAGCTCCCTTCTATCTATTTATGTCAAACTTAAAGAAGATATGATTCTGCTACATTAAGTGGACATATAATTAAATAATTTCGGTTACCTTATTTATTTTGAAGAATTTCTCTCAATATCCTGATGTTTTATATGCCAAATGAGTGTTCTTTATGATCCTATTTATAACCCTATAACGTCTATTTATATCATCACATAATAAAAGTGACAAATTATTTCTGAGAACAAACATAAATTGCCAATCAAAAGTCATTCAATCAAAACCTAATATATATTATATATGACATCTTTCAAATATATGTCACCTACAAAAAAATTGATCATGCAATAAAAGCTATAGGGCTACATATAAACATAAAAGTTTTTACACGTGCATCACACGTGCATCATACTAGTATTCATTAAATATGTTAGTAAGTTACCTAATGGGCCCTAAGAATGAACTTGGGAATTCAGTTACATAAAGTATCTAAAATTAAACTCATAATGCTGGATAGCATATAGTAGAATTCACAAAAACAGAAATTCCCTAATGAAATTTTTTGAAGTTAATTTGGATGTTAAAAAATATAATAATAAAACCTTCCACTACTCCTATCCTTATATAAACCTATTCACGACTATTATGTTGAAATTTGATGATTATATCAAAGAGAATGTCAATTATTTGACTAAAACAAACACAAATGAATTTTCTATTATTCATATAAAAGTAAAAAGATAGTAAAGAAGCAACATTGAAAAATTGTGGCCTTCTGGTTAAAAGAACAACTTCATTTGGCTTGCTAAAACTGCCAAAACAATGAATTAGAGCTTGAACAATATCTAATTTCTTAGCTCCAAACCATGCACATCGCACATTTGATTTTTAATTATTTAAGCTAGCACTAGTAGAAAAACGATCAACCTAGACGGAAATTTTCGTCTAGGTTGATTGCAATTCCGTCTAGATTAGTTCATCTAGACGGAATTCCGTCTAGTTTGAGTGAAATATTTTGCTTCCGTCTAGATTGCTTCAAACTAGACGGAATTCCGTCTAGGTTGATCAATCTAGACGGAAGTCAACCTAGACGGAATAAAGAATTCCGTCTAGGTTGACAACCCAGACGGAATTCCGTCTGGGTTGTTAACCTAGACGGAATTTCCGTCTAGGTTGACAAACCAGACGGAATTTTCGTCTAGGTTGACAACCCAGATGGAATTCCGTCTAGGTTAACAACCCAGACAGAAATTCCGTCTAGGTTGGTTTTTTATAACCTAGACGGAAATTCCGTCTAGTTTGATTCAAACTAGACGGAATTCCGTCTAGATTGCCTTTTTCCAGTGAAAAAAATTAATTACAATTTGTATTTCCCTGTACAATTACATTAATATTTGAATACATCCAGAAAATACTGTACACGCCACATTCAACTATCCAATCATAATCAAAATTCGTAACAATTCCATTCAAAAACATCTATATAACCAAATCCAACACATTGTACAAATTCAACCATCCACTTCAAAATATACATCAATCAGTTCCGTCTAAAACACATCCAACAACATATATACTAACAATGCCAGTGACTAAGATATGATACACGACATGAATAAATATAGTGTTATAACAAATAAAACTGTTTATTGCATTAAAAATAAAAAACCTCATCCATCGTCGTCGGCGGGGGTATGTCTATCCCGATTACGAGAACGGGTGCTGCTCCCTCCAATATCTCCACTCTGAATATTTAATTGAATAATCATTATGTGGTGTTTGATAACATATTAGATAAAAATGAATTTATAAATATAAGAAAAAATAAGGTACCTGAGCACTACTCTGTCTAGCGCCGGAATTATCGCCAATCGAGCTAATGATCCGTATGACACCACCATACGCGCTATGAGGAATAGCACCACCTAAATATTGTATAACATACCCCATGAGATCGTCCAACGAGTTCGCCGTCAGCGCAACTCTAGTCATCTCATTAGTCACCTGAATATGCAGCTCCGGGTTAATTTTGTCAAACAGATACGCAGAGATACGTGCGACAAATGGCATAGCCTGGAAACTGCTTGTGGCTGCTCTCGTTGATGTAGATGGTGTGGAGGATGCTGTGGACGATCTAATGCTTACACCAGGTGAAGCTCCGACACCATGCAGAGGATATCTTCCTCTCCTATTATTAGGGAGAAATAAATATTAAACTTTGCTCTCAAATTCAATAATGGTAAACAAATATAAATAGTATGTAGTTTTCAAATTGATTCGATTTTTCACCATCCTTACCTATTATGACCCATCAGGTTCTGTGTGAGATTGATGTTCTCCTCTGCAGAAAGCATGTGAGGGTCTGGCTCGGTTTGCTCCTCCTCCTGCGAAATGTAGACAGATGCAGCCTCCTTGGATGCGTTCTCAAATCCCTCCTAAAGCACAAATTTATGGTTAATTCAAGATAATGACTATATTATTTGTGTTCTCGTTTCCTCGTAATGTTAACAAAATAGAATTAAATACTACTCAAGATATGTATAAGTCTCACCACTAACTGGAGATTTGCCGTGATCTTATCCCGATTTCTCTCATCACCCCTATATTGTTCACGAAAAGTACCATATGCCGCTCTGGCCCTCAAGTGTATCGGCATTAATGATTTCCCATGTCATATTATAAATTATGAGATTTCATAATCATACTAAACATTAAGATCTTTTAAATCTTTAAATGACATATACCGTATCTTGACAATAAACATCCTCCAGATTGGCGTAGGAGTGTGAGCCCAAGTGATGGTCATGCAGCTTCTTTCTTCTATTTTCTGACCCCTTCGTGGATTTATTCTTTAAAAAAAATTCTGTAAATATAAAATGAAATAATATCTTAAAATTATAAACTAAATTTTATGAAACTAACCTTGGCGGCATCGCTGTCCCAATACATGAGGAGAGCCGTGAAATGAATCTCGTCAACTCGGTCATCGAGGTTTAAAAACCTCTGCCAGTCCTCCTCATACCTGTCATAGGTTTCATGTTTGATCTCATGCCTCCATTGTTTGAGGACTGCTTCAACCTTGACATTAAACACATAATTCCAAGCCCTCTCAAAGTCCTCAAGGCAGAAGCAGTCACACATTTAGTAAGGATAATTTAATATCAATTACTAATTATTAATAAATAAAAATCTAAAACAATATGCACTTACCATAAGCGCAGTAAATATCGCCTCGTATGCGGTCCATGGTAATTCTTGAAAATGAAAATAAGGGTTGATAATGGTCGCTCTACGCACGAGAACCCCAATATATGCATTCAATCGGGTCGACCAAGGACCAACGGGCAAATTAGAACTATTCCACCTAATAATGCCCCTCATTCCTCTTGGTGGTTGTTTAGAATCAGGCTTACCTCCGCCACATTGTCCCTCTATGCGATCCTTCTTAGCACCTACAATAATGACAACATGATAATATACAAATGTGAAAATTAAAAGTTTTTATATAATTTACCATTCGCTATCTCTTTTTCTTTTGTTGTGAGTGCAACAGCTTTCCTAGTCTCCAACATAGGAAGCATTTCCTGATACCTTCTCGCAGCACGTGGGTGGTACTTCCTTGATTCAGCCTTGGACTTATGAGAGTCCGGAGGTAAAGGTAAACTAAGAAAGTCCTGGGTCTTTGGCCGCAAGTCAGTATGGAATGTATATGATGGATATGTCGGGGTCCAAGTAGCGGCTACATAAGAAAGAAGAATCATTAATATTAAATTTTAATTGAACATTATCAATTATTAAATATTTAATACCTGCGTCGGGGGATGGTTCTGGTGTTACATCAGAGGGGCCGGGGGATGGTTCTGGTGCTTCATCAGAGGGGCCGGGTGATGAATATCCAGCATCTACAACAAATGAACACTATGAGCTAGATAACTAAAAATTTATAAAACATGTTAAAGTATTAATTAATTTTTATACCTGCATCCGGAGATGGTAGTGGATCATCAGCACCACTACCTGGGGTGATACTCCGTGATCGATCACCCTCCAGGTCAAAGAGCCTACTCATCCTCCTCCTTATCTGCAAATATAATAAAGACAATCGTTAAAAAAAATTGTATACATGCTCATGAGATATGTTGTTATGAAATGCATTATTGTTTTTATTATGATAAGATAAAAATCAATAATGTGGTGTAACATATATAGTTCATACCTACATCCAGCGCCACATTCTGTGCGTAAGAGAATTCTTGCCAAACATCATCAGTTGAACCGATTGGTTCACTATAATTATCTTCACTTTCTTCAATATTTTTTTCATTGTTATTAGGAAGAACAACAGATCTTGGCTCCTTGTACAAAACCACCCAATCAGACATGACATTCGGATCTTTCACATAGAAGCACTGATCAGCTTGTTCTGCGAAAATGAATTTCTCATCCGTATATACTTCTCGGTGAAGATTGACTAGTGTAAATCCATAATGATCCTTTTGCTTTTTTGCAGGACACCACCGAACCTTGAACATCGTGTAAGTACATTGTTTTGGTTTACCAAACCCGTAAATTACCTTAACGATATCTTCTAATTGGCCATAATATAATATGTCAGCTAGAATTGGATTCTGATCTCTTATACTTGAAAAACATTCTTGAGCAAACAAGCCCATGACCCCACTGTTCTGAGTTACCCTCCTATCATCTGTCTCTAACGTTCGAAATTTATATCCATTCACCAAATGCTCATTATAACGTCTCACTTCGTGATAAGGACGTTGTGCATGGATAATAATTTCATCTGGTAATGTAGTATCATCATGAAGTGATTTTTCAACCTAAGACAAACAATTTGAGAATATTTAGGCGATGTTATATTATGAATGTTCAATAATTAATTGTAAAACACTTACATCAAATCTTAACCAATCAGAAAATTCTTTCTTATGTCTTTTCTGAATATTGTGCGCTGCATTCCTACCGGTTGTTTCATTCTTAAGCTTCTCCAGATGTCGCCTATATAAACAATATATAAGTTTGTATTGATAAACTATATGTAAAATGAATATTTCTCATCTATATTACAGATTTTATTTGTTACCTTCGATAGTCTTCGAACATATCAAGGTTTTCCAACACATATGCATGAATTTGATCTAAGAGAGATCTCGGGTATTTTTCACGCTTCCTCTCCTTTTGAGGTGCTTGAGATGTGGTTTTCTTCTTAGGCATGTAACGCGATGCAAACACAACGCATTCGTTAGCCACGTATCCTTCAGCTATCGAGCCTTCGGGACGAGCTCGATTGCGAACATTGTTTTTCATGCAGCCCAAGTATCTTATAATAATAAAAGTTAATTATTAGCACGGTAATTTTGAAAACGCGTATACAATTAATAAATATAAGAAAAACCGTAAATTATCTTTTAATCGGATACATCCAACGATAAGTAACAGGACCGACGATTCTAGCCTCTCTTGCAAGATGCTGGGTAAGATGGACCATAATTGTAAAAAATGAAGGAGAGAATATTACTTCCATATTGCATAGAGTAACTCGGACATCGGCTTCAAGTTTCTTAAAGTCATCTACATCTATGACTTTAGAGCATAATTTTCTGAAAAATCCACAATACTCAATAATAATCTTCGACGCTTCTTTATCCATATTGTTACGGATTGCAACAGGGAGCAATTGATGGAGAAGAATGTGATAATCATGTGTCTTCAGACCTAAGAGTTTTCTCTCTTGCACCTGGACATTATTTGAAATGTTAGCAGAGTAACCATCCGGCGACTTTACCGATTTGAGAATTTCACAAACTCGTTGCATCTGCTCATTTGACATTGTAACACGAGACGGAGGCAACTTTAATTTGTTAAGACCAACGTCTTGAGCTTGCAAATCATTTCGGATATTCAAAGCAGTCAGATCTTAGCGCGCCCGTAGATCATCCTTCGACTTGTTTGCATCTTGTAGGAGAGTTGATACTATGTTATCACATATATTTTTCTCAATATGCATAACATCTAAGTTGTGTCGGATTTTTAGATTCTGCTAGTAAGGTAGCTAAAAGAAGATACTAAATTTAGTCCATCCTCTAGGTAATGTTTGGGCTTCGTCCTCAACTTGCATTTTACGGACCTTTCGCTTACGCTTCAATGACTTTTTTAACTTTAAGTAATCTCTTACTCCGAGCGTGTTAAATTTAGAATAGCGTTTTTCCCAAACACAACTTTTGGAAACCCCTCAAGTAATTGAACGATCTCAGTACCTGTCAGTTGACGCGGCTTCATTCTTTTCTCAACTATACCATCAAACTTAGCTGATAATTTTCTGTACTTATGACTCAAGGGCAACCACCTTTGATTAAACCAATAACAACTCTTTCAGCTATGTGGTAATTGAATAGCTTCAAATTCTGGACCACATACAGGACAAGCACACTTGCCCTTCGTAGAGTACCCTGACAGATTAGCATAAGCTGGAAAATCATTAATCATCCATAGTAGAATAGCACGTAATCTAAACGACTCTTTTAAATGGGCATCATATGCTAAAATACCCTCAGACCATAATTATTTTAGCTCATCAATTAGAGGCTCTAAGTAGACATCAATATCATTTCCCGGAGCATGCTTACCGGGTATCAGTAATGAAAGTATCATAAACGGCTGTTTCATACAAAGCAATGGAGGTAAATTATATGGCATTAATATAACTGGCCACGTAGACCAGCCAGAGCTCATTACCCCAAATAGATTGAATCCGTCGCTTGATAGACCCAATCTTACATTTCTGCAATCTTCGGCAAAACGAGGATAAATTTTATCAACATGCTTCCAAGCTAAAGCATCAGCAGGATGTCTCAATTTACCATCATCTACTCGATCATCCTTATGCCACCTCATATTCTTTGTCGTTTCCTTGTTCATGTATAATCTTCGCAATCTAGGAGCCAATGGAAAATGTCGAAGCACTTTGACTGGAATTTTCTTCTGTGTTATCCCTGTCTCTGTTGTAATCCTTGTTGAAGAATTTGTGCGCTGTTTCCACCTAGAAACTCCACATGTCGGACACTCTTGAAGGTCTTTATTGGCTTTGTGGTACAAAATACAATCATTCGGGCATGCATCAATCTTATTATAATCAAGACCCAGAGCAGAGACAATCTTCTCAGCTTGATAAGTTGTTTGGGGTATGCTATTCTCTCCTCCAGGGATTACAGTCCGAAGCAAATCAAGAAGCATTTCAAAATAATTATCTGACATACCGCTAAGTGTCTTAATATGAAGGAGTTTTAGCATAAATGAAAATCTGGAGTACTCGGTACATCCCTCATATAAGTCCTTTTCACTATCTTCTAGTAGCTCCATTATTCGTTTTATTTCTGCGGAGGAATGCATATCATCAATATTTTCGACACTCGCGACACCTCCTACCTCTTCAGCTTCAACTTCGTTATCATCTTCACTTTTGTCTCCAATATCATCCTCGACATTATCATCAACATCATATTCTGTAGGTCGAGGAAAAATATCATTCAACAATGTTTCTGTGTCATCTATTCGTTGGCCACCGGACGTACCAACAAGCATATTTGGATCCTCATCTTCAGTGATACTCTCCCCATGCCAGTTCCAGTATTTATAATTCTCATCAAAACCTGATTTTATTAGGTGAATCCGTATATCATTTCTATTCAGCAGCTTCAAATTCCTACACCTACAACAAGGACAGTACATAGCACCGCTTCTTAAATTTCTCGGATTCATTTCCGCATAACATATGAAGGCTTCACATCCCTCCTTGTATCGTGTGTCATGAAATCTACGATACCTAGGGATATCTATCCATGACTTGTCAGGAATTATCCTCATCTGTAAATTATATATAAATATTAAATACGATTAGTCTCACAACTACTAATACATCCATTACTCTTATACATACAACACCCATCAAACATACGTTCATATATCATTTAACAATATGAATATTTATCTACATAAAATATATATAAAACATACGTAAAAACTAATTACACTAATCTTGCGGCTGTCATAGGAAGGCTTCTATCCATTAAGAATATAGTAGTGCTTACATCCAACTTCATATACTTTGTATATTTTTATTTCTTGAAAATTTTGGCAGCACCTACCCGCTGTCCTCCCTGTACAATGTGCGGATGTTATTATGCGTATCAGTAATAACCCGAAACGCAGAACAACATACGCTTATTGTACACGGAGAACAACGAATAGGTGCTGCCAAAACTTTCAAGAATGAAAATATACAAAGTATACAAAGTTGGATGTATGCACTACTATATTCCTAACCCATCCGAGAAGGACAGATCCAATAATTACGAATTTTAGTACTAATTTTTTATTCCTATAATATAAAATAAACGCTCATTTTTGGGAGAAAACTTCGTCTCCTACCCAAATCTGAGTCGTATATCATATAGTCCAAATAATTGGATGTAATTATTGGACGGAAGTCTAGGGATAACGTTATTTTTTTATTCACCTAAATTGGATTATAACACATTATAAAAATTTATAATGTGTTATATATCACTCTATTTTTAAAAAAAATTATTTCACATATTTTCACATCACAAACTTAAATAATCACACATACTTATAGCACGAATGAAACTTAAATGAGTTA
>BQKN01064892.1:422909-450979 GCA_022839385.1 Asparagus kiusianus | reverse complement strand
CCCCCCCCCCCCCCCCCCCCCCCCCCCCCCCCCCCCCCCCCCGCGCCTGATTAGTTTTTTTAAGTTGCCCTAGGCAACCTAGACGGAAATTCCATCTAGGTTGACTTTCCGTCTAGATTGACAAACTAGACGGAAATTTCTGTCTAGTTTGATTCAACCTAGATGGAACAAACTAGACGGAACTATTTCCGTCTAGTTTGAGTCAAACTAGACGGAAAAAAATTTCGTCTAGTTTGTTCCGTCTAGGTTGCTCGTTTTTCTACTAGTGTAGTATTTCATTTTATTTTGATGCGTAAGCGTTAGATTCTGAGTAGTTTAATCTTCCTAGGTTTAACTTTTTTGGGATCTTGTGTGATGGATCTATAATTTTGATAGCCATATTAGTGATTTTTTTTCATTATTAGTTTTGCTATCAAAGATGAAATATTGGTAGATAGTGATTGAATTCTTAGAAAGAAAGGAGGATGTTGAATTCATGAAGAATTTGGATCTGTAGTATTTTTGGGTCTCGATAGCTTGTTTAGAATTCTACTTTGTTTGTCATTAATTTTTGTAAATTGCAATTCATTCAGGTTTTGTTAGAATTCCACTTATTACTTTCTAACTGGATAATGACTTTTGCATTGTAGATGGATGGTGATGGAGATTGTACCGATGAACAAAGTGCTGTTAATATGGTTCAAGGTACTGCACTATCTGTTTCTATTATAATAATTACGATCATAAGGAGAATGCAAGCTAGACGTAAATCAATTCGTAGTGGTCCACATGAGGAAAAGAAAAGACAAGAGAGTGCTAGCATTGAGCACCTAGAGCGTATTTATAATGGTTTTAGTGATAGTTGCGTAAATTATATTAGAATGCGGAGTGGTGCTTTTGTTAAACTAGCGAATATAATGAGGACCAATAGACTGCTAAAAGACTCAAGGAATGTAACAGTAGAAGAACAACTTATATTGACACTGAACATTTTGGGTCATAAATCTAAAAATCGTATTGTCAAATCTCATTTTATAAGATCAGGGCAGATAGACAGTAAATATTTTAACAAGGTATTACAAGCAATTATTTGTCTGCGTGGACGCTACCTGAAACAAGCTCCCAACGAAATTCCCCAAGAGATCGTTAACAACCCGCTATACTACCCTTATTTCAAGGTATATCTACACTTTAAGCAATTTACATGTATAATTAATGAAAGTAGATGATAACTTAGTAATTTGATTCACGTATTATATGATTGCATTGGTATGATAGATGGGACTCGTGTTGATGCAATGCTTCCAATTAATCTTGTTGCACGATTTCGAGGCATCAAATGTGTTACACAGAACGTGCTTGCAGTTTGCACCACAAACACACTATTCACATATGTTTTAGTAGGTTAGAAGGGGTCTGCAAGTGATTATAGGATTCTCCAGGATGCATTATCTAGACTACAACCACATGGATTGAAAGTCTATGATGGTAATTATATAAAACTTTAACTTAAACATTTTAAATTTAATATGCAAACATGACTTCCTTAACAATTTTCTTAATAAATTTGTAGGCAAATACTATCTGTGTGATGTTGGGTACCCCACCATGCCAAGTTTCATTCCTCCATATCGTGGTGTTCTATATCATTTGAAAGAACATTCGGGCAAAACACCTAAGAATAAAAGAGAATTATTCAATCTAAGACATTCTTCTTTGAGGTCTAAGATTGAATCTGTATTTGGCACATTAAAGAATCGTTTTAAGATTTTGTGTGCTAAGCCGCATTACCCATTTCCTACACAATTAGATATTGTATTGGCATGCACGGTACTTCCTAATTTTATTGCAACTATTGACCCAAGTGATGAACTACTCAACGAGTCCAAAATTAATGAAGATATTAATGGTGAGGTAATTAATGAGAATGACAATAATGCCTTTGGTTGGTCAGCTATGGTTGGCCTTTGATTTCAGTCCTTGCTTGGCCTTTGTTTCAATTATGTGCATGGTTTATGCCTCGTGAGTTCTAATTTATACTATGTTAGTTATAATTTATACATCGTGAATTCCAATTTGTACCATGTTAGTCCAAATTTATGTCATGTTAGTTCTATCGCGGCTTATATTAGTTCTAATATATGCACGTGAGTTCTAATATATGCCTCGTGGGTTCTAATTTGTACCATGTTAGTCCTAATTTATGACATGTTAGTTCTATCGTAGCTCATGTTAGTTCTAATTTATGCTATGTGAATTCTAATTTATGTCACATGAGTTCTAATTTATACTATATTAGTGCTAATTTATACCATGTTAGTTCTATCGCGGCTCATGTTAGTTTTAATATATAATATGTGAGCTCTAATTTATGCCTCGTTAGTTCTAATTTATACCATGCTAGTCCTAATTTATACCTTGGTTTCAGCTCCTGTGTTGATTATGATATTGGTTTTAGTTGTTTCCTTTGGTTGGGCTTTGGTTTTAGTCCTTGTTTGGCCTTTGGTTGGTCAGCTATGGTTTTATAATTTTGGTTTTAGTTCTTGCTTGACCTTCGTTTCAATTTTTAGCATGGTTTCAGCCTTGCTCTCGGCCTTGGTTTCAGCTCCTGGGTGGATTATGAAGTTGGTTTCAGTTGTGTCCTTTGGTTGACCTTTGGTTTCAGTCCTTGTTTGGCCTTTAGTTGGTCAGCTATGGTTGGCCTTTGGTTTCAGTCCTTGCTTGGCCTTTGTTTCAATTGTGTGCATGGTTTATGCCTTATGAGTTCTAATTTATACCATGTTAGTTCTAATTGATGCCTCATGAGTTCTAATTTGTATCATGTTAGTCCTAATTTATGCCATGTTAGTTCTATCGCGGCTCATGTTAGTTCTAATATACGTCATGTGAGTTCTAATGTATGTCTCGTGAGTTCTAATTTGTACCATGTTAGTCCTAATTTGTATCATGTTAATTCTATCGCAGCTCATGTTAGTTCTAATTTATGATATGTGAGTTCTAATTTATGCCACGTGAGTTCTAATTTGAACCATGTTAGTTCTAATTTATACTATGTTAGTTCTAATTTGTACCATATTAGTTCTAATTTGTACAACATTAGTTCTAATTTATATCATATTAGTTCTAATTTGTATCATGTTAGTTCTAATTTATGTCATGTTAGTTCTAATTTGTGCAATGTTAGTTCTAATTTATCTAATTTGTACCATGTTAGTTTTAATTTATGTCATGTTAGTCCTAATTTGTACCATGTTAGTTCTAATTTGTACCATGTTAGTTCTAATTTATGACATGTTAGTTCTATTTTGTACCATGTTAGTTCTAATTTATGTCATGTTAGTTTTAATTTTTGCCATGTTAGTTCTAATTTGTACCATGTTAGTTCTAATTTATGGCATATTAGTTCTAATTTATGACATGTTGGTTCTAATTTGTACCATGTTAGTCCTAATTTGTACCATGTTAGTCTTAATTTGTATCATGTTAGTTCTAGTTTGTACCATGTTAGTCCTAACTTGTATCATGTTAGTTCTAATTTGTACCATGTTGGTTCTAATTTGTATCGTATTAGTTCTAATTTGTACCATATTAGTTATAATTTATGTCATGCTAGTTCTAATTTGTACCATGCTAGTTCTAATTTGTACCATGTTAGTTCTAATTTATACCATGTTAGTTCTAATTTGTACCATATGTATAGTGGGGGTAATTTTACCATGATGACCATAAACACTTTTCCTACCCACTTCAAAACCAACCAAACACAAGAAAATGAGAAAGGTCAAATCAACAAAAGTTTTCCCTTTTTTTCCTTGCAAACCAAACACAAGAAAAGTAAATGCATTATTTTCCCACCATATTTTACTTGCGAACCAAACTAAAACAATTTATTTCTTAGAAAAGTTTGGAAAACTTAAAACTTGAGTTTCTTGTTTAATATGCTTTTGCCAACTAGAGATCAATTATGACGCATTTCCCTATATCTAGGAAACGAAACAAACAGCCCCTTAATTGAGGCATTTTGTGAAATGTTTCATGTTTAATATGCTTTTGCCAACTAGAGATCAATTATGACGCATTTAATTATATAATGATATTGAGGAATTTGAGATGTGATGTATGTTTCAGTGAAAAAATAAACAAGTTATTTGCAGGTTCTTTTGTGGCAATTTGTGGAACACTTCATGGCATTATTCTTTTGCCGACTGGGGTTAATCAGAAGTGCACTAGGAGTAGCATTCGTTTTTTGCTATATGGTACTTCCAACGACTCCCGGAAACACACAACACTCCCATAATAAAAAAAATTAAGAATAAGTAATATAAACGCAATAAATCAACACCATTTCTCATCAACAATCATAATTATCAATAAGACCCAAATTAATCTCTTCATTAATTGAAATATTTCATACATAGTAACAATGTTTCAACAAGGCTGTACATATAACCAATATCATTGTTAATTACAAGAAGAAATACAATCCATTTCAAATACTTAATACCTTTAATTTGATCTTGATCACTTGGTCTTGTGTCATCTATTTGTTTGAAATAATTGCATCCCATTCTTTCTCCTCTTTTATATTGTGAGCATCCATAAAAATTTCTTCATTTATTTTCTTCTTGTTTGGAAGTCCATTCATCAGCATCCATAATAAAAATTCATTGGCTCTGTTTAAATACAAATTTGAGTTGAATCCTGCATCAATCATGGATAATCACAACAATCATGGATAATCACAACAATCATGGATTGTGTTTCACATTTTAGATAGCTATAAGGAAAGTACCTTGGTAATCATAATATATATCTAATTTTTTTGGTCAATGAAAAACTTTATTTCATCTCCAAATATGAAGTTATTTACACATTTAGATTCTCAGCACAAGGCAACTGAGATCTCAAACAAATTTACAGGAACATCAACAAACAAACAAACAATCAGACCCTATACGGAGATAGGGGACTGTTAAGTAAAATGGTTGAAATTTCAAATTTAATGATTTTAACTAAGTGATCAGGGTTGCTAGCTTTCTGAGTGAAGAGCCTAGCATTTCGCTCTCGCCAAATGATTTAGACTATGGCTGTCAAAGTTAATCTTCTGAGTTTAGCCTGATATCCTTTGCCTCTCGATCTTGTGAACCAATCCATCAGCTAACACCAGCTACATGATTTCCATTTGAACTCCAATCATTCCATAGCACAGTTCCAAACATAGCAGGAGAAGGTACATTCGAAGAAAAAATGATCCCTAGATTCCATGCTAGCACCTGAGTATAAACAACATAAGTTTGCATTAATGATATCTCTCTTCAGTAATCTATCATGTGTTAGAAGCCTATCCTGGATAGCCACCAACTGATAAATGAATGCTTTGGGACATTTAGGCTCCCCCAAACTATTTTATGCCATGCCATATTGTTTGTTGCAGGGGAGAGAGATTTATACAAGACCGAGAGCTATAACTTTGAGTTTGAGTAGCAAGACCTGATCAGATTCTTCAAACTTTCAACTCCTCCAAATTCAGCCAATGCCTTATCCCTTGTTTTAATCAACTACTTTCACATCCAAAAATCACCTGGTTTAGCATTAACTTGCCAAATATCTCTATGCTTGAGATAGTTCCCATGCATCCACTTGATCCACAATGATTCTTTATTTGTATATATAAATCGGATACTCCTTAATGCAGATGCAAAGTTCCAGGTTTGAGCTAAAAAACTCCCAAACCACCTTGTTTGATCCCTAAACACACCTTCTCCCAAGATACAAGAGGAATCCTGGGAGAGTTATCAGCTTTACCCCCACAGAAAATTCCTGTACATCTCATCTATTTTGTGCAGCACCTTGACAGGCAGTATGTAGTTTGATGTCCAGTAGGTTAGCACACCCAGAATTACACTTTTGATTACTTGTAATCTGCCAGCATATGACAATTTCCTGTGCTTTGCCTAGTTATGTAACTGCCCTGAGATTTTAACAACCAAAGGATTGCAGTCTGTGTAGGAGAGCCTTTTAGTAATAAGAGGAACTCCAAGGTGTTTAATTGGCATAGTTCCCTCAGAGAAACCAAGAATACCATATATGGATGCTTTAACTGAATCTTCCACTCCTCCATAGAAGATGAAACACTTATCAGGATTTGCTTCTAAACCTGAAACTTCACTAAACAACCTGACACACTGATACATCTTACGCACAGAAAAAACTTCTCCTTTAGCAAATAACAGCAAATCATCCGTGAATATAAGATGAGTAATTTGGAGATTTTTGCATTTAGGATGAAATTTAAAAGATCTATCTTTCTTTGAAGAGAACATACCCCTTGAGAGATATTCCATGCCTAAAATGAAAAGATAGGGAGAGAGTGAGTCACCCTATCTCAAGTCACGCTCACCTTTGAAATATCCATGTAGTGCACCATTTAGGGAGATTGAGTATTTAGGAGAGGTATTGCATACCATAATCCATTTTATTAGAACATCAGGGAATCCCAACCCCAAGAGTATATCTTTAATGAAACTCCAACTAATTATGTCATAGGCTTTCCTAATGTCAATATTCAGCATAACCCTTGGGGAGATGTGTTTTCTGCTGTAGCTTTTAACCAATTCATGTGCTAGCATTATGTAGCTTGAAATTTGTTTTCCTTTGACAAAAGCACTCACTGCCTCATTCACTACAGATCTCATTATAGGTTTTATTCTATTTTCAAGTATCTTTGATATAAATTTATATATAACATTGCAGCAAGAGATAGGCCTGAAGTCTGAAGGGGTTTTAAGGCATTGTACCTTTGGGATAAAGATAATTGAAGTGGAATTAGCAATCCCCAATAGCTTCCTAGTTTTGAAGAAGTCCTTTATGGCCAATGTGACCTCATCTCCAATTATAGGCCATGTAGTTTTGAAAAAAAGAAGCACTATAGCCATCCGGCCCTGGTGCTCTATCATCAGCCATGGAGAATACTGTTGCCTTGATTTCAGCCTTAGTCACTGGAATAGAGAGCTCCATAATTTGAAAGTCATTTAGACAAGGACCTACTTTTATGATGTTTATGTCAAGTGGGGAAGAGTAAACTGTCGTGCCCATCAGGTTTTTATAAAAGGACACGAACTCCATAACAATTTCATCACCATCAGTAATCCTATTCCCCTCATTATTGTAGAGAACCACCACTCTGTTATTATGCCTGTTTGATTTAGCAATTGCATGAAAAAAACTGGTACATCTATCACCGTACACACTCCAAGATATTCTAGCTTTTTGCTTATAGAAAGATAGTTCATAGTCTAGAAGCTTGTTGTAGATAGAAAAGCACTCTTTCTCATGGCTAATAAGTGCAGGATGAGGGGATTAGATTGTAGAGTTCTCTATACATCTTCTAAAGCAATCTTGGCTCTTTGTACTTTCTCACAGATATTTTTAAAATGCTTCTTGTTAAGATCCTTCAATGCACCCCTCAAAAATTTAAGTTTTGTATAAACAGAAATCATTATGAATCCGTAGATTTTAGATTCCTAAATATTTGATATTGTTGGAAGAAACATGTCATGCTTGGTCCAAATTTTAAAGAATCTGAATGGCTTTTTTCCTTGTATCTGATCATCATAAACCGATACTATTGCTAGTGAATGGTCTGAGAAACTTGGAAGCAAAAACTCCACATGGTTGGAGTTGAACATATTGATCCATGCATCATTTACCAATGCTCTATCAAGTCTACTCTAGACCCTAGTTCTAGCATCTTGCTTGTTATTCCAGGTGTAAAAACATCCTTATGTTTTCAAGTGATTAAGAGAGCAATCTTCAATACACTTTCTAAAATCTCTAGTGTCAGCCTCAGTAAGATTTGTACCTCCTAATTTTTCTTGATTGCTTATCATGACATTAAAATCCCCACATAGGAGCCATGGTATATTACTAATGTTTTAACGAATGCTATTAAGATCAAACCACAACTCTTTCCTAGCTTACATTTGGTTGCAACCATAGATGGTAGAGATAACACAGTCTAACCTACCATCTAAGGACTTGACTAAGCAAGTAACATGCTGATCTGATTTTTTTAATAACCTGGATATCAAAAATACAAGGATCCCACATGATAAGTATCCTGGTTTTTTCAGGAACCCTGACATTTGATATCCATTCCCAGTTGCTATCTATTTTCTTTCCAATAATAGGAAGCGAAGATTCCTTAATTTTGGTTTCCAGGAGAGCTAAGAAGGGTAGATGATATTGCATTAAGTGATTCCTTACCAACTGTTGCTTGGAGGATTTATTCAATCCCCTCATATTCCAGAATGATAAATTCATTGAAGTAATCCTCCCTATCAATTATAGAGGGATCACATGTACTATTGTTCTCATATTAATTGTCTGAGCTAGTTTTCCTAGTTTTACTCCCTTGAACATATACCCAGGAATCACCATGTTTCAGCTGCTGAGCTTGCATCATGTGTCTTGGGCTTATATTTTCCTCTTCTCTGTAATTTCTAAAGCTTTCCCCCACCTGCAATATTTCCTTATCTTTTGATTGAGTGTGGAGTACTGAATTGTTTTTTAGGAATATATTTGCATTATCTTTCACCTTATCCAGAATAGATAAAACAGGCTGATGCACAAAATGTTCTTGTCTCAAGCCCTTATTTTCTTTTGGCAGTATCCCCCCTCCTGAACATGCACAACGTGCACAGGATGTACAAATTGTTGAACCATATCACTATGTGTTATAGCTTCATTCTTCTTAGACTGGACCTCATCCTCCAGAATGTGCACAACATGCACAGCAATGGTATTAGCATTCAGAATTGACAAGCCAGCTGCTCCTGTATTAACAGGCTTCAAAGATTTTTTTAGGAATCCATCTCTGTATTCCAGCCCTCCTCCTACAAAATTTTGTTTCACGACCAACCATTTTACATGTGTCACACCATCTAGGCTTCAATTCATAATATACCTTCTGAAGAAACTTCTTGCTATTTGGTCCCTACATATAAATTTCATCAGGAGGTGAAGAGGGCATGTTGACTTCAACCAACACCCTTGCATATGCTAGCCTTTGTCTAGTAGCTGTTAGCTTATCAGTAGAAATAGGCTTGCCTATAATGCTGGCAATTTTACTAATGCTATTTGCATTCCACAAATTAAGCTTCACGCCTGGTAAGTGAATCCACACAGTATACACACAATCATCCCTCTTTTCTAAATCTTCATCTATAGTCCAAGGCTTCAAAAGGATAGACCTGGATCCAAAAAACCAAGGCCCATTCTCCAAGATGCTCCTCCTATCATCCATGTTTTCAAACTTAAACAGAAAAAGATTAGGTTTGAGAAGACACACTTCAGGAATTGCCAGACTCCCCCAAACTTTTAGAACATAAGATTCCATCGCCTTGAATTTTACATTTAATCCCAAAACATGTCCAGTAAGAGAAGATTTCCATATAGTGCTTCCTTCATTCCATTCATCCTCATCAAATGTTACTGAATTTGCTACATCAGGTTTTACATAGTTCAAACTAAATCTACTACCAGGTTTCCTATTATCAGCGAAAAAACTCACCCAGCTTTTCTTCGTGTTGATAATAGGATCTGGAAGAGGTACATCTTTTGAAGAACCAAGAGGAGGAAAATCAAGCTTATTACTACCAAGAATTCCAGTATTTGAGTTATTTTTAACTAAATTCTCAATAGATTTTACCACATTAGAGGAATTTCCTGCCCGAGCCAATGGAACAGTACCTGATTCCAGAATCGAAACATCATATGGAATAATTGAAGAAACAGAATCAAAGTTCTTATTAGAAATATCAAAACGATGTTTTGATGAGAGATTTATTGATTCATTCTCCAATCCATGATCATCCACCTAAGAAATTCTTGATGAACTACCATCACCAATTCCAGAGTTCGAAGACTTATAGAAGTGACGTGATCGAACTATGATCAACTCAGGAGTTCTCTGAGATTGAAGAGAATCCACCAAGAATTTGTTAGATCTAAGTATATCCGTCATCGACACCTTCATCTTCTCCTTTGGGTCTAGTAGATCCTATTAAATCCGAGAAGAATCCATCATTTTCAACATAGAGTGATCTTCAGGAGGAATCGAGCTCAAATCGGAAGCTCTTAATCCAATTTCTAGGATTTTCTTTCCATTTTTCTCATTTTCTCACTATTTTTTACAAGGCGGGGGCACAAGTTAGCAGGAAAAAAATGCCTGCTAACATGTACCAAGGGCACTCTATAGAAAAACCGTATAGTTATCATGGTTCTACTAAAAAACTCATGCCTGCAAGAAAGTGACAGGCCGCAAAGATGTAGGATGAGAGAGAAACTCCCTGTAAAAAAGTAACAGGCCACAAAGATAGAATGAGTGAGAGTGGTGGTGATGTGTGTGTGTGGGGGTATTCAGAAGTTTGGAATGAGAGAGAAAAATGATTTAATGCAAAAAAGTGACAGGTCACAAAGATAGAATGAGTGAGAATGTGGGGGGGGGGGGGGATTCAGAAGTTTGGAATGAGAGAGAAAAATGATTTAATGCTTCATTGCGCCAATGGTCAGACTCCCCTCCCTCACTCTCCTCTCCTCTCCTCCCCTCTCTATATAAACACGACAAGCTCAATTATAAATAGCTCTTTCATCTTTTCGTTCAGAAACAACATAATAATTACATGTCGTATAAGTCCTAAACTCATCATTAACTTCTACCCACCACCCAAGCCTCATTCATCCTAATGTTCTTATTCTTGTTTCTTAAATTGTTCATCTCATCTTTCCCAATTAAATGTCACTTATCACTTTTAAAATTGGGTAGTTTCAAAGCACTGCTTGGAAATCCTACCGCTTTTTTCTCTATGTAAATTGTCATCATCAATTCCTCATAAATGCATGCTACAAATTCGAATATATATAAATTTAATGCTCATGAACTTTGCATATTCATTATTACTAGTGTGGACCCCGTCCGTGTATAGTACGATCCCCTGTTTTTTAAGTAATGCATTTTAAACATGTCTCTTTTAAGATTTAATACATTTAATTTGATTATTGTATACTTAAAAATCAAAAATTATATCTACTGCTATATACTTAAAAGGATACTATTCAAGATACAATAAATTACTGTAATATGAACAGTAAATTTTCTCCTCTCTGCAAAGGACGATCTAAAGATTTACTGTTTTGCTATAGTAATTTACTGTAGCATAAACAGTAAACCTTTGGATCCTCCATTATGTATAGAGGAGTAGATTTCCACATTCTCATAAACTTCTCATCTCAACCGTCAAACCCCTTCAGCCATAATTCCCTTAGGGCCTTTATGGTTTGCCCAAAAGTGGTGGAAAAAGAAAGAAATTGGAGAGAAAGTACAACTTGTTGTCAGTTTTTCATAACATTTTCCTTTCATTTGTTTGGTTAACATCTTAGAACCAAGAAAAATGATGATGTGTCATATTCTTATTGGTTGATGTGACCCACATTATAGGACACTCATTTCATGGTTTTTATTGAGGAAATTTTGTGATGTTTTCCTCATCTTCTTCATTTTTCTTAGATTTTACTGAAAACAACCAAACAGGCCCTCATTTGTTTGGTTCACATCTTGGAACCAAGAAAAATAATGATGTGTCTGTTTGGTGGAAAATTTGTAGTAAAAAGAACAATTGAAAGAAATGTATTCGATTTGTATTCTCTCAATCTCAATTATAATTTGGATTTCCGATTACAAAAGAGAGGAGAATTGATCTGAATTCTCCCCTTTATTTAATTCTGGGTTCTTCACGGTAGCGATGAGATGCCTCTCTCGAATGCTCGCGTCGAGTTTGCTTCTCGTTGACGATCCGAACGTCTTGTCTTCACTGGAACGATTGGAGAACTCTTCACGAGTTTTTTATGACTCAGAATGAGTGCCAAACTCTGTTAAAAGAGTTGTTTCAACCGAATAGTCGGTTAATACGTAAAGTATATGAATTCTTTGTTGCTGAAGAATGCCTCCCCGAGCCCAAGCCGAAAGAATCCTCTTCAGATCTTAAAAATTTGATCCCCTCTATCTGTGGAGTTTGTTGGGATTTATAGAGAGATTAGGGGTGTAACTACCCCCATAATCCGCTCCCAAATAGGGGTTTCGTCGCCCCATTAATCAGGTGTAATAACTCACTCAAACCATTCCTCAGATCACGGGTGAAAAACGGTTTTGGGAACTGTTTAGGTCACATTTGAGCGAGTCAAAGCCTTGATTTGCGTTCTGGGCATGATCTTGCATTCAAACGCATGCTTTTGGATGATGCGTCAGCGCCTGAGTTTGAGCTGCGTCAATGGTTGAATCAGTACCGTGTTTGTGTTGCGTTCAGTGGCTAAAAACACTGTGTTTATGCTGTGTTTGAATTGCGTTGGTAGCTGAAGATGTAGTGATTTTGTTGCTTTGACTCTGGAACGTAATCACTTGTATTTCAACTTTGAGATGCAGGGATGAATTCCGCACCTCGGTTTGAAGAAATTGTTGACTTGTAATCCCTTCTTAATCTACAGGAGAATCCTCCAATTGTAGCTTTCCTTTGTTGACATGAAGGTCGTCTGATTGTAACCTTCTTAGTCGAAACTGTTGGTTGAAGTCTGATAGGGATCAACTATTCTATTGTGATTTTTACATAGCTTACAGAACCCCCTCCAAAGTTTTTGAAAGTTCATGGTTGACTGGGACGAATTTTCGAAATACTTTGGATCCCGAGATATTGTTGCTTGATCATTCACTCTATCTGATTTGAAGACATCATGAACCTGGTTGTCGGAACATAGTGATTCAACTTCCTTAAACCAAATGAGGTAACTTTTGTGCCTTAATGACAATGAACTTAGTAAAACAAGCTAAAGCCCATTGTGATAAAGATGATAACGGATTTGTCTGGATCCTTAAGATACTCCATTCAATCTACGATGAGGTATATTCTTCGGGTTTCATATGGGTCCTTGAGATACTCTACTCAATCTACGATGAGGTGTATTCTTCGGGTTTCGTATGAGTCATTGAGATACTTCACTCAATCTGCGATGAGGTGTATTCAGTTTTCCAGAAAATTCTTATAGGAATTAATGAACACTCAACGCGTGGCTGCGTGTATAATAACGAAGCTTATTGTAGAAACACCCACTGCAAGCTTGTCAACAAGGTCTTTTTCAATGAAGTTAAACACCTTTTGGATGAAGACAGATCCATCGTCATTGTCGAGAAGGATTTTATCCAAGTTTGGCAAGAGGGCAACCTCATAGGAATCCACTTTGTCTCCTTTCTTGATCATCTCAACTGGGGTGTTAATTCAACAATATCATCATTACTCTTAGTTGGAATATTAAGCCATTCGAAAGGGTAAGTTGCGTGAAAGACTAAGCTCGAACACCAAAACGTAGGGCTAAATCGTGCGTTTGACTATCAGAATTTTAGGTTGCGCTTGGAGGTTGGAACCACTTTTTTGAAGAACGAGAAAATCATGTTTCGGGTGGGATTTTTACCTAGAATCCCGCACCGACTTAACAGCTATAGCTTTATATAAATGGACCACTGAGGTCAAATCAAAAAGTCCTTCGATTTTTCTCTTCTTGCTTTCCTGTCGAGCACTTAACAGAATTCCTGTTCATCTTCTCCGGCGCTTAACAGAATTCCTGTCGAGCACTTAACAGAATTCATGTTCATCTTCTCCGACCACTGAGGTCAAATCAAACGAAGGAAAAATTCATTTTTAAATCCTTCACCGACCGTTCTCTATTTTCTTCGCCACGATTAGAATGGCTTCCGAGAAGAAAATTGCTTCCAACTCAAAGATCGCCCAAGCTCAGGGTGCTCCTTCAACTAAAACCTCCAGGGATGTTCAAACCACCATGTCGTCGTCTCTGGTTTCTTCGATTAACGGTAAGTTTGGGCAATCGTATGTTATTTTGACGGATTCCTTATCCTCAATCTTTGATTGTTAGTTCGCATTCCTCTTTAGAACACAAAGATAATTCTCAGTGTTTCTCGGTTTAGAACGCATGGTTAACTCTGTCGTTCATGATATTTCAACGCAGGCTCGGACCCTGTGTTTTGAATTTTGCATGTGGGTTTGAATTCTGCGTTTGAAATCCTGAATAGAGGTCCAGCCTCTGTGTTTGATTCTAGATGCAGGTATGGACCTTACGTTTAGAATTTTGGACGTGGGTCTGGACCCTGTGTTCTTGAATCAAACCCTTTTGTTAGATTGACTGATTATCTTTTTCATTTACAGTGTGCTACTCCAATGAACCTCTTTCTTTCAACCATTACTTCGGTCATGTGGGAGGTGTAGAGAAAAACACAATTTTTAACTTTTACTTAGAATATCCGATATTCCAAGACACCAACAAAGAATGAGCAAAACTCATCACGTAGGCTTTCCTTAAAACCCTCAGATCTTTGGTTACAGACGCTAAGTTTGAGACGGCGGAACGTGAGATTTTAAAGAAATCATCCTTCCTTTTTGGGGACTCTGTCAAAATAGACCCCAATCAGATGTTTGAGGAAAACTACAAATGGCTGAGGGCCATTAATAATCGTTGCCTCTTTCTGCCCAACTTAGAACGAATGTGGTCGATTTCCTATTATCAATGTGCTTCTGTCCCACGGTCCATAAACTGGGAACTCGTCCAAGATCAAAGAGGTGTTGCTACTGGGTACATCACCCCTCGTGGTACTCATCCGGCTGGCTTTTACTACTTTGTAGCTTTGAAACCGGGTTCATTCAAAAAGGAGCATCTTGTAGGTGAACCTGCTAAGATAGCAGAGGTCTTTATTAGAAAGTTTATCTCTGTCAAAGGAGAATTCTCTGCTCAATATTTTAGGGCTCCAACATGGGTACATTCAAGTGAAACCGATTGGTGGGCCCGGATGATAAACTTTGTCTTAGAGGAGCTGGAAGAACCTTTGAGGACTTCGGAGTTGAGGACTCCAATACTAGCTACTCGGTACGGGATATCTCTAAATTATAGCGGACTTTTTGCTATGATGGAATTTTACAATCCTCAAACCGGTACCTTTTTCACACCTGCTGGTGAATTAGGCTTTGCTCTTCATGAGATGTTTGAGATCTCCAGATTATCTTTTGGAGAATTGCCCTATGAGGAGTTTGTTCCTGGGAATAGGGAATTAAAGATTCTAAAACATGGTGCCCCGAAAATCTATGGCACTTATTAGGAATTAATGTGCCATTTCCAGATATATGCATAAACTATCGGGAAGAGAGCCGGTGGTGTGAAACAAGGGCAATGGGTAGAGTACCTTTTTCAAAATTTGTGGGACAAAAATGCAGAAGTGACTCGTTTAGCTGTCAGTACTTTGGAGGAAATCAACAAGTGCATCAACGATGCCACCTCTCACTATACTTGCGAGGTAGAGGAAGACATCTTCCCAGCTTTCACCACATTTGAAAGCTTCCATTACCAGGCAGAGATCCCAATCTCCGACGCAACCTTGTTTGCAGGTTTCCTTACCTTTGGTTGAAGCGTTGCGTAGTACCCACTAGGCCGGTAGATGCTATCACAGTAGATGTACTGTATCCAGCTATTCTTCTGGCTTATGGATGGTTCTTGAATCTCCTTTTGGCCATGGTATGTTGCTTGCAGAGTGGCCAATGAGAGCTAGCATCTGAATTTGTTGTTGTCAAAAAAATTAGAATCGGATGGGAAGACTATCATTCAGACTCCAACTCCTCGGGTGCCGATGCCATATATCTACTTGGTATCCTGCTTCGTATTACATTGCCCTTCAATAATGTTAACGCCTGAATCGAATGATACCTCGGTCCCTCTCGTTCAACAATTAGAGACCGCTCGATGGGTTGGTTGGTATCATGTTAAATTCCACGAGATATTTAGGTGGGATTATAATTACAAAATTGCTTGCAAATTCCCTGTTTTTGAGGGCGGTGCATATGGAAAGATCCATCAAGATACTCTGGGGCGTAACTCTTTCACTACACTTAGTAGAGGTGCCTTCTGGTAGCTCATAAATATTCGTCCGGGCTATCTTATTTTTCGGCAAGGGAAGAAATGCTTCATTGAACCATATCAACCTTATCGTTTTTCTCGGCAATTCGGCTATGATCAAATTTACGTCGGAAATCCAAACCCTACCATTGCATACACAGGTAATATGTATGAAGGAGCAAGAGCTTGGTATTATTCGGTAGCGGGCTGTACTGGTGCAAGGTTCAAGTTGCCACATAAAATGCCCAACGTTCACACCTTTTTAAGCTTTTGTACCTGGTATCAGGCTGCTTCTCAAATTTCAACCTATAATATGAATACTTCCTGCCTAAAAGCCATTTGAAAATGGTATGCTTCAAAGCGAAGTGCCAAAAAGTCCCATGCGAGAGGGGTTAATGAATACTTGTCATATGAAGAGGTGATTACCGATGATGATAGACGACAATCACCAGAGGGATTTCAAGAAGAGGTTAGGGTACCCGATACTCATGAGGTGGAACCCTCAAGAGTTAAGACTCGGAGTAAAAGTGCTACCGGGAAAAGAGCACTTGACTCAACTGAAGAAACCGAGTATGATAAGCGAGCTCGACGAAAGCTAACACTCGAGCCTCCTACTTTTAAGCTTATGTCAGATGCTCGTAAAGCATGGCATGCAAAAGAGGAAGAACGAGAGTCTATTTCTATGGAGCTCTCGCCTCAACGTGGTCTCCCCATAGTTAGTCCTGCTTTAGGAGGCCCAGTTTCCTCTGCTCGTTCACTGAATGAGGAAGAGGGTGCAGACGAATCATTTGTGGGGGATACATAATCTGTCCCTAAAGACGCACTTCACAATGCTGCTCCTACTGCTTCTCACGTTGAAAGAGATGGGCCTCTTGTTAAGGAATCCACAGTAGTCATCTAAAAAGATTTAGGAGCGGATGAATCTCCTTCTGCTTCTGCGTTGCTGCCACCTGTAGGAGACACACAACCCAGCCCCACAACTGGAGTCATGTCCAAACCTATTATCGCTGAGAATCCATCAACATTTTCATCCATAGATGAAGAAGAGCCTACGAATTATGAACTTTCCTCTCATAGCGGTGATGTGAATAACACAGATGATGGTGGTGATCAAGGTGAAGATAATGAAGATAATGATAACTCGGGTGATAACAATGATGATCTTAGTGAATGGGATATCCCACCACCGTCTTCTTCTAATAAAGCGTCAGCTGACATTCCTCTACCTCTCACCGGTAAGCATTGTTCATTCTGAATTACGATTCCTTTTCTCTCTGCATTTAAACCATTTTCTCGTGCAGATCCTACGACACTTGAGGTGACCGCTGTTGTTTCTCCTCTAATGTAACAATTTATACTACCACCAGAGCAGCCTTGCTTAGAGCTCTCGATGACGACTCTTCCACCGGTGACTTTATTAATGATTTCTTTAGCCTCGATGGAGGTTGTAGACGTGCCGAGATCATCCAGAATCGTGGAATTTATGACTCTCCAATCGAGTCCATCTCAATTGAATGTTGACATCCCTTCTGAGGTCACTACACCGAAGTCACCCGCTAGACTCTTACTTAGCTCGGTAACTTCGAAACTTTCAGTGCCATCTCCCATCGTCATCTCGAGTCCAACGGATGTGCCTGATTTCCTCAAGATTTCTCTTGGCTATTTAGAGAGTCTAGCAAAGATGCTGGCTGGTCGAGATACTTTTAAAACCTTCAAACCTATGCTCACGAATAGTTTGAACAACCTCAAATTTATGGGTGACGCTCACGTCGTTGAGCGTTGCTCGGAAGCCATTTTACATCTAGAGGCACAACTAAGATTCTTAGAAGCCTTAGGTCATGCTGATATCCAAGCGTAGATTGCATCCACGTTTGAGGACATTCGAGCCGAAGAAGTTAATAAGTATGAAGCAGCTTGGCGTTATATAGCTGAGAATGAGGTTTAGGTGGATTATCTGCAGAAGCTGAATGCTCAAAAACAAGCTGAACTAGCCCTCTCAAATACTTTTTTAGAAAACTTGCGAGAGAAGATTATTGCCGCTAAAATAGAGTTGGCTAGATTAAAGACTCAATTCAAGCGAGAAAAAACTATTGTTACTGAGCTCAACGTCAAAAGTGCGACTTCTCTGATAAATTATCGCACAGAAGCTAGTGCTCTTGAGGAGGCTAAGAAAAAAGTCGATGCCATGTTGTCCAGCGAGGAGGAGCTTCGTAAGCGGGCTGAGATGCTGGTGCGTGCTGACCATGAAGAGAAACTCTCTGACCTTAAGTCCCAACTTACCTCTTTCACTTTGATGAATTAAGGAACTTAATTTTATATCGCTCTTTTGGTAGGAGCAACACTTATCTTATATTGCTTCATTTTCCCTTGAACAGAAGTGGTGCTGTTTTTGACTTTTCATCATTTCTTTTGCACATCATATTTTGACATGGAATAATGAAATGTCGTTTTAATATCATAGGAGTAATTGTTTACCCTTCCTGTATTATGCTCTTGCTTTAAGTACTGGAAGAAACCTATGAGTACCAGGGGTGTAATATTAACATGGTGAATTTGTGCCTTTATCGCTCTATTGATGAGAGTCGATAAATTCAAAGTGTTATGATCGGAGCAACTTTGAGAACCTATCGCTCTATTGACGAGAGTCGATAAGTTAAAAGTATTACGATCGGAGCAACTTTGAGGACTTATCACTCTATTGAAGAGAGTCGATAAGTTAGAAGTGTTATGATCGGAGCAACTTTGAGGACCTATCACTAGATTAACAAGAGTCGATAAGTTAAAAGTGTTACGATCGGAGCAACTTTGAAGACCTATCGCTCTATTGACGAGAGTCGATAAGTTAAAAGTATTTCAATCGGAGCAACTTTGAGGACCTATCGCTTTATTGATGAGAGTCGATAAGTTAAAAGTATTACGATTGGAGCAACTTTGAGGACCTATCACTCTATTGACGAGGGTCGATAAGTTAGAAGTGTTACGATTGGAGCAACTTCAAGGACTTATCACTCCATTGATGACAGTCGATAAGTCAGAAGTGTTTATGATCGGACCAACTTTGAGAACCTATCGCTCTATTGACGAGACTTGATAAGTTAAAAGTGTTACGATCAGGATAACTTTGAGGACCTATCGCTCTATTGACGAGAGTTAATAAGTTAAAGGTGTTGTGATCGGAGCAACTTTGAGGACTTATTGTTCTATTAACGAGAGTCGATAAATTAGAAGTGTTACGATTAGAGCAACTGAGGACCTATCGCTCTATTAACGAGAGTCGATAAGTTAAAAGTATTATGATCGGAGTAACTTTGAGGACCTATCACTCTATTAACGAGAGTCGATAAGTTAAAAGTGTTGCGATCGGAGCAACTTTGACAAAAGGAATTATTATTATGTGCTGGAGTGATATAGGCAGAACTCAAACTCACATGGCCGTAGAGATTCAGCACCATATTTGGAAAACATAAGCGTAGAGATACCCCTTGCGTTTGGGTCTTTGAACCCAAGGCTAAGCCTTTGTTGAAACCAAAATGCGTATGTCTGGAACAACATTGGAGAATTGAACGCATTTCCACATCAGTGTGTTTGGCCTCGTTCTCATGTCCTTTAAACATAGAGTCTTGTCCCGCGTCTTATCAGAAGTCTAAACGACTACAATGATGATGAAGAGACCACACTGGGGTGGGGGTCTTGGAACTCTATACCACCCATAGTGAATATATAAATAGACCCGATCGGTCTCATCAAGAATCCAGAATGCTTAAACTTCCATCTTGAACTCATAAACAAGTTTCTTCTCATTAATTCCAAAACTCTTCGGCTGTTTCGAATCGTCTCCGGCAATGGCCTTTAAGGAATCCTGCTCAAGAGGAGACGAAGGGGTGGCGCATACCATGCCATCGTCGAAGAACGCTTTCGGGTCCACCTCTGGACCGACGTCGACGCCGCCCTCACCAATGTCCGGTCATCAAGGTAAGCCATATTATCTTTTCTATTTAGCATCCTTTTCGATAGGTTTTCTTTAAATCCCTTAAGTGGGTTCTAGTTGATAATGACGAATACTATTCGTCTCCTTAATCTCGAGCGCAGAAATAAACTTCTGCGTTCATTGACGAATACTATTCGTCTCCTTAATCTCAAGCGCAGAAAGAAACTTCTGCATTCATTAACGAAACGAAGGGTCGATCCCCTTGTTTCGACATGCTGGTTTAATCTTGTTGTGTTTAAGAAAGGCGACGTAGAATTAAATCTCTTCGTTTTGGAAGCTCATAATGCAATTTTAATTTATTACGTTCAGAATGATTCAACACGGGTCTAATCTCTTGCGTCTAAGTCAACTTCGATGCAGGTTTAGACTCCTGCATTTGAATTCATTTCTTCTTTTTTATTAACTTTGCTTTTATTTTCTTTGCTGCAAGGTGGGACTTCTGCTTCTGAGCCTATCATCATATCTGATGATGAAGGAGAAGAATCGCTCCAGGTTGGCGATTCAAAAAAACGTTCCTTTGATTCCACCCCTCGCTATAGTCCTTCCTTGTGATGTTTTCACCCCACTCCATGAGAGTGTGACCTTCCTTACAAAGCGTTTGAAAAACATGGTGAGACATGCTTTTTTCATTACCGAACATGGGTGGGCTACCTTTTCTGAATTCCAAAGCTCGTTCATAGATGTTTTGGGTGCTCTTTCTCGCATCAATCACAGTTGGGCCCTGAATTGTGCTGAAAAGATCTATTTCTTTTCAGGCACTATTGAATCCTTGGAAAGGTTGCAACATACTGACTTAGGCCCCCAAATAGAACATGCTATACGTGTTGCTGAGACTAAAAAGAGGACTAAAGATGTAGCTCGATGATATCTCGCTATTTGATCTATTTTCCGACCAAATTTTGTACCAAAACCTGTGTTTTAAACCACTAAATCGTGTCTATTTCATTGAATATCTATAGAATGTGGTACTGCTGCGCTTTTATTCTTATTTTGCGAAAAACGGGTAAAATTAGGGAAGAATATGGAATTTGAAGGTCTACACACGGGCCGCGCAACATCTGATGCGGGCCGTATCACACCCTGGCCTGACCACTGACGCGACCACTCGTCATCCACTTGAGAGACACAGGAACACGACCCGTATAGCACTCGACACGGGCCATGTCAGGCATTCCCGAAAACAAATTTGAATTTTTGAAATAAAGGCCAAAGGAAGGAAGGTCGGCAAAAGCTCTATATATACGAGATCCTAAGCAACAGAGCAGGGATCTTGGATGTTTCTGGAGCGAAGGAAGGGAATTCTAGGGTTTGATCTTGGCGGCTAAGCTTGGAGACGAAGTTGAGAAGCGAAAGACGGGAATTTTCGACGGATCTTCTTTGTTCTTCTGGTTTTGTCATGGATACTTCTTTTATTATCTCTTTTATTTGTTTTAGAACTATGTTTGAGTAGACTTTATTAGTTTCTAGGGTTGTGATGTAATCGAATGTTTTGTTTTGCATGTCAATTATTGGATTTTTGTGTTGAAATTTGTGTTTGCTTGATTGTGTTTGATTTTAATTGCTTAGATTAAATTGTTTGATTTATACTGGTTTACCACTAGATGCATGGCCACAATTAGAAGGTACTTTGGCTGTTATAATCTCTCAACCAAACTAAGTACATGAGGTAGGATTAGTGATCCAAAAGGTGAAACCAAGTAGTAACTGACAGGTGAACATTTCCTCATATCGACGGATAGAGGTTACCTTTAGTATACCAAACAAGCAGCTAGGTAATTCAGACCAATGTACGATAGTTGAGGTCTAGAACCCGACGAGGGCAGATATTGCAATTCCATACCAAGTTAATGAACCAACAAACGATAGTTGAGGTTTAGGAACATTAGGTCTGGTCAGTAAAACCCTACACAAAGGAACAACACAAGGAAACAGTAACTGCTGCATTCACTCGGGAACCACACGGACCGTGTACGATAGTACCCGGCCCGTGTACACTGGACACGGCCCGTGTAGGACACTACACGGACCGGGTACCTCGAGGCAGAACTGAGATAAAGTCATAACCCTGGAAACGCCTTTTTACTATTGATTAAAACCAAGTTAATTTACTTTCTTACATTTAATTATTGTTATCAAATTGTTAGGACTATAAATACCCAAAACCAACTTTGCAGAACTTCTAGAACTGAGTTAATCTAAGTAGAGTCTAGTCTGGTTTCAGCCGTCCAATGGATCGATACCTGAATATACTGCTCGATAGGATTGTACACTTGCAATCCGAATCGAAAGGTGTAACCAAGGTTTAAAAAGTATAGCTTGCTATACTAAAACTTTGTGCATACGCTGTTGTGTGAACACTCGACAACATGCCATATCAGATAAGAAGGCCTTCATTCTGAGTTTGCAGGGACAACTCGTTAGTGGGAGACCGACCCAAGGAGAGTTTAATCAGGAGGATGCCCATCTTCATGCTCAAATTCAAGCGGAAAGGGAAGCTCTCCAGGCCTTGCAATTGGAAGTTTCTACTGCTGCTGCTACTACTGCAGAGGAGCTTAGGAAGAAGACTGAGGCAGAAGTTCGTGAAGCTCCTGCAATGCGTATCTCTCAGGCCAGAGCTCGTCTTGCATCTTTCTCCCTTTAATATTTTACAATAATTTTGGGTCTGTAATAACTTTATATTACTTTCGTAACAATTACTACTCTGCCTGTGATGAACTGCTAATATTTGCTATTTCTTTACTGTGATCTTCTGAAATGCTATATTCTTGACTTTGTATTAGAGACTCTCTCTGTTATTATTAGAGTAATCTCTGGAAATTCCCCTATTAGGGTTGAACCTCTGTGTTTGAATGAATTCAACGTGGGTCTGTCCCCTTTTTAAAAGTTAAAAACACAGGGTTGGGCCTTGCGTCTAAGAGACTTGAAACGCAGTTATGAGACTTGTGTTCAGGAAGGCTAAACGCCTTTTCTTTCAACCTTGGGCATGCATTCCAAGTTGTTGGGACTTTTCCACTGAATTAAATCATACTGACAATCATCTGGTATATTTTGGAAATTTTCTTTATTATAATAGTTCTCGGCAACTTCAATCGTCAGAGGTGTAATGTTAACTTGACAACATACAAAGTAGGAGAAACAAATTACTACTCTTTGTTCAAACGAACTCCTAGTAGGCAACCCCCAGCTAGGCTTACCTGGGGGGTTTGTGAGAAGAGACTGCATAATCTATGGGTAATATTTCTTGAGAAACTTCCCATTAAATGGTATCACGAGTCTATCGCCTTTTTTATCGATGAGACGTTAGGCTCCATTGGAATAGACTATCTCTATCACAAAGGGCCCTTCCCATTTGGGATTGAATTTCCCTTTAGTTTTGTGTGTCATCACCATAGGTCGTTTGACGGCTAAGACCAAATCACCTTTCTTGAAAATCCATTCTTTGACCTTTTTATTATAGGCTTTAGAAATCCGGGCTTGATATAACTCAATCTATTGCTAGGCTTGAAGTCGCTTGTCGTCTAAGGCTTCAAGTTTCTGAAGGCGCAATTGATGTTTCTCTTCTTCTGTCATTCCGATCGCGATAGCGATTCTCAGGGAGAGATCTGAATTTCTAATGGTAGCACAGCTTCGTAACTGTATACCAAAGAGAATGGCATAGCTTTTGTAGGTTCCTCACCATTGTGCGGTAGGCCCACAGATATTCACCGAGTCTTTCGTCCCAATCGCGTCGGCTCTTGGAAACAAACTTTTTAAGAAGCTTCACAATGGTCTTATTAAAAGCTTCTGCAAGGCCATTTGCTGGCAGATAATATGCTGTAGACGCAACACTTTAGATTCTAAATTTATCACAAAATCACTAAAATCCAAAGCTAACAAATTATATCCCGTTGTCGTGAAATATTTGTTTTGAAACTCCAAAGTGGTAAATGACATGATGTTTAATGAATTTAACCATGTTTGAAGTCTTGACTTTTATGAAAGGGGTTGCCTCTGCCCATTTGGAAAAGTAATCCGTTACGGCCAAAATGAATCGATGTCCTTTGGAAGTCGGAGGAGAGATTGGTCCTATGATATCATTCCCCACATCTCGAATGGCCAAGACGTAGACATGGGATGTAAGTTCCCAGACGCTTGATGAATGAAATCACCATGGATTTGACACGCGTGATAACGTTTAGCATAGTCAACTGTGTCTGAAAATATTTTTGGCCAATAATAGCCAATCTATCGGAGGCGATCTCCTAACTTAGCTCCGGGTTGATGGGCTATGCGCCTTCCGTCGTGAGCTTTCTTGAGAGCCTCCTTTGCTTCTTTTCGAGAAAGGCATCGAAGCAAAACTCCATCGTGTGACTTACGACACAAAGTTTGAGAAACTACATCATAATAGAATCGGAGGGCCTTTCGTTTGATGGCGGTCTCTTCCTTAAAATTGTCAGGCAGAATTCCGTACATGACATAGTTGATATACGGGAATCGTCAATCTCTAGATTCAAGCTCTATTGAAGTCGTGCAGACTTCTCCTTTCGCTGTCTTGTTTGAACTTTCTTCTACGGGAAGTTTAGAACAATATAATTTGCGTCTAGTGACAGAAATCGTGATTTTAGCCCTTGGGGGCAATGCTAGTGAGGTTGCTAACGAGGCTAAATCACCTGCATAAGTGTTCTGAGCTCGTGGAATATATCCAATGAAGAATCCTTCAAACTTCTTAGCTTGCTTTAGCATTATGAAGTAGTACGGGATCAGATCTTCATGGTGCACTTCGTATTCTCCTCGGACTTGATTTATGACGAGATGAGAGTCACCGTAAGCCTCGAGATGCCGAATATTAAGTTCTTCGGTAAGCTACATTCCTAATAGTAACGTATTATACTCAGCTACATTGTTGGTGCAGGGCTCAATTACGAAAAACCCTCTTGGGATCACATGACCGTTTGGGGAGATACGTACTATTCCTACTCCCACGGTAATTGCTCCATGATGATTTGCTCTAGATGCACAGTCAAATAAGAACTTCCACACTTGCATGCCTTCTTGAGTGACGCAAGCTTTAGCAACGTCATCAGGCAATTCTTCATATAACTTAGACATTTCTGGCATCGGATGATCGGCTAAGAAGTCTGTCAATGCTTGGCCTTTAACAGCTTTCTAGGGCATGAATCGCATATCATATTGGGATAGGAGGTTTGCCCATTTTGCTAGCTGGCAATTCAGAGATGATGGTTTCGTCATCAGAACTCTCAAAGGATTTACCTTAGAAATGATATGAATTGTTTGTCCTACCAGGTAATGTCGCATCTTTTGGACTATGAATACTAAAGTGAGATATTCTTTTTCGATTGGATTATACCGGTGTTTGGCTCCCATCATGGTCCTAATTAAGTAGTAGATGGCTTGTTCTTATCCTTGGTCATTATTTTGGGCTAATAATACTCCAAGAGAATGATCCATAGCTCTCACGTATAGCAGAAATGGTTTTCCCGATATCGGGGCTACCAGAACCGGCGGTTGAGTGAGGTACATTTTAATCTTCTCAAATGCTTTCTGATAGTCTCAATCCCAAACAAAGAAAACTCCTTTCTTTATGATCTTAGAGAAAGGTTGGCAGCTTCCCAAGAGGTTGGATATGAATCTCCGGATGTAAGCCAATATGTCTTGCAAATCTCTAAGTTCTTTGAGATTCTTCGGAGGCGGCATGTCTTGGATAGCATGAATTTTCTTTGGATCAAGAGAAATTCCTTTGGATGTAACGATAAATCCCAGGAATTTTCCGCTTGATACCCCTAAGAACGATTTTGTCGGGTTCATCTTCAACTGATACGCTCGCATGATGTCTAACATTGTCTTCAGATCTATAAAATAATCACCTTTATGTTGGCTTTTTACTGCTACGTCGTCAATGTAGCATTCAATCTTCTTACGCAGATGTTCGTGAAAGATTGTGTTGCTTGCTCGTTGATAAGTGGCACCTGTATTTTTTAAGCCAAAGGGCATCACCGTGTAGCAATACACCCCCAAATGGTATTCTAAAAGAAGTATGATTTTCGTCTTCAGTATACATCTTGATCTGATTGTACCCGGAGAATCCATCCATGAAATTCATCCTCTCATATCCGCAAGTGTTATCAATCATGACATCCATGATGGGGAGTGGAAATTCATATTTTGGACAAGCTGTGTTAAGATCACGAAAGTCAATACATATCCGGACCTTACCGTTCTTCTTAGAAACTGGAACAATGTTAGATACCCAGTCAAGGTGTTGTTCCTCTCTGACAAAACCAGAGTCTATAAGATTTTTAACTTCCGACTCAATTGCTTTCATGATCTCTGGACGAAACCTACGTTGTTGTTGTTTAATGGGTTTTGTGTTCGAATCTATGTTGAGACGATGCATGGCTATCTTCGGATCAACACCAGACATATCTTCATAGTTCCAAGCGAAGACATCTATATGTTCTCTAATAAGAGAAATAAGATCTTCTTTCTTAGATGGAGATAAACCTTCACTTGTGACGATAGGTTTAGGATCGGATTCATCTCCTATATTGACTTGGGTTACCTTATCTTCAGTAGGTGGCTCGCGCTGCTCGAAACGTATATCCCATAAAATATTAAGGCGCTTGATCCAGAGGTCACTGGTCGATTTGATTACTTCTTTGTCACCCCCTGTGTCTTTGTCTGAGTGACTAGTTAAAACCATATTCACTGTCAAACTTTTAAAGAAAGATCCGACACTAATGTCAGATTCCCATGAGGATGTTCCGGATGAATGGTCTCGACATAAACAACTACATGTTTCGTTTTCTAAAGGAGAAGGGGTCGTGACATAACCCACTCCTCTCCCAGTTCTTTGATAATAATCGGGAGGTTTTCCTTCTGGAGTCAGAGACATTCGAATTGGTGTTCATCTTCCTTTTTTAAAGTTTAAACCCTTTTTTTGGCCAAAATTGTAACACATTCGTTTCATTAAATGGATAGAATTAGGCTCGTGGTAATGGATTTGAGGATCCCTATTATCTTCTTCTGAACTTCCTTGCTTGAGTAATTCAGGTTTGACTTTACCAAAGTAAATGGGCTTCTTCCCTTTCCTTTTGAACAGGACTTTGAAGAATGCATTTTGCGCATCTTCTACTTCTCCACTTGAATCGAAGGATGACTTAATCGGCAATATGAGTGATGCCTCTGCACATAATGTACGCTATGGATTGGTACCTGCATCAATATCATTCTCTATTTGTTCATTCTTAGAGGATTCATCAGATAAGTACGCCAAAATAAAATCTTTATTAATACACCACTCGCCCTCGCTCGGTACATTCTTATTGTTTTCGACCTGACCTATTACATTAAAGTTCAACTCCCACGGGCAGCCTTCTTCTGGATCTGGTTCAATGACGGCTTCATTATCACTGTCAGCATCCTCTTGTGATGCTAGGTAGAAGACAGAATCTGTGTGGAAATTTTTCACCCCTCTGAAAGGGTACTTTTCCGCAATAAGGGTTCGAACTTCTCATTCATCATTGACATACTTCATGACCTAATGTAGGGTAGACGGGACAATACGGTTCGTGTGAATCCATGGTCGTCCTAACAATAGATTGTAGGACGTGTCCGCATCTATAATGTAACATGTCACTTCGGACTTGAGATCTCTGATTTGACACTTGAGTTTGATCTTTCCCAAGGGTCAAGTACTGTTGGCATTGAAACCGAAGATAGTGGTCTGGTTGGTGTTCAACCGATGCATGGAAATCTCTAAGACTTGCATGACCCTGTAAGGATGATGCTGAGTGCTGAGCCCGGGTCAACTTGAACATGACTGATTTCTAAGGATCTAATATACCATGTATAATACAAAGGCCTGTCATGCTTATGCTTGACTTGCATGTCTTCTAGAGTAAATGATATACAGGGTAAACTTCTTGCTGCTTGTAGACAATGTATACAAGATTGGCCTTCAGAAGCTTAAGGAATCGGAGTGACTTGAGTGATAAAGCTTTCCGTGTTTGTTAAATCTTCAATCAGAGCTTCCTTGTGTTAGACCCTAGAGGGGGGGGGGGTGATTAGGGTCTTTTGCTAATCTAATCCCGATTAAATTCTA
>BQKN01064892.1:398767-412909 GCA_022839385.1 Asparagus kiusianus | reverse complement strand
AAATAAAAAATATTGTAACAACGTTTGATGAAAAATCATTTATATGATAGAAAACGTCAAAAATCGTGTTAAGTGTACATATATTAAGCTTAAGTATAAACATACAATATATGTAAGCAAACTAAACTTATACCTAGGTAGATCCACACATGTGAACTTGAATCTTTAACGCTTGATTGTCGTGTGTTGAAATACCTGTGAAAAGAAACATAAAAACAAAACTAGAGAATATATTAGTGATAGATTGTTTGACAAATCATCATCAAAACTATAGGGCCAACACCGTGGTGTTTTAGACAATCTTAATATCTCATACAGGGTAATCCTAGCTGGTATGTTGGCCAACTACGCCAGGACATTGAATTGGAATGGAGCACTTGATTCCCCGACTTCTTGAAGAAGGTTCTTATTATACCGAGTTTCCTTCTGTTTCCCTTTGTCAGTTAACTTTTCAGGAACAGAACCCCCAGCGTCTTGGTGTTGTTCTTCTAATTCTTGAGCATTCTGATCGTAGTCTTTCAAGTAAGCTTTTCCTGACCGGGTGCCAGGATTATCTCTTGGATACGCCGTAAGAACAATCATCTCTTCCTCTGAGTTGGTGAGAGGTTTGAGATGATCATCATTCTCATTTACGGAGGGGCTAATCATATTGAATGACTTAGTCTTGCCTCTTTTTTTTGGACAAGGTGCTCATCCACTGTTGGTCTTCAATCAAATCAGGATGGACCCACATAATCTCCTCATTTAGGGTAGTGAGGGGTACCAACCCCCTATCCTTCTGACTGTGTAAAGTCAGTGTTTTTCACATGTATTTTCCCTTTAGAGACAGGGACAACACCATCTGTAGCTGCTACCAGAGGGAAATCACCGAACTGGATCGCTATCAAATTGTTGGATACGGTCTTCTGCTCGGGTTTTAATGTAAGCACATTAGCATTTCCTAAATTTTGCAAGATATCCTTGAAGACATAGTATTTTCTGGTGGGATACCCTAGGAATCTGTGATAACGACGGTAATTAGGGTCATCGACTTTTCCTGTCTCATCTGGTTTTCTGACCTCGGGAAGTTGCAGTTTGTTATTTTTCCGGAGTAATTAGAACAAAGTATCCATGTGCACCTCCTTGAACGAGTACTGCTTGGGTGCTCTTTGCAGGTTTGGTGCTTTTCCCTGCTTGGCAGGCGATGCCCGTGTGCTAGCGTCGGCAGCCAAAGTCTCCTTTCCTTTAGACCGTGGAGCGTTGTTTTGGTTGTGTTGTTGCTACGGTTTTGGTTGAGTGGCTTCTTCAGCCTTGACCCGAGCAACAATTTCTTTGGCTTGTTCTCCTTGCAAAACCAGTTATCTCCAGGAGCGATATTCCGCTACCCTCATTTGAGCAAGGAGCTGGGTCTGTAAGTTATGCCTGTAAGTTTCGACCAAAGTTGATTGGGTTATACCTGATGGGCATCATAATGCCATGCTGCGGAATCTCTTAATGTAAGTTTTGATGGACTCTCCCTTCCTCTGCTTGGTGGCGAGGAGAGTCGGGACCGAGACTTCTGTATCATCTTCGAAGAACCTGACTAAGAAAAGCCTTTCTAGATCTACCCATCTTTAAATAGACCCAGCAGGCAGCTTCATGAACCACTCGAAAGGAACACCTTTAAGGGTGCTGATGAACAAACAGGTCATAATGGCGTCTGGCGTCGTTTGCTACCACATCTCCTATCTGTGACTTGAAGTAGTAGATGTGTTGGTTCGGTGATCCTGTTCTATCGAAGCGCTGCAAGGTTGGGGCCTTAAATTTTAGCGGATAGGGAGATGTGTCCCATTCAGCAGGATAAGGCTGTACCACTCCTTCCTCGTGAAGTTCGCTCCTATTAACGATTGCGTTGAGGCGAGCCTCTAATTCATTGACCTTAGATGACTGAGGAATCAGTTCTCTTTCCATCTCCTTCTTGTTTTCAGAAGAGGACTCCAGGTTGTGAGTTTCACGGTCTGAATTCTCAGACGCTTTTTGCTTTCCCTTTGAAATTGTTCTCCGGGAAGACTCCGGTCTTTGTCCTTTTTCTGCAAGGAGCTGGGACAACATGTCCTTCATTTGGAGAAGTGTCTCTTGCTGTGCTTGGAGTATGGTATGATGTTCATTAACTCTCTTTGCTAAGTCTTCGGGGCCTCCAGTCATGTGAACGGGGGTCTCTCGTGCCACGACCGTGCTTGAGGATTAAGATTCAGTAATTGCTGAATGCTCATCAGCGGAAGTAATCCCCTTGGCCAACTTGCGATAGTTAACCGAGCAGATAGCTCCTGTTCGGGTTCAGGTGTGACGATATATCCCTTCAAACTCATCACAGATTTCCCAGACAATCGGGGAATGACTTCTTTCTGATTCGTTCGAACTGGGAGCTGAGGTCTTCCCTCTACCTATCATATTAATAGTGACTTTGGGATGTTCAGCTTTGTCTATTTTCTTTTTATGATGACGTCGTCACTTGACAGGCCTGGCGACGTTTGTTAATCGGTTGCATACTGATTGTTGAGGTTCAGGTGCATAGCAGTGGCATTCTGAAAGGACTACGAAAATAAGCCACTCATATTGACATGAATGAGCTGCTTGTTGTATCAGTCTCCCTCTCGACAGCAATTCTCACAAATCAGAAACTTAGGAGGAATCCCTTACCGAGCGAGAGGATAGAGATGGAACCCTCTGCTTCTGAGTGGGGAGGACTGGTTCTTGTCGGACATGAACTTTAAACCTATGTCGACCCTCTTGAACTTGGCGGACCACATCACGTTCTAGAGAAGAAACGCGAGGGTCGCGTTGTGATTTACCAGGCCGAAACCTACGTTTGGTTGATGGAACAGACCCTTGAGGGTCCTGTTTTAGGTGAACCATGTGTCAATAAGGTTCGCGTTTAAGTTGTATCACACGAGGCTCATAATGGGGCTCGTTACCCCGAAATATGCGTTCAGGTGGAGGTCCAAGAACGCGTCCTTCACGCTGGTTCAGATTTCGACTATCTCGTAGATGAGCTCGTCGTATAGATCTTCTCCTTCTTCGAGCTGCATTCTTCTTGGTTTGTTTCAACGCTTTGACAGCAATGTCGTCGGTGTTGATTGGGTCTTTCTCCGCTATTGGTCGTTTATGACCCGACACTGAGCGTATGGACTTAGGCCTGCAATTCTCAACTCGTGAAACAAGTTTGATAGAATCCGAGCTCATTCCTTCCAAGGAAGGGCTGTTTGAACAGTCTTGGTCAGATGGTGAGACTATCAATGATACTGTGGCAACAGTTGGCTTGTTGATCTCTTTAGAGATCTTACAGATATTACACCTAGCTTTGGGGCTAAGCGATCCGGAGGAGAGGACTTCCTCATACTTGGCTTGATCAAACTCTATGATGAGAGTTTCCACGGTCGTTCCAGAGAGATGGACGTCGGATTGCGCCACCACCTCTTCGTCAGAGAAGCTAGTCCCTAGCGGAGTCGCCATCTTTTATTTGGTGAAAAATTTGTAGTAAAAAAATTGGAAGAAATGTATTCGATTTGTATTCTTTCAATCTCAATTATAATTTGGATTTCTGATTATAAAAGAGAGGAGAATTGATCTGAATTCTCCCCTTTATTTAATTCTAGGTTCTTTACGGTAGCGATGAGATGCATCCCTCGAATGCTCACGTCGAGTTTGCTTCTCGTTGACGATCCGAACGTCTTGTCTTCACTAGAACGATTGGAGAACTCTTCACGAGTTTTTTATGACTAAGAATGAGTGCCAAACTCTGTTAAAAGAGTTGTTTCAACCGAATAATCGATTAATATGCCAAGTATATAAATTATTTGTTGCTGAAGAATGCCTCACGAGCCCTAGCCGAAAGAATCCTCTTCAGATTCTAAAAATTTGATCCCCTCTCTCTGTGGAGTTTGTTGGGATTTATAGAGAGATTAGGGGTGTAACTACCTCCATAATCCGCTCCTAAATAAGGGTTTAGTCGCCCCATTAATCAGGTGTAACAACCCACTCAAACCATTCCGCAGATCATGGGTGAAAAACGGTTTTGGGAACTGTTTGGATCACGTTTGAGCGAGTCAAAGCCTTGATTTATGTTCTGGGTATGATCTTGCGTTCAAACGCATGCTTTTGGATGATGCGTCAGTGCCTGAGTTCGAGCTGCACCCGCGGTTGTATCAGTACATCGTTCGTGCTGCGTTTAGTAGCTGAAAACACTGTGTTTATGCTGTGTTTGAGTTGCGTTGGTAGCTGAAGATGTAGTGATTGCATTGCTTTGACTCTGGAACGTAATCACTTGTATTTCAACTCTGATATGCAGGGATGAATTCCGTACCTCGGTTTGAAGAAATTGTTGACTTGTAATCCCTTCTTAATCTACAGGAGAATCCTCCAATTGTAGCCTTCCTTTGTTGACATGAAAATCGTCTGATTGTAACCTTCTTAGTCGAAACTGTTGGTTGAAGTCTGACAGGTGTCAGCTATCTATTGTGATTTTAGACAGCCTACAGTATCATATTCTTATTGGTTGATGTGACCCACATTATAGGACACCCATTTTATGGTTTTTATTGAGGAAAGTGGAGGAAATTTTGTTTGATGTTTTCCTCATCTTCTTTATTTTTCTTTGATTTTACGAAAAACAACCAAACAACCCTAAAACAATTTCCAACTTATGACTCTTTAATTTCCTTTCAACACATGTTTCACCCCAAGTTATGACTATTTAATTTCCTTTAAATAAATTCCTTTCTTTATTTGACATTGCCTACTTTATTAACAGAAGTAATCTTTATTCCTTTCCGAAACAACCCTTCAATTTCTTTCACTTCTTTTTTTTTCCAATGAAGCATTTACTGTGTTCTACCTTTCACCTTTCACATTCCCCCACAAACGTCGAAAGGCATATCTACTTATCATGCTCTCTCTCTCTCCGAAATCAAACTCCCAACATGCTAATGATACAAAATCAATTGAGAGAACTACAATCTTAATCTCTCTCAGCCCCAAAAATTCCTTACCAAAATAAACCCACAAGAACACAATTAATAACATCTCCTTCAAAACCCAGAGAGCACATTTCTTCAACCAGAACATGGATCCACTTAAAGGTTGGCTATAAATTGAAGATTGTATTTCATCAGAAACTGATAGAGAAAGGTGGATTAAGAATAAGGGTTAACATAGTTAATCCATTGTGAAGGGTTAAAAATATTCTAATTCCGTTTGGATTCGCTAGTTAAGACAAGAGGTTAAGTCTTTTGTGTTTGGCAAATGAAGAAGGGATAAGGAGACTAATCTTATTATTTTTTAAAAAAATACCACTTTCGTCCTTACTGAAAATTTATAAATAATTGTCTCATTAATATCTTTTTTGCGTTATTTACCTTCTGAGCAATTTAAAAGAATTGAAGCGCTAATATATAATTCAGTTGCAACACGAGTAATAAATATTTTTTTTTGAAATAACGCTAAAATGACAATTTGGTATTATTCAATAAATGATTGTTCAGAAGATAAATAAAAATAAATTATCATTTTCGCGTTATTTCAAAAGCTAAAGAGAGATAACGAGCTAACAAAATATTATATGGCTTTTTATCTAGCAATAAACCTGGCAAAACTGATTTGATTATTCAAGGAAATAAATTTTGATTATTTAAGGAAAAAACAATCTACTCAATAGCTCTATATAAAATTATAAGTTTTTCTCATATAAAGATAGTAAAAGACTAATTCAACCTCCTTATACTTTAATATTCGACAACTACATATTTCAATTATTCCAAAGCTAAAAAGCAATCCTGTTGCGAAGCTGCTCACCCCTTAAACTTTCATCTGCATCAACCATGTATTTGGGGTCTTCTTCCTCCGCCACCTCATCTTCATCCTCATTCATCTCTAATCCATTGAGCATATTAAAGTATTTATCATTTTCTTAATATCTTGTAATAAATTTATGAAGAACGCAACAAGCTACAACGATTTGACTTTAGTTTTATAAGGAAATGGAGCAGCAACTTTTAAAAATTTGAATATTTGCTTTAAAACTCCCCATGCTTTTTCCACTGCATTATGTAGTTGTGCATGTCTATGATTATATTTGTCTTTAGTATCTCGATAGGCTCTGGTGGTCCCATTTGCAAAATCTCCAAGATGATAGTGTGATCCACGATATGGGGTGATAAATGTTAGGGATTCGAAACAATCAAATCAAATCCGTACCCTTCCGGATCTTGTGTTTGAGAGTTGAGCAAAAAGAAATTCACCACAAATCAAAGATAAAAACTTGTAGGAAATAAGAACAAGAAAGAACACACCAGATTTAACGAGGTTCGGCAACGTGCCTACATCCTCGAGAGCCACACCACACAATTCTTTGATTACTTGTAGGAGATTACAATGCTTGCAATTGGCCTCTCTCTCTAAGATTTTTAATCTCAAAGAGCCCTCAAAACCCTTTTTCGTGCTCTTTTTCTCTCTTAAACCCTTGAGGGACGTTTTTTTATTTGTAACAAACACAATCCTAAACAGATTAGAATTCTAAAATGAGTCTGCCACACCCTGGTGTGGCAGACACCACACCTATGACAGACAGGGCAAACTCTGCCACACTAGGCTATGGTAGACACCACACCTATGGCAGACAGGACAGATTCTACCACACCAGGGTGTAGCAGACACTACACTCATGACAGATTGGGCAGATTCTACCATAACAGGGTGTGATAGATACCACACCCATAGCTTGTCTTGAATTTTCATGCGATTGTTGATTTTGATTCTAGGTTTGGGTCTCCACTCTCAAGACCAACAATCTCCCACTTGGAGATGAAACCACCATCAATGAGCTCTCCCGAACTCCGCCTTCTTCGCAAGTATCTTCTCATACTTGGAAAATCTATTCTTTAATCATCAACATCCTGTCGATCTTGCTGATCCTTGTAGTGTGGCTCCGCCTTCATCTTTTACTCGTGAAGCCTAACTGAAGTTGCGCACAACTCCAGTTTCTCAATGGTGACTGCGTTCGTTAATATGTCCGCCAGATTTTGACTCCCTAAAATCTTCATTAAATGTAACTTTTCATCTTCAACTAGCGAGTATATAAAATGGTATTTAACATCGTTGTGCTTCGTTCTGGCATGATATACTGGATTCTTGGCAAGATGTATAGTGCTCTGGCTATCATAATAAAGAACTCCTCTTCCTTGCTTCAAATTCAACTCTTCCAAGCACCCGTTCAACCAGATCATCTCCTTGTTTGCTTCGGTCATTGCAACATACTCAGCCTCGGTTGTAGATAAAGTCACAATCTTCTACAGACGTGAGACCCAGCTCACTGCTATCGACGCTAAGGTGTAAACATACCTCGTGGTGCTTCGCCTCGTATCATGATCACCGGCAAAGTCCGCATCCACGTATCCCTACAGTACTAACTCCTTCCTCCTGAAACATAGTTGTTTATTTATTGTTCCCCTCAAGTACCGCAATATCCACTTCACGGCCTCCCAATGCTGTTTCCCTGGATTGCTAGCAAACCTGCTCACAACTGCCACTGCATGGGCGATGTCCAGCCTCATGCAAACCATCACGTACATGAGACTCCTAATGGTCAAAGAATATGACACCCTACTCATATGCTCTCTATCTGCATCTGTCTTAGACGATTGCTCCTCAGATAGCTTGAACTGACTTTCAAGGGGAGTGCAAACAACTTTAGCATTCTGCATGTTGAACCTCTGAAGTACCTTCTCAATGTATTCAGCTTGGCTCAATCTCAATGTCCCTTTAGCTTCATCCCTACTGATTCGCATCTCTAGAATCTGCTTCGCTGCACCCAGATCCTTCATTACAAATTCCTTTGTTAGCTGCTTCTTCAAACTGTTTATCTCCTCTAAACATGGTCCTGCTACCAATATGTCATCAACATATAATAACAAAATAATAAAGCTAGACTCGAACCTTTTGAAATAATAGCAATGATCCGAATTGTATCTTCTGTAGCCATTGTTCTGCATGAAGTTATCAAACTTCTTATACCACTGTCTCGGAGCCTGTTTCAAACCATATAAGCTCTTCTTGAGCTTGCACACTATCTCTTCATTTCCTTCTTCAATGAAGCCAACAGGCTGCTTCATGTAGATTTCTTCATCCAAGTCACCATGAAGAAAGACAGTCTTCACATCTAACTGCTCAAGAAAGAGGTCTTCTGTAGCCACCAAACTCAACACCACTCTGATGGTTGTGATCTGCACAACAGGAGAAAATATCTTTATGTAGTCCACTCCTTCTCGCTATTGAAACCCCTTCACGACTAATCTGGCCTTGAATCTCTTGCTTCCATCACTCTCTTGTTTGATCCGGTAGACCCATTTGTTATGTAAGGCCTTCTTCTGTGCAGGTTGCTAGGCTAACCCTCATGTCTCATTAGTGAGTAGAGAATCCATCTCCTCCTGCATCGCATGCTCCCATTGCTGAGATTCACTCACTTGTATTGCCTCTTCATAGCACTCCGGCTCACTGCTATCTGTCAACAATAAGTAGTCAAGAGATGAAAGATATCTGGAATTTTGTTTGGGTATCCTGGATGACCTTCTAAGCTCCACGGCCTGGGTAGTTTCTTCTGCACCTGAAGCCTCCTCCATTATCTGACCAGAACAAACATCATCACCCCTATCTGAAAGTTCCTCTATATCCATGTACTCAGATCTATCTGTATCTGAAATAATTCTCCCACTGCTTTGGCTATCCTTGGCATATTCCTTGTTCTTTTACATCACCTCCTCATTGAATATCATGTCCCTGCTTCTGATGATCTTCCTGTTCTTCTCATCCCAAAAGCAATACCCAAACTCATTAATACTATATCTAATGAATGTGCACTTCTGTGACTTAGCTTCTAGCTTGTCATTAACATGGTCACTGATATGAACATATGCCACACAACTAAATACCCGCAAGTGTGAGAGATTATCTTCTTTCCACTCCAAACCTCCTCTGAAATCCTAAAATCTAATAGAACTGACGACCCGTGATTAATAAGGTAAGCTGTTGTATGCACTGTATCCGCCTAAAATATCTTAGGCATACCTGCATGTAATCACATGCTCCTGGCTTGCTCTGTCAAGGTTCTGTTCATCCACTCTGCAATGCCGTTCTGCTACGATGTCCCTAGAGTAGTCCTCTCTGAGCGAATACCATTCATAGCATAGAACCTCTTGAACTTCTCAAGCTCGTATTCTCCATCATTGTCTAATCTCAGATATTTAACCTTCAGATATGTCTCGTTCTCCACCATGACCTTCCACTTCTTAAAAATTCCAAACACCTCTGACTTGTACTTCATGAAGTAGATCCACACCTTCCTCGAGTGATCATCGATGAAGGTGACATAATATCTCGAACCGCCAAAAGATGATATACTGGTTGGACCCCATACATCTGTATGAATCAACTCTAGCTTCTGAACCTTAGATAGCCTTCTACCTTTCTGGAAACTAACCCTCTTATGCTTCCTAAAGATGCAGTCTTCACAAACCCCAACTTCCATAGAGTCAATCCCGGTTAGCTTTCCCTGTGAATGTAAGATCTTCATCCCCTTCTCGCTCATGTGCCCTAGCCTGTTGTGCCACAGATCTGTACTTTCTTTGCCAGGTGTAATTGCGAGGGCGTCACTCACATGTACGGTGAGGTAGAGAGTTTCTAGTTTGTTGCCTCGAGCAACTATCATAGTATCGTTAGAGATTTTCCACGAATCCCCTGTGAATGTAGAAATATAGCTTCTGCTCCAAGCTGTCCCACCGAAACAAGATTCTTCTTCAGCTTTGGCACGTGTCTCATGTTCTTCAAGGTCCACTTAGAGCCCTTCATCTGAATCTGCACTTCACCCTTTCCAACAATATTACAGGGCTCGTTATTCCCAAATACACTTTTTCAAAGTCCCCTGCTACATAGTTCTGGAGAAGCTTTCTGTTAGCAATAACGTGGAAAGAGACTCCTGAATCAATGACCCAAGAATCCGAGTCACTATCCATAGCAAGGATCAAGGCATCCTGCATGATATGAGCCTCCTGCTCACCCGCATTCTTCTTTGGACTCTTACAGACTGAAGACATATGGCCCTCCTGACCGCAGTTCCAACACTTCGCTTTGATAGGCATAACCTTCGAGTTCGACATCTTCTTCACTGATTTCGACCGATTCCTATTCTGGTTTCCTTTCTTCTGGTTTCTGCATCTCTGCTCGAAACTTAGAGCTGAACCTGAACCTTCTGATTCGAACGATTTTCTTCTAACCTCCTCAGATAAAATCATACTAACCACCTCACTCAGCTTCAACTTTTTTCCTCCCCGCCGAATTGCTAATTATTGTCACACAACCTACCCTATCTGGCAACTACAAGAGTAGTAGAAGGGCATGCACTTCGTCATCGAACATGATGTCTACGGAGATAAGTTAATCAACAATCATGTTGAACTCACTGAGGTGCATCGTGAAGGATCGTCCTTCTGCCATCTTGAGGTTGAAAAGAGTTTTGACGAGATGCACCTTGTTTGCTGTCGACGGTTGCTCGTACATCTTCGCGAGCGCTTTTATAAGCCCCACCGTCGTCTTTTCTTTTAAAATATTGTGGGCTACTGATTTGGTGAGCGATAACCAGATTTGCCCTAGAGCCTTCCTATCCAGTATCTCCCAATCACCATCTGACTCATCCTTCTTCTATCCCTTTTCCTTGCCCATCAACGAACGATACAAGTCCTTCTGATATAGATAGTCCTCCATCTGTGATTTTAGTAGGCAAAGTCTGAACCGTTAAACTTCTCAATCTTAGATTTGAGTTCCTCTACCATGGTTCTCTTTCTCACAAATTTGCTGAACGAAGCTCTGATACCAGTTGTTGGAGATTCAAAACAATTAAATCAAATCCGTACCCTTCCGGATCTTGTGTTTGAGAGTTGAGCAAGAAAGAAATTCACCACAAATCAAAGATAAAAACTTATAAAGAAATAACATACCAGATTTAACGAGGTTCGGCAATGTACCTACATCCTCGGGAGCCACACCACATAATTCTTTGATTACTTGAAGAAGATTACAATGCTTGCAATTGGCCTCTCTCACTCTAAGATTTCTAATCTCAAAGAGCCCTCAAAACCCTTTATTTTTCGTGCTCTTTTTCTCTCTTAAACCCTTGAGGAACGTGTTTCTATTTATAACAAACACAATCCTAAACAAATTAGAATTCTAAAATGAGCCTGCCACACCTTGTTGTGGTAGACACCACACCCATGACAGACAGGGCAGATTCTACTATACCAGGGTGTGGCAGACACTACACCTATGATAGACAGGATAGATTCCGTCACAACAGGGTGTGGCAGACACCACACACCATGGCTTGTCTTGAATTTTCATGCGATTATTGATTTTGATTATAGGTTTGGGTCTCCACTCTCAAGACAAATAATAAATTTTGAAGTATTAGCATATCCGGAGTCAACTAAGTAAAAGCGTCCTACATATTTAAAATTATCTGACTTTAGTACTAATTTTATCTAAATTAAACAAAAGGAAAAATATTAAAATTTACCTTCGGGAACATTAAATTTACCATCTTCCACTATAGCACGAAGTACTGACATATCAGATGTTGATCCCTCCCATCCAGCAGCCACATAAAGAAAAGTATGATCAAAGGAGTATGTTGCCATTACATTTTAAGATATGAAATTCTTTCGATTACAATACCTGCTGTGTTTCTTTTTCTTCATAATTATAGGAATATGAGATCCATCAATTGCTCCCAATGCTTTCTACAAACATAAAAATATATAAAGTTCTAATGTACAGAAACATACACACATACACATTTAAAAAAAATTGAAAAAATATATGCTGAGAGCCCTACCTTGAAATATGGGAAGAAATTAGGATTCTTTCGAATCTTAGGATGAGCATCTACGTCAGTCATGGCAAGTTGGATATAATCTTGTTTCAAAGATAAAATAGCATTAAGCACATTGTTATAATTCTTGCTAATAGTCTCTCCTGAATGTTAAAATATCTCAGCTAATACTCGATTTGAAAGGGCATGCGAAATCCCGTATAAAAATATACATAGTTGTTCATTACAACTTAAATATCTAGTTGGCCTTAAAGCATTCTTCTCAGTTAGAACATTTTAAAGCAAAAGAATTGCCTCAGAACTCATTCAGAAGCAAGAATATGAACAATCAGGATGTCCAGCCAATATATCTTTTACAAGCATATGACCAGAGAATGGCCTAGTTTGACATGTTCGAGGAACCTACTTCATCACATTTAATGACGCTTATAATCATCTCGTTCCACATGTACTCATCCTCATCTTCATCATTCAAAAGCAACGGCTCTATAAGATCATCTGCAAAGATAAATTTGACAAAAGGCTATCAATGTGGAAAGGGAGAACTCCCTTTCTACAGGGAGAAAATTGATCTCAGTGAAGTGAAAATTGATCTTAGAACTCTGTACTAATCTAGTATGCCCCTCTTTTGGATGTTTGTTTTTTGAATTCCTTGGTTGGATGCGTGGCAAGTAAGATGATTCGAGGAGAAAGTTCTTCTGGGTAGGATCTGATGTAATAGCGGAGCTTTTAACGTGGTAATATAAATGGGAGGAGGAGATTGCACCTAGACTCTTGAGTGGACTCAACAAGTATATCATAAAACCAAAAAAATTCAGAATCATGACTAATTAAGAATAACTATCACCCACCTTATCAGACATGATAATTTTGACATCAGTCGTGTATCATACTATTGCCTCATACTACTATAAAATGTGTTAGAAATTTGTCATATACTTAACAGATGTTGTGCTGACATTTAGTGCTTCACCCCTTTCAGGATTACTGAAATCAACTTGAGTTCAGAGTTGCAAGTTAGGGTATAGATGGTTACAAAGCCAAAGTCATAAATTTGCAGATCATATATAATACACTAGAAACATGGAAACCACTAGGTTTTGCATACAGGAAAGTGAATAATAAAGATGTCGAAGGATCAGAATATAGTAGCATTTAGACATGAAAGGGACTACATTTAGAAGCATAATTAATAAATAGACATCACCACAAGAATCCCATGCGTTCCCTTTCTTAAGGAAATCCCAATGTACGTTGCTTAAGTAAGCATTTCTGTTACTCTTACCCATTAACCAAGTCAACAATAAACTTCGAAAGCTAAAACACCACTCCTCCAAGAAAATGCTCTAAAGTATACGAACACAATGATCGTAGATAAAGACAGTTCACAGGTGCATGTATGTGCATCGACACCTAAATGAACACAATATACACAAATGCAGAGCTCCAAGACTAAGGGTCTATTTGAAATGTTAAGCAACAATAAATATAGTAATCATTCTCTATATCACTAAAGATAAAGGATACTACTTGCAAAGACATTACTTAGAAATTACACAGTTGGAATATTGTGATGTGTTTTCCAAATGCTTTAGTGGTACTAAAAGAAACCTCAAAAGTTTAAAACATAACAGTAACAGATAGAATGCACATTTTCAAAAGTCTAATATTGTGATGTTACATTCTTTAAACATGAGAGGCAATATTCTCAAAATCGCACGTATCATATATCTTTATCCCTCTTTGAGTCAAGAACAAGCTCATCATCAAAGCTCAAAAAATAGTTTTTTGTTACTAATCAGACTCATCTTAGCATAACAGAGGTCGTAAATTAAAGGGAGGCAGACTACAAATAGTGGTAGCATAACATATAAGAGTTTATAGAATGCTACCAGGTGCAGTATCTGGACTTACCTCTCTCAGCTAAAAGCTAGTCGATTTGGACATGAGTGAAACATACCCAGTCAAAGGGATTTATATGGGATAATCAAATTTGTTGGCTTTCTTGTTTTAATGATGTTTAACAAACAATTTACCACTAATATTGTTTGTCGAGTGTTTATATTTTGTTATTTATTGTAGACAAACAATATGTTAGAGGATGGATGGATTGTGCCATAACGATCATATCAAATAGAGGTTGGTGAAATTGTGGAGTGAAGCTATGTAAATCCAAGTTAAAGATTCAAGTTCAAGCTTCATCCTAGTTTACCAAGTTGAGCTACAATGAAGATCAAGATCAAGCTTGGGTA
>BQKN01064892.1:341268-398757 GCA_022839385.1 Asparagus kiusianus | reverse complement strand
TTTCTATGCATATATATAGTTGTATATATACATACATGTTTTGGTTTTCAAGTATATATAAATATGAAATTACATCTTTCATATTTATTGTTTTGGTTTTTCAAGTTTAAATATGAAACAATTGAATATAATTGGAAAATAAATTTTAGTTTCATACTTATATACATATATATGATTTCATCAATATCAATTTTATTTAGTTCAATGAAATCATATTTTATTGTATTATATGTGTGTTTTGATAAAATACTATATTCATAGTTTATAGACTTCAATATCAGTTTACACATCTTTTATTAAGTCTACAAAATCATTTTGTAAAGTTTTAAAATATGGTTAAGCCAAAATGTCAAAATTCATATGTTTACATTTCTATGTTTTGAACCTCCTTGCAAAATGATGATATTTTACATTTGAGAAGTCCTTTTTGAAAATTAGTTTTTGTAGCATGTGTATTATCATGTCTACTATCATTTCCCAAAGGTTTACATTTTTTAGAATTTATTTGATATTTTTAAACAGGGTTTTAAAATAAAAAAATCAGTTTTCAAAACCAGTTTTAGCATGTATCAGTTCGCGGTCGACCATCACGGTCGACCGCCATGAGTTCAGAAACTCAGTATGCTTTTTTATGGCTCATGGTCGACCGTGGCGATCGACCGTATGAAGTCCAGAGAGTTTCGCGGTCGACCACCGTGGTCGACCGCCTGTTGTGTAGAGACTTTTTATGTTTCTTTGTTGCTCGCGGTCAGCCGCCGCGGTCGACCGCCGCACTGTCTTTTCAGACTCCAACGGCTATTTTCTATAACAGCTGTTTGGGGCCTTTTGGTTTTTTGTTTGGGGTTTTTAGCTGAGGTTTTTGGAGGCTATAAATACCCCATTGATCTCAGTTCTCAATCATCCAAGAAAGTGTTTTAAAAACAAGTTTAAAGAGTTTTAAACAAGGCTTTTAATTTGGTTTAAGTGTGTTTAAGAAGCTTTTAAGCATTTGGAAGTTTGAGTTTGAGAAATCAATTTCACAAGAGCTTGAGGAGATCATCTATTGGTGTTTGGGCATCCAACTATTCTCCCTCTACCTCTTGATCTATTAAGAAGTTTTCTAAACTCTATTTCTAGTTTTTTTATATATTTGATTATCATTGTTATTAAACTAGAATTATATTGAGTTTAGTTTTTGATTTATATCTCATTGTTACATACACCCACTTGAGCTTATTGTATTTTCATACATAGTGTATTTGGGTTGGTGAGAGTTGTAATAATTAAGTGTGAGCTTCATTGTGTTCTCATCCATATTAGAGAACAATCATTTGTTGTATTGTGCTTATTGTGAGATTCACTTTGTAATACACTTGTACACCGAGAGAAGTGTGTGGCGAGAGTCGGGGATCGTCCCAAGAGGAGTGGAGTCGGTTGACGAACCTAGGGAGAGGTTGTATCCGAGCACTTGAGGGAGACACGTCTAGTTCAACACTTGAGAGGGTGTAGAGTGGGATTGCAAGAGTGTTGATTGTAAAGTTTTCAGTAAACTAGAAAATTGTATTGTGAGGTGTAAATGTTATTCGGGTGAACGTAGAAAACCCGGTTCTGTAGTGGAGATCTTCTCGAGGTTAGGAGCGGAGACGTAGGTCAAGTGGTTAGACCAAACTCCGTAATCATATTGTTTGTTTGTGATTGCATTGGCACACTTATTTTTATGTTCATATCTTATATCGTCTTTGTATATTACTCATTGTTTATGTTATCCACTATCTAGTTTAGTTTGCTTACCCTTGTGTGATTTGTATATCTTTACATATATCTCATAGCATATCTCATTGCTAGGATATATCCTTTAGTTCATATTGCTTATCCTAGCTCATATATCTTGTTGTATTTCATACTTACTAGGATAACTTGTTAGTTAATTTTAATTAGAATATAATCGGATTAGATTAGCATAAGACCCTAATCACCCCTCTCTAGGGTCTAACAAAATTGCTTTAGGAAAACATACCCATTCAAAGAAGCAAACAAATATCTAATCCACTTATATACACATGCATTTTAACTGCAATCATTCCTAACAAAAATCTGATCTACTTAACCATCAACACTCAGTCTTAAAGTAATCAATTTTAACAAGAATACACTCCACATGTATACAACTCATAATTGCATTCTTTCAGAACCAAATAAAATCTAATCTACAAAGCAATCAACATTTGGTCTTAAAGCAATAAGTCTTACAGTAATTCAATTCACATCATCTTGGATTCAATCCAAATTCAAAGCTAATTTGTTAAGAATTTTAACCTTTCTATTAAAAACATATCCAAATTCCCACTGTTAAGCCTCTATTGATAGTACTAAAAATGTTTTACACTATTAAATGTAAGAAATTATAATGATCCCATTGAGGAACTGCCAGAAGGGCTGAGCAATTTAGTATATTTGAGATATCTTGAGCTTCACAGTACAACAATCAGGTCACTGCCAATGAAGATGAAAGATTTAGCCAAATCAGATAGCAACTTTGCTTAATTACGAAACACCTCATTGCAAATCTCACTAAGATTACGAAACACCTCGTTGCAAATCTCACTAACTTGAGAGTGCTAGAAAGGGATTACATAAGTTCCCCAAATAGAGAATTTGAAAAAGATACATATATCAAGTTCCTAATAGAAAGAGTATAAAAATTAGATTATTAAATTTTCAAAAACTGAGAGTAAATCAAAATCAAACATACCTCAACTCTTTTGCCTCCCGTCGGCTGAGAAATCCCACTGTGAAAAAGAAAATTTCTCTCTGAATAGTAGAGCCAATTTTCCAACCCCCTCCGGTTGGCTGAGAAATCCCACTGTAAAAAAGAAATTTTCTCTCTGAATAGTAGAGCCAACTTTCCAATCCCCGAAACTGTAATAGTTGCTAAAGATCTCTCTGTTTGTTGGGGGGGAGGTAGAGGGAAAATTTTAGAGTGAAGATTTAGAGGGAAAGAAGGAGGGAGGAAATTTTTAGGGGGGTGGGGTGATTTTAGGCGGGAAAGAAGATGATGAAAATCTCAGAGATCCAGTTGAAAAAATCTCCTAATCTTTTTTTCTTTGCCTACCCTGGTGTGAGAAGGCGGAACAAGACTTGTTCCGCCTTCTCATGAGGAATAATTATCCCCTCTTATGACAGGATAAATTGGGTAACTGGGTCACATGCGAGTTTGTTAACCCTTCTCCTTTGTTTTCTGTTTGGCAGGCTAATGGAGGGTTAAACCCACTTAACCCCCCATTTATCCTCTTGCCAAACACAGCCTAGTGGTTTATCTTAGTTCCTATTAGATTTCTAACATAGAATTATAGTTGGACATTAATATCATAGATGCATGTGCATAATAATGATCTAGATAGTTCAGAATCTTAGCCCAATGCATTCTTTTAGATTTCTTTTAGATAGATTTTAGAATATATTAATTAGGATAGGATAACAATATTTTGGAATGATATTAGGATAGATTATAATTAAATTAAAATGTAATATTTATAATAGTGAAGGGTAATTTTAACATTGAAAAACTTTTCATGGACTCATACTTTTAAAGGGAGTATGATCTTATTTATTTAAGCACTACACTTCTATTATTTATTATAGGTGAGTTATATCAAATCTAATATATGCTAAGTACTTAGCTAATTAAGGTCCACTAGCAACGGTAATAATTACCCTGGTTCATCAAAAGTGACAGGTCCACCACAACAATAATAATTATCATGGTTCTAGTAAAAAACTCATGCCTGCAAGAAAGTGACACGCCGTAAAGATGAAGAATGAGAGAGAAACTCCCTGCAAAAAATTGACAGGCCATAAAGATAGAATGAGCGAGAGTGTGTGTGTGTGTGTGGGGGGGGGGGGGGGGGGGGGGTGGGAGAGTTATTCAGAAGTTTGGAATGAGAGAGAATAATGATTAATGCAAAAAAGTGACAGGCCACAAAGATAGAATGAGGGGGGGGGGGAGTTATTCAGAAGTTTGTAACGAGAGAGAAAAATGATTTAATGCAAAAAAGTGTCAGGCCACAAAGATAGAATGAGTGAGAGGGGGGGGGAGTTATTCAGAAGTTTGGAATGAGAGAGAAAAATGATTTAATGCTTCATTGCGCCAATGGTCAGACTCCCCTCCCTCACTCTCCTCTCCTCTCTCCTCCCCTCTCTATATAAACACGACAGGCTCAATTATAAATAGCAATTTCATCTTTTCGTTCAGAAACAACATAATAATTACATGTCGTCTAAGTCCTAAACTCATCATTAACTTCTACCCACCACCCAGGCCTAATTTATCCTAATGTTCTTATTCTTGTTTCTTAAATTGTTCATGTCATCTTTCCCAATTAAATGTCACTTATCAATTTTAAAATTGGGTAGTTTCAAAGCACTGCTTGGAAATCCTACCGCCTTTTTCTCTATGTAAATTGTCATCATCAATTCCTCATAAATGCATGCTACAAATTCGAATATATATAAATTTAATGCTCATGAACTTTGCATATTCATTATTGTTACGTGGTGTCCCCTATTCTTTACAAATATACTATCCCGCGAGTCGTCACTCCCTCAGTCGAGTCGACTTCGTTCCCCAAAGACGACTTGAAAGGCGGACTCAATCGGGCGAAAGATTGCTACTCAGAACATTCCTTCTCAGCATTATTTTACCATTTATGATCATCATTACGTCTCCACGTCACACATCGACAAGCCTCGACGGCTGCTGGGTCCCCATAACACAGAAGTGACTCCACGTCATTCGATGACAGTCCTCGACGACTGCTGATTCCCTATGTCACCGAAGTGACCTCCCATCACTTACTAATCGACATGTATCGGGGCAAAGAATGACTGAGCCTCCAGCCCATCCCTCGCCATCATCATGAACCACACTCTCACAAAGTGCCGATCCTGCCCTTGGCATTCTCTATAAAGACAGAAGCTATTCATCATGAAAACAGGTTCGATCTCTCCCTCACTACCTAAAAAAATTCTCTAGTCACATATTAGGAGGAGACACTATTTCTCTATGACCGGACTCAAGTTCATCAACTGACTTGACCGTCGGAGGTACCACGGGGGAAACTAGCCCCGTACTCCCACGATTCTTGCATGTGCAGGTCGTCCGCCCACTCCGAGCTCTGAGAACCGGCATAAAGTCGAAGAAGGAAAGTCGCCCCCTCTTGATAGTCCAATCCCTCGACGATCCGATTTTAATCGACTGTTTGTTCACGAGCATCAATAATTATTACTAGTGTGGACCCCATATATAGTACGATCCCCTGTTTTTTTAAGTAATGCATTTTAAACATGTCTCTTTCTAAGATTTAATACATTTAATTTGATTATTGTATACTTAAAATTAAAAATTATATCTACTGCTATATACTTAAAAGGACACTATTCAAGATACAATAAATTACTGTAATATGAACAGTAAATTTACTCCTCTCCGCAAAGGACGATCTAAAGATTTAATGTTTTGCTATAGTAATTTACTATAGCATAAATAGTAAACCTTTGGATCCTCCATTATGTATAGAGAAGTAGATTTCCACCTTCTCATAAACTTCTCATCTCAACCGTCAAACCCCTTCAGCCATAATTCCCACTTACACTAAAGCCAATCATTGTAGTATCTAATACCCAATAGCTCTACAAGTTTTTCAAATTGTGTACGAGCAATTGCCTTTGTGAATGGATCTGTTATATTATCTTTTGTGACAACTCTTTCAATATTGATCTCTTGGCGATCAACTATCTCCCTGATCAAGTGATACTTCCTCAGAATGTGTCTGGACTTATGGTGAGACTGAGATTCTTTTGTCAGAGCTATTACAGCACTACTATCATAATATAAAGGTATTGGATCTTTAATGGTGGGAACAACTTCCAGCTCTGAAAGGAACTTCCTCATCCAGACAGCTTCTTTGGCTGCATCATTTGCCGCAATGTATTCGGCTTCCATAGTAGAGTCTGCTACTGTGTCCTGCTTGGAACTTTTTCAACTGACAGCCCCTCTATTAAGGGTAAAAACATATCCTAAAACAGGTTTACTATCATCGATATCGCTCTGAAAGCTAGAGTCGGAAAAAGCCTCTATTTGGAGATCACTTTTACCGTATATTAAAAATAACTCTTTAGTCCTTTTCAGGTACTTAAGTATATTTTTGATTGCTTTCTAGTGCTCTTCTCCATGATTAAATTGGTATCTACTTACCAAACTGAGTGAATAAGCGATATCTGATCTAGTACATAACATGGCATATATGATTAATCCTACTGTCGAGGCATAAGGAACTAGACTCATGTGTTTCCTCTCTTCATCAATCCGGAGAGACATCTTTTTAGAGAGGGAGATTCCAAGAGATGTAGGTATGAAACCTTTCTTGGAATTTTCCATGCTAAACCGCTTTAGCACTTTGCCAATGTATCTAGATTGGGATAATCCTAATATCCTTCTAGATCTATCTCTATAGATCTGAACCCAGTATATAGGATGCTTCACCCAAATCTTTCATGGAAAATCTTTTTAATAGCCAAATTTTAACCGCTTCTAACGACGGTATGTCATTACCGATTAAGAGTATATCGTCTACATACAAAATAAGAAACGATACTATACTCCCAATTGTCCTTTTATACACACATGGTTCATCTAGATTTTTTATGAAACCAAACTCTTTGATAGCATCATCAAAATAGATGTTCCATTTCCGTGATGCTTGCTTTAGTCCATAAATGGTTTTAAGCAACTTACATGTTTTTTCACTGCTCCCACTGACTACAAATCCCTCTGGTTGAGACATATATATGCACTCTTCTAAATCACCATTTAGAAATGCAGTTTTGATGTCCATTTGCCAGATCTCGTAATCATAGTGAGCAGCTATAGCAAGTAAGATCCGAATAGACTTTAGCATAGCCACTGGAGAAAAGGTTTCATCGTAGTCCAAACCAGGTCTTTGACGAAAAACTTTAGCTACTAGTCTAGCTTTAAAAGTCTCTACTTTTCCATCTACACCCAACTTTTTCTTAAACAACCATTTGCAACCTATGAGTATCACCCCTTTAGGAGCATTGTCTAAGATCCATACTATGTTAGTGTACATAGAGTCTATTTCGGATTTCATTGTATCATGCCAAGCAACAGAGTCCCTACTCTGAGATGCTTGCTGATAACTCAAAGGTTCGTCATCATCTATGACGTGATCTAATATGCTACCTTCAACGAGAAAATCATATTGTCTCTTAATATTTTAAATATCGGCCGATAATCCGATATTATCATCGCTATATCGGATTTTTAGGCTGGTCGTGAGGATAACTTGAAATTGTAATCGGTTATCGTTTTGGCACATTATCGGCGATAAATCGCTGATAAAGGGAATTATCATCTGATAACAGTGTTATTTTTATCAGGTTTATCGGCCAAGAGCTGCGCTGCGTTGTTGAGTTTGAGATGTGAAACCCGACCCGACCCGACTTCACAATGAAAAGAAAAGTTAAGCCCTAACCTTCGTGAATCCAGATCTGAAAACCCAAGACTTCCTCTCTGGCGGCTGTTCTTCCCCTCTCACCTTCGTTAATCTCCAGCCAACCACGACTTCGTGAATCTCCAGCAAGAAGCAAGTCAGCGACTTCGTGAATCTCCAGCGAGCAGCGACCTCGTGAATCCTCCTCTCTCGCATCGACTTCGTGAATCTCCAGCGAACCCTAAACTGCCTCTCTCGCCTTCATGAATTCCTGAGAACCTCGCCTCTTCATGCTCTCCTCGCCTTCGAACAAGTATCATTCATCTCTTCTCACCTTCGAAGTTCATTTTCGTTCACTTCTGGCCTTCGTCTCTCTATGCTGTTGTTTTCTAAGTTTAATTTTGTCGTTCTGGCCTTCGTCTCTCTCTGCTGCTATTTGCTAAGTTTATTTTTGTTGATCTCTTCTAGCCTTCGTCTCTGGCTATGGTTTTCTATTTTTTAAGTTGAATTTTGATTTGAACAGATATTATCTACTTGTGACTGTTGACTGTTGAGACTTCTTGTGAAGAAATTCCATGAATTATCTACTCAAACAGGTATTTTTTTTCTTTTTAATCTTATAGAATTTCTATTGTGAGACTTCTCAGACTTGTTGTGAGACTTCTCAGACTTGTTGTGAGACTGTATTACTGGGATTAATTGTTGTGAGACTTCTCAGACTTGTTGTGAGACTGTATTACTGGGATTAATTGTTGTGAGACTATAAATCTGTAATTAATTGTTGTGGGATTAATTGTTGTGAGACTGTAAATCTGTAATTAATTGTTGTGAGATTGTAATCTATTGTGAGACTTATTGTTTACAGAAAATATCTATTAATTAATTTTAGGAAAATACTTGTGAGACTGTATAAGCAAATTAATTGTAATTTCAATTAATTTTGAGCAATTGGTTTTTACTTGAGCAATTAATTTTGAGTATTGTTGTGAGACTTAATCTGTTGTGAGACTTGTTTGTTGTTTATAGAAAACTTGTTACTAAATTTAAGAAAATACTTGTGAGACTGTATAAGAAAATTTAGTTGTAATTACAATTAATTCACAACTAAAATAAATATACAACTTGGATCTGCAAATAGTTTACAATTTCTATTTTAAGTTGTCTTCCTCAGTTTCTTACTTCATTCCTTGAAATCTTGATGTCATTTTGATCTCAAGTCTGCAACAAAATAGAACAAGTTAGTGTTAGGCATAAAATTTTATGACATGATAAAATAAATAAAATAAATATACAATTGTGTATTTGTGTTGCTATTTTATTTTCAAACTTGTGTTAACGGTTCACTATCTCATGTTGACACTTGACATGAGAATGTCTTCTGAAGGCCAAGCATCTAATAAACCACCAAAGCCAGCCGATAAAGATTATTGTTGGGCATATGCTAAGCGGGTTGGTAATGATGCTTTAAAGGTTCGTTGCAAGTTTTGTGGGTAGTCTATGTGTGGAGGCATAAGCCGGTTCAAACAATACTTGGCTGGAATCAAAGGGAACTGTTTGCCGTGTGAGAAGGTCCCCAAAGATGTGAAGAAAAAGTAAATGAAATTATTGATAGTGCCAAGAAGAATAAGGGTGCAAAGGAGTTGAAAAATGTGAGATTTACTCGATGACATTCATATAGGGGAGGAAGAGGGATATGAAGGGAGTGTGACCGCATTTACTCAGAGTCAGAGAAGCTCATCATCATCCTCCTTCAAGACGAAAGGGCCAATGGATGCTTTTGCGGGCCACTCTCATGAGGAGTCGGTCGAAGTAGTATTAAAAATGAACCAACCAGTGATGGACAGCAAGTATAGGAAGAAGGCAAGAGATGATGTGAACAAGTACATTGGGAGATGGTTCTATGAAGCCGACATCCCTTTTAATACCGCAAGTATTCCTTCTTTCATACAAATGGTGCAGGCTATTGGAAAGTTTGGAGCCTTCTTGGATGCTCCGACACCATATGAATTGAGGGAGACTATTCCACAAAGAGAGGTGGATGAGATAAGGGAGATCATTGAAAAATTTAAGAAGAGTTGCGCACTTAACGGGTGCTCCATACTGACTGATGCTTGGAGTGTGTAGGCTGTCTAAAAATCACAATAGATAGTTGATCCCCACGAGATTACAAGGCAATGGTTCCTTCAAATCGAGAAGCAGAATTCATCCTTACAATCAAAACGGAAGAGATTTTAAAATCATTACGTCCGCAGCATTATAATCGCTACAAACACGACCTCATGTTTGAGATGATTGATCTTGATGGTTGCGATAACAACATGACCAATATTATATTATCAACTATTAGAGATGCTGATGAGCAGTGTAATGATTTCAGAAATAAAAGGTTGGACTTAGTTGGTGAGTTGCTTGGTAGAGAGCTGTGGGTAAATATTCACTATTCCTATCAAGGTTCAACAATGAAAGCTACAATCAGATAGCTTTCATACCAACAAACGAAGGTTGCGAATGGAGGGCTTTTCACACAGATCGAGAAGGGTTATAATTCAACGACACTTCTGACAGCTGATGAAAACTCTATTCAGTGGTCTTCACAATCAACAGTGACAGTTACAATTTGACGACTTTCGCACCCCACAACAACTCAAGCGAGGATTATTGATCAATGGTCCTTGCAACGCTCTACACAAGAGGTTACAAGTCAACAAACTTCTTCTAAAACACGAAAGTCATCCCCGTGTTACAATTCTGGAAGTGCACACAACCTCAGTGTTTCTAAGCTACAACAAATCAAACGCAGCGACCCTCGCATTCGTTGGTGTTCAGCCAACACCCAACCTCGCGTCTCAATTCTGAGACGTGAGGTTAGGGTTCTGAACGCTAAGGTGGGCGTTTGACTCATTCAAATATGAGTTGAACGGTTTCAGAACCATTTTCCCCACGATCTGAGGAAATCACGCCCACTTAGGAGCGGATTTAGAGGGCAATTACAACCACTTATCCCCCTATAAAAACTCAACAAACCCAACGAAGAAAGGGTTGGATTCTAAGGATCAAAACCACAAAGGGCTGGCTCTTGGATAATCAATGTTAACAGCAAAATCGTAAAGGGGTTGGTACGCTGGCTTTTTGAAACAGAAAAGCTAGCCAAGGAGGGGATTTGTCAGCATCAAAACCGCACAGGTTTGGAGGCGATTCGAATCTCAACCGTACAGAGAGGCAAGAGAGACGAAATCCTTAGAGATAAGATTTTTGAATCAAGTTCAGAAGATCAAATCTGAAAGGATTCTTCAACAGCAGAATATCCACTTGGTCATTAACCGAATTTATGGTTCTAACAACTATGTCCACAGAGTTCTAACTCGTTCAGAGTTATAACTCGTTTAGAGTTCTTAAACTCGTTAAAGAGTAACTTATAAAACTTTCCACAGAAGTTCATAGTTCCCACGAGATAAGAGACGGTCGGATCGTCAATAGAGAGCAAATTCGACGCAAGCAATCGAAGGAGGCACTACATCGCTACCGAGAAGAACCCAGTCTTAAACAAAGGGGATAATCAAATTCGTTCTCCTCTCTTTTGTAATCAAATTGTAACCGAGATTAAATGAATCAAAGTCAAATTTCTTTTCTTCTCTTCACTGCAATTTTCTAACATACAAAAGATGGCGACTCTGCTGGGGACTAGCTTTTCTGACGAAGAAGTGGTGGCGCAGTCCGACGTCCACCTCATGGGAGCTACTTTTGAAACTCTCGTCGTGGAGTTCGACCAAGCAAAATACAAGAAAGCCCTCTCCTCTGGATCGCTTAGCCCTAAGGCTAGGCGTGATGTCCGCAAGATCACCAAGGAGGTCAAATCTGCTGATGAAACACCAAAGAAAGTCCTCTCCTTTGGCCAAAAATCGTCGAACAGCCCCTCCGCTTCAGGAGCGGGCTCAGCCTCTGCTGAACTCGCACAGTGAGTTGAATATCCCACGTCCGCGTCAAAACGACGTGCTTCAGGCCATAAACGGCCTATAGAGGAGACGAACTCCATAAACGTCGACGACGTTGCTGCTAGGGCTTTGAGACGAGATAAGAAAAACGCCGCTCGCAGACGGAGGAGATCCATATGACGAGCACACCTGCGTGAAAGTCGAATGTTGGCCCAACGCAAGGATCACGTTTCTAAAACTTTACCCGAACGTAGCATTCCCAAAACAGAACACTCACTTCGCGGCAATGAGCCTGACTATGAACCTCGGCTGATACAGCTGAAATGCGACCCTCAGTGGCGCGTTGTTTCTTCAAAACGTAACCCTCAAAAGGAAGCTTCCAAAGATAAACGCGACCCTCAGGTGCGCGTTCAAACAGAACATGACTCGCAAGAGTTTGTTTCACCAACTAAACGCGACCCTCAGGGGCGCGTTCAACCAAAACATGACCATCGGGGGTCTGTTTCATCATTTAAACGAAGGCCTCGGCCTAACGTTTACAAATCCAAACGCGACCCTTGCGTTATCCTTCAAGAACGCGACCCTCGCGTTATTCCTCAAGAACACGATCATCAAGAGGTTCGTTAAGTTCAAAAAAGTCAACGTGGGTTTAAGATCCACGTTCAGCAAGAACCAATCTCATCCACCCAAGGGCAGGGGGTTCCATCTCCGCCTCCACACCCAGGGAAAGCTTCCTCCCTAGTTCCTGATTTGAGGGAGTTGTTATCAAGAGGAAAACCAGCAGTACAAGCAACTCACTCATGCCAATGTGAGAGGCTTATCTCGGTGGTCCTTTCAGAATGCCATTGTTGCACATCTGTACCTCGGCAGTTCGTATTCGACAGGTTAATGAACATTGTTAGACCTGCCAAGTGATAACGTCGATACAGAAAGAAGACAACCGAGATCGAATACCCCGAAGTCACTATAAATGTGATAGGTAGAGGGAAGGCTTCAAATCCCAGTTCTGAGGAATCACAAAGGAGCCATTCCCCGACTGTTCGGGAAAGATGTGAAGAGTTTGAAGGGGTGTACCGACACACCCAAACTCGTACAGGAGCTCTTCACGCGGTTAACTACCAGAGGTTAGCCAAAGGAATTACCTCTGATGATGAACATTCGGCGATAGCCGAATCTCAATCTTCTAGTTTTGTTGTGGCTCGTGAAGTCTCCGCTTATACGGCAGGAAATCCTGAAGACCTAGCCAAAAGAGTGGATGAACATCACGTCATACTCCAAGCACAACAGGAGACCCTTCTTCAGATGAAGGACATGTTGGCCCAGCTCCTTGCTGAAAAAGGCCAAAGGCCTGAATCTTCCCGGAGAACCACATCGAAGGGAAAACAAAAATCGACTAAACATTCAGATCGCGAAAATCACAACCTGGAATCCTCCTCTAAAAACGAGAAGGAGACAGAAAGAGAATTGCATCCTCAGTCTACTAAAGTGGATGAATTGGAGGCTCGACTCAATGTAATCGCCAATAGAAGCGAGCTTCGCGAAGAAGGAGTAGTGCGACCTTATCCTGCTGAGTGGGACACAGCTCCCTACCCACCAAAGTTTAAGGCCCCGACTCTGCAACCTTTTGATGGCACAAGGTCACCAAATCAACATATCTACTACTTCAAGTCGCAGACTGGAGATGTGGTAGCAAATGATGCCATCCTGACCCGCTTGTTCATCGGCACTCTTAAAGGAGTTGCCTTCGAATGGTTCATGAAACTACCTGCCGGGTCTATCTAGAAATGGTAGATCTGGAAAGGCTATTCTTGGCCAGGTTCTTTGAAGACGACACAGAGGTCTTGGTCCTAACTCTTCTCGCCACTAAGCAAAGGAAAGGAGAGTCTATCAAGACCAATGTCGAAAGATTCCGCAGCATAGCACTGCGATACCCTTTAGGTATGACCCAATCAACCTTAGTTGAAACTTACAGGCACAACTTGCAGACCCAGCTTTTGGCTCAGATGGGAGTAGCAGAATGTCACTCCTGGAGACAACTGGCTCAGAAAGGAGACTTTGGCAGCCGACGCCAACACATGGGTACCGCCTCCCAATAAGCAAGGAAAAGCACCCAATCAGCAAAGAGCACCCAAGCAGTATTCGTTCAACAAAGAACATATGGATACCTTGTTTCAACTACTTCGGAAGAACAACAAACTGCAACTTCTCGAAGTCAGGAAGCCGGATGAGGCAGGAAAAGTTGACGATCCCAACTATTGCCGCTATCACAGGTTCCTGGGCCACCCTACCAGAAAATGTTATGTCTTTAAAGACATTTTACAAAATCTGATAAATACAAACATGCTCACCCTGAAGCCCAAGCAGAAGACCGTTTCAACCAACTTGATAGAAGTCCAATTCGACGACTTCCCACCAGTAACAGCTGCAAATAGCGTCATTCCCGTCTACAAGGGAGAGATGTATATGAAAAACACTGACTTGCATGGTCAGAAAGACAGGGGGTTGGTACCCCTCACCACTCCAAAAGGAGAAATCATGTGGGTCCACCCTGACCTGCTAGGAGATCAACAGTGGACAAACACCTCGTCCAAGAAGAAAGGAGGCAAGGCTAAGTCTGCTAACATGTAGCCCCTCCGTGACTGAGAGTGATGATTACCTCAAACCTCTCACTGATTCAGAAGAAGAGAGGATTGCCCTGGCAGCATACCCAGGAGACAACCCTGGCACTCGGTTAGGAAAAGCTTACTTGAGAGACTACAATCAAAATACTCAAGAAGCTGAAGAGCAGCCCCAGGATGCTGGGGGTTCTGTACCGAAGAAGCCGGTTGACAAAGGGAAACAAAAGGAGGTCCGGTTCAACAAAAATCTTCACACGAACCCGGGGAATCGAGCACTCCTTTTAAATTAAACGCCATGGCACAACTAGCCAATATACCGGCCAGAATTACACTGTATGAGCTCCTGAGGTTATCCAAAACCACCAAAGAGGCTCTAATTGAAGCATTAAAGAATACGAAGAGCTTCATTACGCAAGTTGCCCTAATTCCTGAAGCTTCTGAAAACCAACCTTGCCTGCAATGTCTGCAAGCGGCGAGAAGCCTACCTTGCATATCCTTTACTCAAGAAGATATGCAGGTCAAGCACAAGTATGACAGACCGCTGTATTATACAGGGTACATTGGGTCGTCAGAAATCAGCCGTGTTCAAGTTGACCCGGGCTCAGCGCTCAGCATCATGCCCTACAGGGTCATGCAGGTCTTAGGAATCCCTATGCACCGATTGAACACTACTCAGACCACCATCTTCGGGTTCAATGCAAACAGCACTCGGCCCCTGGGGAAGATCAAACTCAGATGCCAAATTGGAGACCTTAAATCTGAAGTGACTTGTTATATAATAGATGCGGACACGTCCTATAACCTTTTGCTAGGACGACCATGGATACATGCAAACCGTATTGTCCCATCTACTCTACATCAGGTCATGAAATATGCCAACGATAAAGGAGAAGTTCGAACCCTAATTGCGAAGAAATATCCCTTTAGAGGAGTGGAAAACTTTCGCACCGACTCCGTCTTCTACCTAAAATCCCAGGAGAAAGAAGAGGTGGACAGCGGTAATGAAGCCGACATTGAACCGGATCCTGAAGAAGATTGCCCGTGGGAACTGAATCTAGATGTAATGGGTCAGGGTGAGAGTAATAATAATGTACCGAGCGAGGGTGAATGGTGCATTAATGAAGATTTTATTTTGGCGTACTTGTCTGATGTGTCCTCTAGAAATGAACAAATAGAGAATGATCATAATACAGGTACAACCCTTGGCATACATTATGTGCACAGACATCTCTCACATTGCCAATCAAGTCATCATTCGCTTCAGATGAAGAAGTAGAAGATGCGCAGAAGGCTTTCTTTAAAGTCCCGTCCAAAAAGAAAGGGCAGAGGCCGATCTACTTTGGCAAAGTTAAACCTGAACCACTCAAACGGGGAAGTTCGGAAGAAGATGATGGAGCTCCTCAATTCCATTACCATGAACCTAATTCCGTCCAATTAATGAAACGAATGGGGTATAACTTTGGTGAAAAACAGGGTTTGAACTTTGGGAAAGGTAGGCGAACACCAATTCGGATGTCTTTAACCCCCGAAGGGAAACCCCCAGATTATTACAAAAAAACTAGAAGAGGCTTAGGTTATGTCACACCTCCCTCTGTTCCAGAAAATAAAATCAGTAACCATCTGCGACGGGATCATTCATCCGGAACATCTTCCTGGGAGTCTGACGTTAGTGTCAGATCTTTCTTTAAAAGATTGACTGTGAACATGGTTTTAACTAGTCACCCGGATGAAGATGCAGGGGGTAATGAAGGGTTAATTGAATCAACCGATGACCCATGGATCAAACGTCTTAACATCTTATGGGATATGCGTTTCGAACAACGCGAACCACCCACCGAAGATAATGTAATCCAGGTCAACATGGAAGATGAATCTGACCCCAAACCAATTTTCATAAGCGAAAGCTTATCATCATCTGAGAAAGAAGATCTTATATCTCTCGTTCGAGAATATATAGACGTCTTTGCTTGGAACTATGAGGACATGCCTGGTCTCGACCCAAAAGTGGCTATGCACCGTCTCAACATTGATCTGGATGCCAAACCCGTTAAACAACAACAACGTCGGTTTCGTCCAGAGATCATGGAAGCAATTGAGTCTGAAGTGAAAAAGCTTATAGACTCAGGCTTTATCAGAGAGGAACAACACCCGGACTGGGTAGCCAACATTGTTCCGGTGCCCAAGAAGAACGGTAAGGTCCGTATATGTATCGACTTTCGTGACCTTAACGCAGCTTGTCCAAAAGACGAGTTTCCACTCCCCATCACCGATGTCATGATTGACAACACTTGCGGATATGAAAGAATATCTTTCATGAATGGATTCTCCGGGTACAATCAGATCAAGATGTACCCTGAAGATGAAAAGCATACGGCGTTCAGAACACCGCTGGGGGTGTATTACTACACGATGATGCCCTTCGGCCTGAAAAACGCAGGTGCAACTTATCAACGTGCGATGAATGCTATCTTCCATGAACATCTGCGTAAAAAGATAGAGTGCTACGTCGACGACATAGCGGTGAAAAGTCAACGTAAGGGTGATCATCTTGCAGATTTGAAGATAATGTTCGAAATCATGCGAACACATCAGCTGAAAATGAACCCGACGAAGTCGTTCTCGGAGTATCAAGTGGAAAATTCCTGGGATTTATTGTCACGTCCAAAGGAATTTTTCTAGATCCAGAGAAGGTGCGCGCCATCCAAGACATGCCGCCGCCGAAGAATCTCAAAGAGCTTAGAGGCCTGTAAGGCAGATTGGCATACATCCGGAGATTCATATCTAATCTCTCGGGGCGCTACCAACCTTTCTCGAAGCTTATGAAGAAAGGCGTGTCCTTTGTCTGGGATGAAGAATGCTAAAAAGCATTCGAATAGATTAAGAAATATCTCACCCAACCACCTGTTCTTGTGGCCCCAAAATCGGGAAAACCATTCCTGTTATATATAAGAGCTATAGATCACTCTCTAGGAGCGCTATTGGCCCAGAACGATGATCAAGGGCAAGAGCAAGCCATTTATTACCTAAGCAGGACCATGATGGGAGTCGAACATCGGTATAATCCGATCGAAAAAGAATGTCTCGCGCTGGTATTCGTAGTTCAAAAGATGCTACATTACCTAGTCGGACAGACAATTCATGTCATCTCTAAGGTGAATCCCTTAAGAGTCCTGATGACGAAACCATCGTCTCTAAACTACCGGCTCGCAAAATGGGCCATTCTCCTGTCACAATATGACATACAATTTATGCCCCAAAAGACAGTCAATGGTCAAGCATTAGTAGACTTCTTAACCGATCACCCGGTGCCAGGGACATCTAAATTGTATGAAGAATTGCCCGACGAAGTCGCCGAAGCTTGTGTCACTCGAGAATCTACGCAAGTGTGGAAATTATTCTTCGACGGTGCATCTAGAGCAAATCCTCATGGAGCAATTACCGTAGGAGTGGGGGTGGTGTTCGTCTCCCCAAACGGTCACGTGATCCCAAGAGGATTCTCCTTAATCGAACCTTGCACCAACAATGTAGCTGAGTATAATGCTCTGCTACTAGGGATGCAATTTGCCGAAGAACTTAACATTCGGCATCTCGAGGCTTACGGTGACTCTCAGCTCATCGTAAATCAAGTCCGAGGGGAATACGAAGTACGTCATGAGGACTTAATCCCGTACTACTTTGCAATACTAAAGCAAGCTAAGAAGTTCGAAGGTTTCTTTATTGAATATATTCCACGAGCTCAAAACGCTTACGTAGATGCTTTGGCTTCATTGGCAACTTCGCTGGCATTACCGCCAGATGCCGAAACAACGATCCCAGTCACAGGACGTGAACTATACTGCTTCAAGATTCCTACGGAGGAAAGCTCAGACAAGACAATGACAGAAGAAGTCTGTACAACCTCCATGGAGTTCGAGTCTAGAGATTGGCGATTTCCGAATATCGACTACGTCCTATATGGAATTTTACCCGACGATCCTAAAGAAGCGGCCGCCATCAAGCGAAAGGCCCTCCAATTCTATTACGATGCAGTCTCTCAAGTCTTGTATCGTAGATCACATGATGGACTCTTACTTCGGTGCCTCTCTCAGAAGGAAACAAAAGAGGCCCTCAAAGAAGCTCATGACGGAATGTACGGAGCCCATCAACCCGGAACTAATTTAGGAGATCGCCTCCGACGAATTGGCTATTATTAGCCAAAGATGTTTTCAGACGCGGCTGACTACGCTAAACGTTGCCATGCATATCAAGTTCATGGGGATTTTATCCACCAAGCACCTGGGAACTTACATCCCACATCCGTATCCTAGCCATTCGAAGTGTGGGGCATGAATATCATGGGACCAATTTCTCCTCTGACCTCCAAAGGACACCGGTTCATCTTGGTTGTGACCGACTATTTCTCCAAATGGGCGGAGGCAATCCCGTTGAAAGAAGTCAAGACTTCAAATGTAGTCAAGTTCATCAAACATCATGTCATCTACCGTTTTGGAGTCCCGAGGTGAATAGTTCACGATAACGGGACACAATTCGTCAGTTTTGGGTTTCAGAGGTTTTGTGACAAATTCAGAATCCAGAGTGTCGCATCTACGGTATATTATCCGCCAACGAATGGTCTTGCAGAAGCTTTCAACAAAACCATAGTGAAGCTTCTCAAAAAGTTTGTTTCCAAGAGCCGACATGATTGGGACGAAAGGCTCGGCGAATGCCTATGGGCTTATCGTACAACGGTAAGGACCCCTACGAGAGCTACACCATTCTCTCTGGTATATGGCTGTGAAGCTGTGTTGCCATTAGAGATCCAAATCTCTTCTCTGAGAGTCGCGATCACAACTGGACTAACAGAAGAGGAGAAACATCAACGACGTCTGCAAGAACTTGAACCCTTAGACGACAAACGACTTCAAGCTTAGCAGGAGATCGAATTGTATCAAGCCCGTATTTCCAAAGCCTACAACAAAAAGGTTAAGGAACGAATTTTCAAGAAGGGTGATTTGGTTTTGGCCAACAGACGACCCATGGTGATGACACACAAAACCAAAGGGAAGTTCAATCCTAAATGGGAAGGGCCCTTCGTAATAGAGTCGGTCTATTCAAACGGAGCATATCGCCTCATCAATCAAAAAGGAGACAGGCTCATGATGCCAATTAATGGGAAATTCCTTAAGAGATATTTTTCGTAAATCATGTAGCCCCCTAAACCCCAGCTAAATCAGGCTTGGGGTTGCCTATTTATAGTGTAATTCTGTTTGTATTTCGTCATGTTAACATTACACCTCTGACGATTAAAATTTTCTGAAATTATTCTAAGTGGTAATAAAGAGGGTTTCGTTTTTCTGCTATGTTAACACTACACTTACAGCATTTGTATTACTTTTCATTGTCTTAAATCAGATTTCAACAAAAGAGATGATGAAAACCAAAATGATATCATTTCCATTCAATATTGTTAATTTGAATACAAAGGTGAAAACAATCGAAAGGAAAATGATACAAATTTATTCCTCCACCAAAAGCAGTGCAAATCCTAAGCATAGGGACTCATCAGTCTAAAGGACTTGAGTTTAGATTTCAGCGCTGATATATTCTCCTCGCGAGCCTTTCTGATTTCTTCAGTTATCTTGCTCTTGAGCTCCTCTTCATTGGGCGTTGCTTCTGCAATCTCTCACCGAAGCTTATCAGCAGCGACAAGTTCATCGCAATAGCATTTGAAAAGTCCGTCACAGTAAGCAGCTAACCCTTTTAAAATTTCCATACCACCAGCTAGCTGAGCATTTATCTGAGGTAGCTCAACACCAGCACGAGCAAGTTCTGCTGCAGTATCCCGGAGACCCACAGTAAGATTGCCCATGTCTCCTTGTACCTGGAGATGTTCCTCACGCAGGCTGGCAATACGAGATTCCGTCTCAGATAGACTTTTCTGAAGAGCCTCTTGGCGTTGTGCTTTTAAAGCCTTGGCCTGAGAAAAACCTGATCCACTTCTGGCCCTATGTCATCACGCTGCAGCATGGAAAGGAATTCCAATTCATATTCCGGGATAATGATGCCCTCGCGACAATTCTCGGTCCATAGTGCATTCCCCTGGTTCCTAATCTTGGCGAGGCATTCTAGCAGGTGAGGTTCAAAAACCTTGAAGCTCACACCCCCGAGGCAAACAACGTCAATAGTCATTTGCATCCAACACTCTAGTTGTTTGATGAGCTCTCTCAAAGTTTCTGAGCTTGGAGGTGGAGCGGTCGGATAAATAAAACAATTTGTATAATCAGTGCGAGTAGGGGTGTGCGCTGCTTCAGATGATAATTCTTTGGCCATATTTGACGCTGAGCCTGAGATGGACGCTTCCCGCCCACCGGTTGTCATTTCAAGACCAGGAGAAGCAATTTGAAGCATAGTGTCCTCTCTGTTCTCAGGAGATACAGCACGTGTCGATTTTATCGCATCCCCCATCAACTTAGCCCTTTTTGAAGTTTTGGCCATGATGGGCAATCGTTTACGAACCCTCCTGTCATACTCGCCTTGCTCAGCAGCAGAAAGAGCTTTCTTACCCAATCTTAAAGAACGAGGTTCAGAAACAGGCGCTTCTGCAGGAATCTCCTCAGTTGCATGCTCCTCGGGAGAATCAGCGATCAGTTTTCCCTCTTCGATCCCCGTAGGAACCTTTTCTTCAGAAGGTTCTATGTTAGACAACTCTCTAGGAACTTCAACGGCTCCGGTTGCTTCCTGTTCACAGGATAGATACTCTTCTATCCCTGGCAAATGAGTACTCGAAGACCTACTCCTCGAATGATACAACTCCCGAATCTCATTTATACAGGAGGTGTAAATATCATAGTCAGGGATTTGAGAAACTTCGTCAAACCAGTTACGAAAATCTACAACGGTAGAACAACCGGGCGACGAGTTAGGTAAAGTGAAGTGCGCGTGAGTTCCTCCAGCTGAGAAGAAATACCATGCGCCGGCCCCCTCGTATAAATTCCCAACTTGAGCCAAGGCAGGATTGGGATTGCCAACGTAAAGTTGATCATATCCAAACTGCCTAGCAAATCTAGAAGGCATGTAAGGCTCGATGATGCACTTCTCCCGCAAGTGATAGACCAGGTAGCCCAACCTGATCATAAGAAGCCAGCTAAAAGTGCCCTCTTCCAAAGAAGACGAGCCCTTAAAAAGCAAGTCCATAAAGAGGGCATTTTCCATGTCAGCTCCGTTAAAGTTAGGAGCGCAACAGAAAATCCGATAATTTTCTTCCTGAGATAGGAGTTGTCGAGCCCTGACTATATAAGAATTAGTCCACGTGGCCGACTCTAATCTCTGTACAAAGCGAATATAAGTGTCATCGCCCTCGTATACTCCCGTCATCAATGAGGGACAATGCAGCACGAACCAGGCCACCAAGTACGTATACGGCACTGGTATACGTGGTTGAGGAGTTCTCCCGGCTTTCTTCTTGGTAGCTTTAATTCCTGAAGCGCTGAGAAGTTCTGAGGTCAACATCCTCAGACCATTCTGTATGCAGCCGACCATAGCAGTAAGGAGACTCACAGGTCTTCCATGCGCTAGCAAAGTAGCTGGGTACACAACTTCAGCTAATATTACCTCAATTAGTTTTAACGATACTACGCACCGCTTCAACCAAACCATAAAGAAGCCTGCAAGAAGAGCCGTGTCAGAAATAGGGACTGTGGCCTGGTGGTGGAAACTTTCAAATTTGACACCAGCCTTGAAATCATCCTCTGCATGCTCTATTTTATAGGTAGCATTGGAAACCTTAATCCGAGCTTTGGCGTCCTTGGGAGAGATAGCTGCAACACGAGATACGGCTACATCTTTCCGGTTTAAGTTCTGAAAAAGGTATTCCGCCCATGTAGTATGCATAATGCCCCCTCCACGCATTCCAAAGACTTGGGCACATATGTGGAAGTGACACATCAACTCCCAAAAAGTAGCGTAAATTTTCGGGTGAGCCACTTTCAGTAGGGAAAGCTCCTTGGTGGTGGGGATGAACTCCTCGTAGGGCGTTTTTCCAAGCGATAATCCCGACACTGCTTGCATCTCATGAAGAGCAAAACCTAACTCTCCTGTAGGTGTGAAGAACGTGCAGCTGTCCGGGTTATATTTCTCCAACATAGCGAAGAAGTTATGATAACTCTGCACAACACCCCGTCGAGTAGCTAACACAGGAACCGTGAGACCCGATCGAGCGAGCGACTCCTTAAGTTCCTCAAGAACAAAGTCAATCATGCGGGTCTACCAACCTCCTTCTCCAGAACAAACCCATCCAGGGGATCTGAACATCTAGGTAGAAAATTCACCCTGAGTTATAAGGAATTGGCGAATAAAGATGTTCGCTGGACGTGGCATCTCCGGAACTTGATCCTTCTTCTCAAATAAACCGGGTCTCAATCCCTTGAGTTGCCCTCCGATTTGTGTGCGAGCCCGCCGACCAGATCCAAGCGACACATTCTCCTTCTCTTTGACTATGTCGAAAGTCAGACCCGACGACCGCTTGCATTCAAAAAGTAAGAGAATGGGTACATCCTCTTCATGTTTGGAAGGGAGAAGAAGCGATTATCAACTCTCCGCAATAACCTCGAATCTTCTGCATGTATGAGGTGATCGTCGACTGGTATACGATCTCCGAATATGAACGTTGGTTTGGGAAATTGGGCACGACCGGTAGGGGTCTCCATGTCTAAATCAGTAATCAGAATCCTGAGAGTAGAACATCAGGGGAATTTAATCCTGTCCGTCCTCTTCGAGTCAGAGAGAGTACATAGCGGAATTCTATTTTTGAGACTAAAAATTTCATCCGTGTCAGGTCCGCCAATATACCCAAAAAATGGTGCTCTTACGAGAGCGGCACGTTTGGAAGAAGCACTACACAATCAAAAGCAGAAGTTAGTAGCTGAAAACAAGTTACCGACTAAATACAGAATCATAAATCTCAAAACGCGAGAGTCAAGCCTCGTGTCAAAAAATTTCAAACGCGGAGGTCGAGCCCCGCATCAGAAACTCCAAACGTGAGGGTCGAACCTCGTGTTGAAAAAACATGAACGCGAGAGTCAAGACCCACATGGAGTCCCAGGTCCGCGTTTTCATTGAACAGAAATGAGTCATCTTCCTCGTTATCAAGAACCCATCTAGGGTTTTCAGAGAACTTGCTAAGGCAAGTTATTTTAGTCAACACTCACCACGACAAGGAGGCCCCTGCGACGGCGGTGGCGACGACAATGTTCCCGCACGAACAAGAACACCGCCGGTGTCCTCAACCGACGGCGTTTCGGAAGTCGCTCCGGCGACTTTCTTGGAGATTGAACCTACTCTTCGCGGCGCCATTGATGCAATTGGTCGGAGGAGGCGTCGATGAACGAGGAAGACGGAGTTCGTCGGAGATCTCGTCGAAATCAAATGAGAGTTCTCGTTCTTGAAAATAGCCGAAAATTTTGAGAGTCAAGTGACTCTTGACGTGACCACTCAGGTCTATTTATAACAGCCGTCAAACTGTTGAGATGGCACGGGATTCTAGGAAAGAATCCCAACCATTTTCAAAACGCGAAGCTCACTGCCGCGTTCAAACTCCAAAAGGCAAGGCTTAAGCCAGCGTTACAAGGGTCTGCAACCTAGCATTTTGAACCTCAAACGCTAAGGTCACCTTAGCGTTGCCATTCTTCTAAATTCTCAAAGGCATGAACCCCCTTTAACAGAATGTTAACCAAAACCTCTGTTACTCTTCAGCAGAATCTAAATCCTCATTGGGTTAATATTACACCCCAAACGATCGTCATCACCATAGAGTTTGAGTTTATCTTGCATAAAATACCAGTGTGACTATAACTCCTCTCTCAGAATCCGCTTATCGATTCTCGTTAACAGAACGATAAGTCTCTAAAATCACTCAGATTATTGTCAATTTATTAGCTCTCTCCAGCAGAGCAATAAATAATCAATTTACCAACTCCTTTCAGTGGGGTAATAAAACTCCCCAAAATCTTATTCAAATCATAAGTATCACAATTCATCGCTTTGATAACAAAACACTTAGCAATTCTCCCCCAGCGAGACACAAAAGGATTTTTTTCCCCACAGATGTCACGTTAAAAGTACACCTCTGACAAAAATCAACTTATCGACTCTCTCCAATAGAGCGATAAGTCCTCAAATTTGCTCTGATCGCAATCTCTTTCATGTCACGTTAAAAGTACACCTCTGATAAAAACCAACTTATCGACTCTCTCCAATAGAGCGATAAGTCCTCAGAATTGCTCCGATCGCAATTTCTTTCCCGTCACGTTAAAACTACACCTCTGACAAAAACCAACTTATCGACTCTTTCCAATAGAGCAATAAGTCCTCAGAATTGCTCCGATCGCAATTTCTTTCCTTTCACGTTAAAACTACACCTCTGATAAAAAACCAACTTATCGACTCTCTCCAATAGAGCGATAAGTCCTCAGAATTGCTCCGATCGCAATTTCTTTCCTGTCACGTTAAAACTACACATCTGACAAAAATCAACTTATTGACTCTCTCTAATAGAGCGATAAGTCCTTAAGATTGCTCCAATCGCAACGTCCTTTCCTGTTATGTTAAGCTCACACCTCTAACAGTCTAAACCCTCTTATTTGAACCCTTTTTATCCCGTTATATAAGAGGTGTTCTCATAAGATCCCCAATGGACTAAGTATTTTTAAGAACTATCCTTAGCAATAATAAGGAAAAGTTCGGAATTTTCCCACAGGAAAAAAGTCCACGCCAATTTAAAATTACACCTCTGGCGCCTACAGACTTCTTTCAGTGTTTAAAGTCAAAATAACACAGGAAGAATTCTACCCTTTAGCTCTGTTCCGGGAGAATGATTTAACATTTATCCCCAATATTGTGAAGTTTTCTAGAGTTATCTTAAATGATAATAAAGGAAACTTTCTAAATCCGGGCTATCATGGAAATCATTGCTAAGTCCTGAATACACCTCGGGCGTTTCTCGTGATTTGTTACTTAAAATCAAAACATGACAAGCGCAAGAAACAACGAGGAATCGATATCACTTTTTATTCAAAAACCAAAAGAAAGTGATACAAGACAAACTTGTTCTTGTCAAAAGAACATTACAAGCGCAAAATTCACTCACGCATCAAATCAAAAGAGATAAGTTGAGCCTTAACTTCAGCTAACTCCTCCTCGTGAGTAGCCCGCACCATGGCTTCAGCCTTCGCTCGGAGTTCCTCCTCACTGGGAATGATTGTGGCCGCCACTTCATTCCTGGCCTGTTCTAGGGCTTGAGCTTGTGTATGGTATTCCAAAGCACCATTTGCATTCTGGGCACTAAGGATATTGACAATGCCCTCTTCGCGAGAAAGTTCAGCCTTCAATTGTAGGACTTCGGCTTCAGCTTCAACTAGTCGGTCCTGAAGCAAATTCATAAAAGCAGTTGAGCGTTCCAGTTCTGCTCGCTTCCGAATCCCCGGATATTAACGAAGCTCCACGAATTTACACTCTTTCTCAGCTAAGTCCCGTTCCATCGCCTCTCGGCGAGCCGCTTCTGCGACCTGAAGACCAGCCAAAGTTGACATGATTTGCGGCTAAAGTTCTTTGTGGCCCAATGTCTCGAAGCGTTGTAATTGTTCTTCCAAACGGAGAATAATTTCTAAACAACGCTCGAATCACTGAGTGTTGCCCACACTCCTAACTCTATTCAAGCCTGCCTCCAGAAGGGGTCGAAAGGAGTTCAAAGTTCCCCGGTCATTCACCATATATTCAACCACCGTCTTCGCAAGGCTATTTAGATATACCAGAGAAATCTGAAGAAATTCAGGCATGTCAGCGAGGCTGGAAACCACAGCCGAAGATGCCCCTCTAGCCATCGAAATTGGTGCAGGAGATCCTGGCACTGAAGCTGCAGAAGCGGTAAAAACATTCAATTATGAGGGGCTTGAGGTCAAAGCCATCATCGCCCTTGCCTGAGATGTGCTTGGCCGTTCTTCTGTTGGAGTAAGCGAGATCTTCAGCAATGCGGTAGGCGAAGCAGCTATAGTAGATGAGGCAGGTAGAGGCTGCTCTTGCGCAGGAGCTGATACCGGCACGGGCTGTTGTTCTAAAGGAGGAGTCACAGTAGTTTCAGGCAACGCTACAGGTGAAGCAGTTGCTGTAGGTGAGCCGGGTAAATGTTGCTCTAGTAAAGGAGTCGACGCCGGTGTAAGTTCTTGCTCTGAAGAAGGAGCAGCAGTAGTAGTCCCAGGAGTAGGTGAACCTGCACAAAAAAATGGTCGGAACGCAGAAAAAGCATGCGGAATAAGTCGAGACAAACTAAGCTTACCAGTGAGATAGAAAGGAGTATAACCAGATGCTTTATCGGATGGAGCCTTGGGAGCATCATCAAAAGTGGTGATATCATCCATGGAATCATGTCCATCGTCTCCTTCATCGTCACCTGGCACGCTGCTAATTTCAGCATCCTCTTCACCTCTATCTTCGTCACCTTCATCACCAATCGAAGAACCCTCATAATCAACTCGATCCTCATCATCCCGAGTAGTTGAAGGTTCAGAAAGATTTGTGCCAGCAGCTGGTTTATTCATAAGTCCCGTTGTAGGACTAGGAATTAAGTCACCAGCTTGTGACATTAATACTGAAGGAGGAGGTGATGGATTCTCTTCGAGACCCCCTGGTTCCGATGCAGGAGACTTAGGAAGGTCCATCACTAGAGTAGATTCTGTATCTGCAGCCATTAATTCGCCCTCTTCGTCTTCTGCGGGATGGTAAGAAGAGGCCTCACTTGATAAGGCTGGGCCATGAGAACGAAGTCCAGTTCTATGTGGTAGGCCTACAACGGAAGATTCTTGTTGTTCTTCATCTTCAGCAGCTCTGATGGCATCAGCCATCAACTTGGGTTTTTGCTGGCCTTTAGGGGGAGGAGAATCAACCATCAGCTTCCAACGGATCTGTTTATCGTATCGACCGCCTTCATCCGTAGAGAGTTTTCTTTTCCCCGCCGCTCTCGTCGTGGGAGACTCAACCACTTGTTGTTCCTCACTTGGAACATGCTCAGCTGTTTGTTCCTCTTCCTGTCCAGCAGGCTGATTCTCGATGGATAGGAACTCATCAATCCCTCTCAAGCGGGATGTCTTTGACCCCCTCCTTGAAGCATACATATGCCTAATGTTTTTTAGGCAAGATGAATTCAAGTTGTAATTGGGAGTCCGGGAAGCGGCGAAATACCAATTGTAGAAGCTTATGGAGGTATAGGAGTTGGGTGTTTTGTGGGGAAGCCTAAAAGTCGCTTTGGTACAACCTGCCACAGAGTAGTACCAAACCCTGGCCCCTTCATATATGTTGCCCACAGCTGAGAGCTGAGGACGAGGGTTCCCAACGTACAACTGATCATACCCAAATTGGCGAGCGAACCTATAGGGCTGATAGGGCTCGAGGAAACAGTGAGCGCCTTGCTGGAAGATCAAGTAACCGGGCCTAATAGAGAGCAGCCAATGGAAAACACCCCCGCTCAGCTGAGTGAATCCATTAGGACCCGCTACGTCCTAATATTCTGCTCCATAGATGCCGCCTTCAAAATCGGGGAAACAACACCATATATGATAGTGGGTGTCCCGCGACAAAGTTTGGCGAATTCTAACCATGTATCCCCCTTCCCATTTTGCAGATTCTAATCGTTGCACAAATGGGATGAATGAGTCTCCCGCGAGAGAGGCTGCACTCATTAGAGGAGGACAGTGGAGCACATACCAAGCCATCAGATAGGTATATGGCAATGGTATCCGGGGATTGGGAGTTTTGAAAGCTTTGTGACCCCCAGACTCTACCTCGGTAACATCAATAAAATCCAAGGCCAACTCCCGTAGTCCACTCTGCAAACGGCCCACCATGGTGTACAACAGATTCAATGGCCTCCCATGTGCCAGGAGAACAGCGGGGTAGATCACCTCAACAGCAAGAGCATCGATCGGCCTGGTAGGAACGACGTACCACTTGAGCCACAGCATTAAGTATCCAGCCAAAAGCGCCGTATCAGAAATAGGGAGCAGAGCTTGGTAGTGGAAACTTTCAAATTCTGTATGAACCGGGAAAACATCTTCCTTGGCCTCATTGGTGTAATAGAAAGTAACATCGTCGATTCGGGCTTGGACCTCTTCCAAAGTACCTGCAGATAACCTGGACACTGAGCCCCCCTTATTGGTCAAGTTCTGGAATAAATATTCCGCCCAAGACACTTGCTTAATGCCGCTTCCTCGAGCTCCTGTCTGCTGCATACAGATGTGAAAGTGACACATGACTTCCCAGAGGGTGGAGCAAATTTTAGGGCTCGTCTTCTTCAAAATTTTAAGTTCCGCTGATCCCGGAACAAATTCTTCGTATGGTAAATCCCCAAGAAGAAGACTCGAGACTTCATGCATCTCGTGAAGAGCGAAGCCTAACTCCCCCACAGGGGTGAAGAAAGTGCAAGTCTCAGGATTATACTTCTCTAATATGGAGAAGAAATGAAAGTGGCTTTGGACAATCCCAAACTTAGTGGCCCACACAGGAATCTTCAAGCCAGCTTGGGTGAGAGGCGCATCCAATTCGTCCAATACGAACTTGGTCATCCGGGTTCACCACCCTGTCACCGGAGAATGAACCCATCCAGGAGTTCTAAATCCTTGCGCGGGAAATTCTCCTTTCTTGGCCAAAAATTTCTTGACAAAGGTGTTTGCTGGACTAGCTACTTCGCCAATAGGGTATTCCTTAGCAAACAATCCTGGCCGTAAAGTTGTCACCAGTCGATTATAACCAACTGTGCGGACCCCTTGAAAAGTCAGGGTTCCAAGAACAACTCCATCCTGATCCTTAACCAGAGGCCAATCCATACGCCTTGGGATGGAAGCGCATTGAAAGTAGGATATGGGGAACATCCTCTCCATATTGGGCAAGAAAAGGTTGCAGTCCCTAACTTTTCGCAACCACTTATAGTCCCCATCATAAGCAGTGCCGGCCTCGAAGTTAACATAATTCCCGAAGAGGAATCTGGGTTTAACTATTAGCTTGCGGCTCGGGTTCTCAAATCGGGCATCCGTAACTAATATACTAAGGGTCTCAGGAGAAGCTTGGGTGATTAATTCCACGCGACTCTTATCCTTAATTCAGAAAACTGGGAGTTCTTGGCGTAGGTTGAATGTCATATTCGAGTCCACACCACCTTCATGCCCAAAATGATGGCGAAAAGGGAGAGGCTCAGTAGTATGACGTACTGCAAAAACAAAGGAAAAAGTTAGATCTCAGACACGGAGGTCAAACTTGATTTGAAGACTAAAGATGCGAAGGTCGAGCCTCGCGTCAACAAAGTTCAGACGCGAAGGTCGAGCCTCGCGACAACAAAGTTCAGACGCGAAGGTCGAGCCTCGCGTCAACAAAATTTTAGACGCGAAGGTCAAACCTCGCGTTAAGAATTTAAGACGTGGAGGTCGAACTCCTCGTCAAAAATACCAAACGACGGAGTCCAGCCTCACGTTATCAAAACGAGTTTCCTCGTTGATCCAAAGATCAGAACTTGCCGAAGCAAGTTTAATGACCACGGAGGTCATACTCACCGCCAATCAAAGGAAGTGAGGGCAGCACGTTCGCCTGAGCAGTAGCGCCGTCGGCCGACGCCGACGATGTCGGTCCCTGAGCTGTGGTGACGTCAGACTTGGAGGGACGGGGGACAACCTTCTTGGGTGCCATAGATCTAAGTCGGATAAGAAAGAGATGAGCAGTTCTCGCCAGAGATGAGAACGAAAATTTTTGTTAAAATTTCAAGAAGAGTCGAAAGACTCTTGACATGACCTCCAGCGATCTATTTATAGACAGCTGTGAGCTGTCAAATCGTAACGGACGAGATTCGAGGCCAGAATCTCACCCAAACTCGACCCTTGCGTTCGAGTTGGTTGAAATTCTAAACGCGAGGCTCACTTACGCGTTCAAACTCTCAGGCACAGAGTTCACCTACGCATTACAATCAACAGGGCCTCAAATAAATAGAGAAAAATTAAGGTCAGCCACCAAAGTCACCAAAATCGAAAAGCAACAGACGACTCCACTGGAGAGTCTATCAGATGGGTGTAAGCAGATTACAATCAGCAACGCTAAAACCATCAGACTCGATTTGGAGCATGCTTCATCCTGCATTGTCATCAAAGCTCAAAAGCTGTATTGTTTAGTTTAAGGAAGCAACATCTCAACATTCCGACAACCAGTTTCGCGACGCCTTCCAATCAGACGAAGTGAACAATCAATCCACGAAATTTTGGGATCCAAAGTAATCCGAAAATTCGTCCCAGTCAACCGTGAACTTTCAAAAACTTTGGAGGGGGTTCTGTAGGCTATCTAAAAATCACAATAGATAGTTGATCCTCACGAGATTACAAGGCAATGGTTCCTTCAAATCGAGAAGCAGAATTCATTCTTACAATCAAACGGAAGAGATTTCTAAATCATTACGTCCGCAGCATTAAAATCGCTACAAACACGACCTCATGTTTGAGATGATTGATCTTGATGGTTGTGATAACAACATGACCAATATTATATTAGCAACTATTAGAGATGCTGATGAGCAGTGTAATGATTTCAGAAATAAAATGTTGGACTTAGTTGGTGAGTTGCTTGGTAGAGAGCTGTGGGCAAATATTCACTATTCCTATCAAGGTCCAACAATGAAAGTTACAATCAGATAGCTTTCATACCAACAAACGAAGGTTGCGAATGGAGGGCTTTTCACACAGATCGAGAAGGGTTACAATTCAACGACACTTTCGACAGATGATGAAAACTCTATTCAGTAGTCTTCACAATCAACAGTGAGAGTTACAATTTGACGACTTTTGTACCCCACAACAACTCAAGCGAGGATTACTGATCGACGGTCCTTGCAACGCTCTACAGAAGAGGTTACAAGTCAACAAACTTCTTCTAAAATGTGGAAGTCATCCCCACGTTACAATTCTGGAAGTGCACACGACCTCAGCGTTTCCAAGCTACAACAAATCAAACGCGAGCGACCCTCACGTTCGTTGGTGTTCAGCCAACACCCAACCTCGCGTCTCAATTCTAAGACGTGAGGTTAGGGTTCTGAACGCCAAGGTGGGCGTTTGACTCATTCAAATATGAGTTGAACGGTTTCAGAACCGTTCCCCCCATGATCTGAGGAAATCACGCCCACTTAGGAGCGGATTTAGAGGGCAGTTACAACCTCTTATCCCCCTATAAAAACTCAACAAACCCAACGAAGAAAGGGTTGGATTCTGAGGATCAAAACCACAAAGGGCTGGCTCTTGGATAATTGATTTTAACAGCAAAATCGTAAAGGGGTTGGTAGGCTGGCTTTTTGAAACGGAAAAGCTAGCCAAGGAGGGGATTTGTCAGCATCAAAACCGCACAGGATTGGAGGCGATTCAAATCTCAACCGTACAGAGAGACAAGAGAGACGAAATCCTTGGAGATAAGATTTTCGAATCAAGTTCAGAAGATCAAATCTGAAAGGATTCTTCAATAGTAGAATATCCACTTGGTCATTAACCGAATTTACGGTTCTAACAACTCTGTCCACAGAGTTCTAACTCGTTCAGAGTTCTTAAACTCGTTAAAGAGTTACTTATAAAACTTTCCACAGAAGTTCATAGTTCCCACGAGATAAGAGACGGTCGGTCGTCAACGGAGAGCAAATTCGACGCAAGCAATCGAAGAAGGCACTCCATCGCTACCGAGAAGAACCCAATCTTAAACAAAGGGGAGAATCAAATTCGTTCTCCTCTCTTTTGTAATCGAATTGTAACCGAGATTAAAGGAATCAAAGTCAAATTTCTTTTCTTCTCTTCACTGCAATTTTCCAACATACAGAGTGATAGGAAAATGAGAAGTATTATGAATATAGTTGTGCATTCAGATGGAGGAACGACATTTTTGTGTTCATGTGATGCATCGAGAGACAAGCATGATGCGAATTATATATGTAACTATGTGGAGAAAGCAATTGAAGAGTTAGGGGCGCAGAATGTCGTACAAATTATCACAGATGGAGCTTCAAATAACATGGCAGCCGTAAAAATCTTAGCAATTAAGAAGCCAAATATATTTTGGACAACTTGTGCGGCACACACTATTAATTTGATGTTAGCCGATATAGCCAAAATAAAACCAATTCAGAGTGCAATTGCAATGGGAAGAACAGTGTCAGTGTACATCTATAGCCACACGAGATCTCTTCATGTGATGATAGAATTTGCACGGGGGGACCTTGTTAGACCCGGGGTGACACGATTCACTACTGTATTCATTGCTTTGGAGTCATTGAGAGATAAAAAGAAAGTGTTGAAGCAAATGTTTGTCTCTAATGAATGGATGTAATGTGAGCTTTCAACAAAAGAAGCGGGGAAAAAGGTACAATACAATTTAAAAGTTAAAGTTTGTAACTAATAACTAAAAATAATCATTTGCTTTAGAATATATAATTCTATTGTGTTACTAATTATTATGTTGTTTTTTTGACTTTGTAGGTTACCGAGATTATTCATAGCAATAAGTTTTGGGACAACGTTGATCTTTCCCTTAGAGTTTTTTCTCCTTTGGCGAAGGTTCTACGGAGAGTAGATGGTGATAAAATCCCCTCAATGGGGTTTATGTATGGAGAGATGATGAAGGCTAAGGAGGAGATCAAAGAGGCCTTTCAAGATGAAGAGAAGAAATATCTTCTTCTAGAGAAGATTATTGATAAGAGATTTGATGCTAAGCTTAAAGAACCACTCCATAAAGCGGGATATTATTTAAATCCTTATTTCTACTATCCAAATCTTATGGAGATTGAAAGGGATGGAAGTTTCTTGAGTTGCCTTGTTGATTGTATGAACAAATTCTACCCAGATGATGGTGACATGCTTGGCAAGATTGGAGACCAACTCTCTGATTATCAACATCAAAGAGAATCACTCGGGAGAGAACTTGCAAAGAGAGAAGCAAAAAAGCCTAATAATAATCCAGGTATATTTTCATTTTTCATTCAAATTAATTTGGTGATTTGACTAATTCTTGTTTGAATATTACAAGTTACTAATTGTTTGCAACTATGACTTAACTAGTTATATGGTGGAAACTTTTTGGCACTGATGCTTCCGAGTTGAGGATGATGCCAATAAGAATTTTGAGCTTAACAACTAGTTCTTCGGCATGTGAGAGGAATTGGAGCACCTTCGAGATGGTAATGGCTCTTTTTAACTTTAAATCATATTGGATCACATTTAAGACTAATTTTTCCTTATTTTGTGATTCTAATTTGTAGATTCATACAAAAAAGAGAAATAGACTAACGCATCGGAAATTACATGATTTGGTCTACGTCAAGTTCAATGCAAGGTTGAAGAATAAACATTCCAACAAGGATAGAGATCCTTTAATTGCCTTTGATGATGAAAAAATGTCCTCTGAGTAGTTGATGACTACAAAGAAGAGAGGAGGTCATCATGATGAGAGCGATGATGAAGTGTTTGCGGGGGAATCTCTTACTTGGAGGCAATATGGAGATCTCATTGGAGCTAACCCTAAAAAGAGAAAGAGTGTTAGAACAAAACAATATAAAAGAAAGAAAAAGTTCGGGGAATCTTCATCAAAGGGAAAGGAGCCTTTGGAAGATGAGGAGGAAGACATGGAATCTTCGGAGTCTGATTCAGATGAGGGAAAAGATAATATTCCAACGTTCAGCTCCGATGAAGATTAATTTAGTTATCTTTGCTTTTGTAGCTCTGCTTTCTTTTGGATTTGCTATTTAAATGTTTAGAATTATGAACTATTTGTTACTTCTTTTGGAACTTGGTTGATTGTTGATTAGCTTTTGTTTGTTTATGGATATTAATATAGCTTATAACCACTATACATCAATTTAGTTTATGAATCTCATAATTACACAATACTTATGTAGATGCCTAGATGGTTCTTTATTCTTGATGTTATCTTATTATTTGCTTGTTTATTATTCTATTTTGACTAACATTATATTTTTTCAAGGCTATGCAATTGAATGGTTTCATCGTGCGGTCGAGATGCAAGTTTTGCTTTCAACAATTGGTTAGTGATTCTAAACATGATTATTTACATTTTGGTATGTTTATATTTCATTAAGCATGGTTAGATTATATTTTTTTAGTTATTATATTATATATACATCATCCACTATATCACTCCGATAAATACTACTTATTCCCGATATATCCCTGATTTTCGCTATTCGATAAGGATTTTGACCTTCCAATAAATCCTCGATAACCGATATTTAAAACATTGCTCTTAGGTGTATGAGATCGTCTTGGATATCTGCGGAGTGGTTGAGGTTCTTCTAGTATAACTGAATTTTTTGGTTCTAATAAATAATCAGTATTGATTTGTATCTATGAAATTACTTCCAGTTCTACCATGCTCCCACTAATTTCTTTTTTAAGAAATTCCTTTTCCAAGAAAGTAGCATACTAAGAAACAATTATCTTTTGTTCATCGATGTGGTAGAACTGATATCCATGAAAATTCCTTAGATATCCTACAAATTTACACAATACTGAGCGTGCTTCTAACTTTTTGGGATCTTTTTTTTACATAAGCATGACATCCCCAAATCTTAATATAATTAAGATGTGGTTTCATCCCATACCATATCTCATATGGAGGTTTAGACACTGTTTTAGTTGAAACCCTATTCAGTAAGTGCGCTGTTGTTTCCAACGCATACCCCCAGAATGAAAAAGGTAACTCAGCATTACTCATCATGGAGTGTACCATATCTAATAGGGTATGATTCCTCCTTTCTGACATGTCGTTAAGCTGTAGTCTAAAGGGTGGAGTAACCTAAGAGAGAATCCCATTCTCTTTTAAAAACCCTAAGAATTCTAAGCTCAAGTATTCGCCTCCTCGGTCTGTTCAAAGAATTTTAACTTTCTTGCTTGTTTGATTCTCTACTTCATTTTTATACTTGATAAATTTCTCAAATGCTTCAGACTTGTGTTTTATCAAAAACACATGTCCAAATCTTAAAAAATTATCAGTGAAAGTAATAAAATAGGAGTAGCCACCTCTGGCTATTATAGACATAGGACCACATACATCACTATGTATTAGTCTTAAGAGTTCTATAACTCTTTCTCCAGTTTCCATAAATGGAGTTTTGGTCATTTTACCTTTAAGACAAGACTTTCAAGTATCATAAGACTCAAAGTCAAATGGATCTAAATATCCATGCTTATGTAGCTCGCCAAGTCTTCCTTTATTAATATGACCAAGTCTACAATGCCATAAGAAAGTGTTGTTCATAACCGAGTGCTTTCTTTTATTAGTGTGATGAGTATTCAGAATTGTGTTTTGATTAAGAATATAGATGTCATTACACAATGTTTCATAAGCAATCAACTTTTATATGATATTCATAACATTGTTCTCCAACTTGAATATATATCCATCTTTTTTTAATAAAGATATGGATATTATATTCCACATCAGAGTTGGTACGAAATAGCACCTTTTCAAAATCAAAACATTTCTATTTGACAAAGCTAGATGAAAATCCCCTACTGCAAGTGCTGCAACTAGTGCACCATTGCCAACTTGTAGGGTCATCTCTCCAGCTCCAAGTTTCCTATAACTTCTCAACCTCTGTAACAAATTACAGATGAGAGATCTTGATCCGGTATCTAATGCCCAAGATGTAGGATTTATAGAAAAACTATTCTGAGTAACAAACACATCTGAAGATGAAGCAGCATCTTGCTTCTTCTTGATGATCGAGGCTAAGAATTCTGGATATATACTCTTAATATTTCTCAACCAGTCTATATAATTAGGATTAGTTAACTTGTTCTGTTCTGATATGATTTTTAAGCCAGACATAATGACCTGAAAGAGAGAGAAAAGATATTTTAGTAGATGTTCAATACATAAAATAGATTTGGTATTTTTTTATCTAAGTTATACATCCTACTATTTATCGAGTCCCTCAAAACCTTTATAAGAGGCAATCGGAAAACAACCCCTTATTTTCAAGTGGGATCAAGATCCGATTATTATTGAATGTAACAACCTTGACGATGGCCAACAAATTGATATACTCGATAATTAATAGACAATTTTGGTCTTTTACATTCTTATAATTCTTGATATGATTTTGCCCCTAGTCTTTTATGACCTTGATGATGGCCAACAAATCATAAAATGCTAGTTAAGTTTGGATCCATCATTTCTTGTCTGGCTTAAATTTAACTTATGCATACTCTTAACAAAGGCTAACAAAGTTGTATAACCAACTTAAGCTATCCTTATATCTTATATACAGATGAATACTACTTAGCCATAGAATAGTATTGCCTTGACGATAGTCAACAAACAAAGTATTTATAAGCTTTTTAGTATTCAACTGAAATGATGGAGGGCTACGGACGATTTCATAAATCTTTTACTATAATCAAACTTGATATAATTAAAAGATGCTCTATATTTATATTTATAACAATTAAACTAGCCAGGTAAGTACAAGATTGGTGGGAGGGTTCCGAGATATTCACCGGGAATATTCATAGGACCTTAATTAAGTAACTACCGTTCTTTAAGACCATGGCGCGAAAAATTGGGCGTCACCCCTAATTTTAAGTTGGGCATCACCCCATGAGCTATATCTCATAATTACTTTCCTTGATACTAGTTAAAAGTTCGTTCCAAATACATTTCTTTTAACTTCTATAGGTTTATTTATCTTTCACACTAACGCTATGTTAATGTCGTTCTCACCACTCTATGGTCAATAATCTCTTATTTCCATGTCTCACAGAGTTTAAAAAATGAGTTTTTATAATAAAAACTATTCTATAGTAAGATAGAGATATAAACTTTGCAGAATATAGCACCCAATTGTATTGACATCTACAATTGGGACACAACCAACGTATCAACATATGTAATAGCAATATAGAATGATAGTGGATAACTAAAGGAATAAAATACAACTACACTAATTATATTTTGGCAAGCAATTTGTAACTCCTTGCAATGCTAGCTCCCTTGTAAATCCTGTATTATTACAATCACATATACATAGGACGTGCAAGCCCCAGTTTTTATGAAAAAAAATCATCTCGTAGGATGGGTAATAATATTGCATTAAATGTAAAATAAAAGCTATAAATAAAATAACTAAACTAAACAACCATACCCTCTACATCTGAACAAGGGCCTATACCCGTAGGCGTAGCCCATGATTAGTGAGCAAGTGCCTAAACCCGTAGGCGTAGCCCATGCTCGGGGAGGGAAGATGTCAAAAATAATATTACATTTCTAGTTATATTACATCAATACAATAAATGTAAGAGAATCATTGTCCACTACCATCCATAAACATAACATCTATGCAAGATGATATAAAGCATATAACTTAATCAACATTAAGAAATATGCATCTATCTAGTTATGCAACAAATTGGAAACTAGATAACATAGAGATTATCCTAACTCAAATAGGACTATCATGCTTCTAACAAACAACTACACTAGTTGTAAATAAGTGTTTTGCAATTTATACAAGTGTTTTTACTCCTAAAAACTTATGAACCAAAAATTACATTTTTGAATCAACAACTAGTATAACTAATGACAAAACAACTTGATTAAATTAACTAGTTTTATTAAAATATCTTTTAATTAAACTAGTAATTAGAAGCAAGTACAAAGACCTCTATGAGTTAGATATTCATGTTAATATTTAATTAGATGGAACTATGGCTCTGATACCATGAAGGAAATCATGTGCTTATTACATGCAAAATACGCAGCAGAATACTATATATATAATTATAATAAGCATGTAGAGAGCATGAAATATATAATAGGACCATCCTAATTAAATCTAACATGATCCCTATATTAAAAAGAGCATACAAGAGTTAGAAAGTCATACTTTCGAAGCGTGATTCGATGGAAGATCGAACAACCCCTAGCTCTTGCTCCTTGTAGTAGTAAATCTCCTCATAGTGGATCTCCAAGTCTTTAAGTGAGCTTGATAAAATCGGAGTCTTCTTGAGACACAAGGCAAGATATTCACCCCATGGTACTTTAAAATCCTACTACTTCCCCTCCCTCAAAGATTGCTAGAGTTTAGTAAGAGGCAGAACTCTCTTCTTTTCTTTTATGGAAAGCAACTATGAATAAATCATTTATTTTATTTTTTTTATTAACCATGAAAGAAGAAAGAGAGCTCATATTTATATGGGAAGAATATGTCATGACATGAATGACTCATCCTATGAGTCACACAATTAGTCATCAAAACAATAATTCTCTCATGAGTCATGCAATGAATCATCTCATGAGTCATGCAATGAATCATGAAGAATCAAAACTATGTGCTAAAACCATGTTCCGAAACCATACCACCTTAATGACTCATTAATCAAGGTATAATGAAGTACGTATTGCATAAATAAAAATACCACATCAATATGGTATTTCATAATTTTTCAATCATTAACTAATAAGTCATCATATGAACAAAAAGTCAATGAGTTGACCAAAAGTCAATTGTTGACCAAAAAGTCATCCAGTTGACTAAAAGTTTAACTTTATGGGGAAATATTAGAATTTATTTCTTAAGCACATAGCATTCTGATTTTACCGATATATATAACCGTTTATGTGTATCTGGTAAAATCATATATGCGTATCAATCATACGCATCACTCTATAAATTGTGTTTCTTAGGATTCAAGTATGCGTTTGGTGTAACTCTAGGGTCTAACTTAAGAACTCGGCAGTGGATGATATCCACAAGTACAACAGAGGTGCTAGCAACACATGAAGACTATCCGGGTATAAGTTGTGATAAATGTCTGCAAGATGCTTACACAATTTTATCAGGACCACTCAGTAATAATGTCGTACAGTCCGGTCTCTTCGTTAAACCATGTCAAACTATTGAGCCTAGGGTATGAAAAACTATCAAACCCTAATTGCTCAATTAGTATTTGTTGATATTAAACTCATAACCTATAAGATCAAACTGGCACTCAGTTTATCTTATTTACCTCGACCAATGATTTCCAGGTTATAGTTATATCAAACAATCTTATGACATCAACCGCTATACTAGGAGATACGAATATCCCATATTGGCATCTTAATATCTATTTCTGCCTCGGGATGTACCCAATAAGAACCATTATACACAACTCGATGAGAATTGTGGTTAGGTAAAAGTATAAGTACACCTATACTGACATGTAAGATATTGCACTTATGTCTCAGGTCATGAGATTATTTTGTACTATATCACTTGAGAACTTCTATTTGACAGTTAAGTATAATTACCAACTAGATGTTCTAGTGAGTCGTTCAGTCAACTTATTCACTAATGAGTCACATGTATACTATATCTTGATATCTCACAATAATGATCCAAGAGATGGATCATCATCCTACCAATGGAGAAATAGAGTATACACTAGTCTTTTCAAAGTGATGATGTCCTATTTCAATACTTCATCGACTAAGAATATTTTAGAATATACGTTAGCGACAAATCAGATCTCTTCATTATGATCTTATCCGAAATGTCTGATAGTCTAGTATTATTCTAAGGACTTTATTTGTATTAAAATACCAGATAAATCTGACCAAAATAGCATACTATCATTGCCTGCAGGGCACCTATATCTAACAGGTATATGAGTCCCATCTATTACACCGATACAGTCCTGAATAATCAATGTGTCAGATCATCTCAAGTGATGTGTGTAGGGGCACGCACGCATGTGTGCACATGTGTGTGTCTGTGTGTGTGTGTGTAAAATCTAAAGCAATAATAATTACCTTGAAATAAGGCCCAAAGCGAGATTCTGATTTAACCTTATCAAGTGGGTCAGTAGCGGGTGATGCCATCAAGCATGATGCTAAAGATACCAAGACCTGTAATGCTTTATTGAAACATACACCGATGGTCCATTTTGAACGATCAAATCGATCAGTTGCAACAGAGTATCGTTGATTTTGACTAACCGTGAGAAGAAAAATAGCAATCATCTCCTCAACACTTATGTGGTATGTGTCTTGTATATGGCCCCACTCTCTCAAGGTATTGCATAACTTCATGAAGCAATCTGGGTACATGCAGTAAATTCTACAAAAATCTTGTGGATGATTATCCATCTTGGACTGTAAGTATGTGAGACCAAGATCTGTAATACCACGTCGAGGACTTTGAAAATTAGGCGTATTTGCTATGAACTCCTGTGATAGACATCCTGGTACCTTTATGATCAGATCTGCAGCCTCAGTAGCTAATTCGATTACGCGAATCAAAAGATTATCATCAAAGTCTTCATGATGAAAATATAAAATGGGCAAATTTTAATCTTCATCCATCCTATTAAATAATATAACCAATGAAATATAATCAATTTACATGAAACTTATGTGCATAGGAAATAAATAAAGCACTCTATTATTAGCACACAATGAGACTGATAACAAAGTAGCAATCAAATAAAAAATGTTGATACATATGCTAATCGTTAATCAGCAAACTATTGAAAAATAGAAGAAAACATAATATTGCACTACTCTCATCTACACAACATACAAGAATCATTTGTTGGGATGATACATGTAATAGAAACTTCATCCATTAAATTGGAATGAAATTGATCCCAAAAATACTTTCCAAATCTTAAAAAAACATGACATTATCCCAAGTTCCACCTACTCAATAAAAAATAGTTTGACAATATGAAATTCCACATAATCCTAACACCATAACAAATCTTAAAAATATATATAAATATCCTAAACTTCTAAATTACTACCTCTAAACATCTCCAAAGAAATCAAAATCATAATCTTCACCATTTGGATCAGAATTGGCTTGAGTCTCATCCTTACCATAATTCATTATCTCACCGGTCAACCTAAAATGTAGAAACTCATAGCGGTCTTTTGCATCCATGTCAATAAAGGCATCCTACATGTCCTGTGAGATATTGTCACTGAGTATATTCCATTTTGTGGCTTAGTCAATTCAGAAGTAGACATAACAGCATCAACCCATTCTTTATTCCGACCTTTTCTTATCTTCCTTAACTCATCAACTAACTCATGAAAAGCTTTACCTACAGTGACAACTCCCTCTCCTACCTCTTGTAACGATAATTGGGAAGATGCAGAGGATGTGGTTGTAGTACCAATTGACCTATGCCTTCGTTTACCATTATTCAGAGTGGATGATCTAGAACCAGAAAATGGCACATTATCACTGGGAACGGTGGTAGCATGTTGCATATCTACAGTAGCATCTCCTCCATCCCGATATTCCATCTCAGCATCAGCACCAAGTAATCCATCCCCAACCACTTCTTCTAAGTGTGCTTCATCCAAGCCATCAGGACCTAAACCTATAGCTCCTCTACCAGAAGCGCCATGGTCTCCGCATACCATTAGTATATCCTCAAAATTCTCAAAAAGTTTATCCTTGAGATTTAGAGTATTTGGACGTGCCTAAAACATGACATATAAAAATAATTAATATTATGTTCAAATAATATATATGAAATAACATGACATAAACCAACCTCTAAACTATCATTCCACACTTCGTCGGGACAAGTAAATTTTTGTGTGCTAGGGTCCCAACCAAAACCAGAGTTATTTTTCATCAGGATCTCCACAGGTGCAATCTTTCTCTTTCATTGCTTTATCTTGTTCATTACATGATTATATTTAAAATCTTTTCCAAATTTTTCAGCTAGAGGGGGTATCACATTCCTCAGAATCACATGCTTTTTAAAACTTCCATTTGTTTGCTTATTTCTATTCTTAGCTTCCTCTGCTAATAGTCTAAGAAATTCATTAGCCTCTGCTTCCGTCCATATCATATAATCCATCCTTGCTCTTTTCTGTCCCTCACTTCCTAGACCTTGCAATATTTCTTCTTGATCCTGACTCTGTGATCTTATGTCCATCCTATAATAAATTCAAAAAAAACTTTTCAAAATCTCAAATATAGACTTGGATTAAAATATAATACATCTAAAATTGTCAGCAATATTGGTGATGGCAGACTAATCTTGATGGTGAGCATAGTGAGCTTGAAGTTGCGCAAACAACAACATAAACTTTATCATAATAGTGACATTAGCTTTTATGTATCTGTTTCATGTGAACCTATTACAAGTTATTGTGCACTAGGGGTGGCAATTTATGACCCGACCCATTAACCCGACCCATTAACCCGACCTGACCCGACCCGTTTATTACGGGTATGAGTCAAGTTATATGGGTTGGGTCATAAACGGGTCAACCTGAACTGACCCATTTATTATATGGGTAAACTAGGATCGACCCGCCTGACCTGTGTAACACAAATAACCCAGTGAACCCGCGTCCCTTCCTCAGTTCCTCCCCTTCGTCTCTCGAATAAACGAAGTTATGAAGCCCTAGATTGAGCGGCGAGCGGCGATCCTCGAACAGTTCGAGTGGCGATCCAATAACCCGATCTCTCTCTCCTCTCGAGCGACGAGCGGCGGAGAGCGACGACGAGCGGCAGCGATCCTCAAACAGCTCGAGCGGCGATCCAACAACCCGGTCTCTCTCTCCTCTCGAGCGACAAGCGGCAGCGAGCAGCAGCGATCCTCGAACAGCTCGAGCGGCGATCCAACAACCCGATCAAGTTTGGGTTTTTTTTCATCCCGTCTTCTTTCAATTTTGAGATTTTTCTTGTCTTTATAGTCGTTTAGTATGTTTATGTAGGCGTCAAAAAATGCTGAAAGATATCCAAACGCAGCTCAAGAGGAGATCATCCAAAAATCAAAAGAACACAAGAAACAAGTATGGACTGTCTCACACGCGAGATAATGTTTACTGTCTCGCCATGCGAGACAGTCTTTACTGTCTCGCCATGTGAGACATTGTTTACTATCTCGCATGCGAGACAGTGTTTACTGTCTCGTCATGCGAGATAGTGTTTACTGTCTCGCATGCGAGACAACTCTCAAAGGTTCAGAAACTATTTTCATAACTGCCGACACGTGGCCACCAACTGTTCAAGAACGTGGGAAACATCATGGGCGAAAATCACGTGAATAAATACCAAAATAACGAAGTTTTAAAACGTGGCAAGGCAGTTATAAAAAAACTATCGGGCAGTTGAAGTTTTTCGAGACAGTGTTTACTATCTCGGAACCCGAGACAGTGTTTACTGTCTCGGAACCCGAGACAGTCTTTACTGTCTCGGCCGTCGAGACAGCAAACACTGTCTCGAAAGCACTATTCGTCTAGGGGCTATAAATACCCCCTGAGATCATTTTTGAGGAGAGCCAAGGCTGAGCATTTTTGGAGCAGACAGAGCAGAGTACTTGAGCTTCTGGCAATTCCTTGAGATTCGAGCTTTGACTTGATCTTAAGAAAAGTGATCGTCTTACTTTGATAAGATATTCACTTCAAATTCCTACTTCAATAAATGAAGGAAGAATCCCCAAAGCCTTCACGATTCAATCAGAATCCGTGATTCGGTGGTCCACGGGCTAACGCACCCCCGGCACAGGTAAAGATCCCACACAAGTAGTGATCCAAATAATGATCCTGCGTTTGTTTTTAAAAAGTTGTAATTTTCCTTTTGTTGTGTAAAAGAAGTCTTATAAAAAGGCTATTTCTTTTGAATTTGTTGTAATCGATCGAAGATATAATGAATTCCACAACGAAACCAACTTTTAACGAAAACAAGCTGGCGACCATAGTGGGAGCCAACGGTCTCGCTGCTGAGACTGTCGTGTCACAGCCGATCAAGATACCGATTGAATCCACAGTCGAGTACGAGTTCGACCAAATCCAGTTTGAAGAATACCTCTCATCATCCTCTTTAAGATCTTTGTTGTCTCACAAGTACAAAAGGATCTCACCATTGAAGAAGGCTTACATGCCAAAGAAGGCCCAAAGTGAGGACTCTCACCCAATTGTTGCCGAGGCCTCCCCTCGCAACATTATCCCGGTGACCCCCAAAGCTGGAAGCTCTGCTCATAATGATTCCGTCCTAAATAAGGAATTGTTCGATCGAAGTTCGCCAACACTGACGAAAAGGACTCGTCAGAGGCAACGCCAACATCTCGCTCATCAATTGGCTAAGGCCTTAGAACAAACCGATGGAGTTCGTTACTATGCAGACTTAGAATCAAGGAAACATCAAGTGGTTCAGTCGCCTCAACGTCAAACCACTTATGTTTCTGCACAATTCATGATGGAAGAATGGACTCTCGTCAAAAGGGGTCGTTCGACCCTCAAAGAACGTATACAAAAGCGTCGTGCAAACGCTGCTCATACCCATGCTCTCTTACAACAAAGACGAGAAAGGAAGAAGGAAACGATGGCTAAAGAACCACCAAAACTCTGCAAAGTTTGGATTCCAAAGTCTGGAGTTGTACAAAATCAGCATTCGGAGCCCGTTAAGACTCCACACTCGCAAGGGGGTGGTTTTAAACGTGTGACTGTTGACATAATCTTGGATCACTCAAGGCAACAATAAGTTATCCTGAGAATGCCAACAAGGCTTTACACCCCCAGAAGAAGACGTATTTGCCAAAAGATATCGTTGTACCTGGGAGGTCATACCAACAGACGATAGGATTTTCCGGTAATCATACCGATAAATCGTACTATCAAGCTGTGGGCGTGAATAAATTTCGAAAGAGAATTATTCAAGAAATAAGTTCTCATTGTTCTTGTGCGCGACTCATTAGAGCAGCATTGTCGAAATATGACTACGCCAAACAAGAAGCCATCCCGCAAAGAGTCTCAAGGTTCCAGAGACTTTTCACCAAAATGTCAAAGCCCAAGCCGAGACATTTCTGTAAAAAACTTGCTGTACAAGAGGATGAATTCCCTGAAGTCACCATCAACATGGCTGATAAAGAAAAATCTAAGTGGCATTCAAGTGAATCAAATCCCGACTTTTCCCCAGGAGGAAAAATCAATTCAAGAATTACTCAACGGATGTCTCGACTCCAGTTAGGAGCCATCAGACATAGGGACTACAAGAGAATGCATGAAGGAATGTCATCAGAGGATGAGCTCTCGGACACTTGTTCTGCGATCGCTTCAGATGATACGGTATCTAGTACAGGGCAAACCAGAGAAGTATTCACAATCACCTCTGATCAGTTCACTCAAATACTTCAAGAAGCTCTAGCCAAACAACGCGAAGAAATTAGAGCTGAGATGAAGATGGAGATGGAGTTGGCTATTCAACAAATGAGAGAATTTTAGCTCAACAGCCTCAACTTCCTGAGTCCAGTCAACGAGCTGAATCCAGCCGTCGCATTCAAAATATTACATATGACAGTGATCCAGAAGTGGATGAAGTCATTTTTACTGATGCACCTCCTAATAACGATAACACTGGGGGTGGTTCAACGGATCCTTCCAACAACGATATTGGGGGTAGTTCAATTGCCCCTCTTAATAATACTAGGGGTGGCCTAATTATTTTTCCTCAATATCACTCAAAGAGAGATGAAGATGAGGATAAGAAAATGCAAGACCTTGAAAACAAAGTCAATGCTTTAATATCCGCTCAGGAAATAAAGAAGACGGGTATTCCGTGTCCTTATCCAAGAGAATGGGATTTAATCCCGTACCTGGTAAAATTCAATCTGATTAACTTCACACCATTTGACGGGAAGGGTTCGCCTACTCAGCACTTGATTTATTTCAAGTCTCATTTGGGAGTGATATCTGGAAACGAAGTTTTGATGGTCCGATCATTTGTTGGCACCCTTCGTGGGCCCGCCTTCGATTGGTATCGACGTCTCAAGCCAGGGAGCATCAATTACTGGGATGACATGGAAAGTTTAATCCTCGGTAATTTCTTCTATGATGACACCGAAGTGTCAATCGGAACCCTTCTGGACGAGAAGCAAAGAGACGGAGAGTCAATCGACAATTTTGTCAAACGCTTCCGTAACAAAGCAATAAATTACAGAGATCCTGTTACAGAGGAGTTCATCCTGTAAACATGCCATAATAATCTCTCCATCGATGTCTTGAAAACCCTGGGGGTCGTACCTGTTTGGTGGAAAATTTTAAGTAAAAGAAATGAAAGAAAAATTGATTTGTATTCTCTCAAAATCGATTACAATTTGGATTTCGATTACAAAAGAGAGGAGAATGAATTTGATTCTCCCCTTTGTTTAAGACTGGGTTCTTCACGGTGGCGATGGAGTGCCTCCCTTGAATGCTCGCGTCGAGTTTGCTCTCCGTTAATGATCCGAATGTCTTGATTCACTGGAACGATATCTCCTCCTCACGATTTGACGTTGTGGAGGACTTGCGTGGCAAGTTTTAGAACTCTGAACGAGTTTGAAACTCTATCAAAGAGTTGATTTAACCGAAAGTCGGTTATAAGCTAAGGATGAAGAAGCTCCTCGTTGCTGATCTCCAAAGCTCTAGTAATCCCCCCCCCCCCAGATCTCTTCTTTACTGCCCAAGAGAAGGATGAAGGATCCAGCCCCGAACTGAATTGATACTCAGTTATTTATAGAGGATTAAGGGATATAACCGCCCCCTTAATTCGCTCCTAAGTGGGGCTAATGGGATGTAACCGCCCCCTTAAATCACTCCTGAGTGGAGTTGTGATCCCCTCAGATCGTGGGAAACGGTTTTGAAACCGTTCAGCTCGTGTTTGAACAAGTCAAATGCAAATCCTGCATTCTGGCATGAATTCTACACTTAAACGCAACGTCTGGAGGCTCGGACGCAGCGTCTTATTGGAAGCTGCGTTTGGCAGCTTTGAAGCTGCATTTGGCAGCTTTGAAGCTGCATTTGGCAACTTTGAAGCTGCGTTTGGCAGCGGATGGAAGCTGTGTTTGGCAGTGGATGGCAGCTACGTTTGGCAGCGGATGGCAGCTGCGTTTGGCAGCGGATGGAAGCTGCGTTTGGCAGCGGATGGTAGCTGCGTTTGGCAGCGAATGGCAGCTGTGTTTGCCAGCTTGGAAGCTGCGTTTTATAGCTTGGAAGCTGCGTTTGTGCTGCGTTAGTGGCCGAGCTTGAGCTGCGTTTGAGCTGCGTTCGTGGCCGAGCTTGAGCTGCATTTGAGCTGCGTTCGTGGCTATGAACGCGGTGCATCTTGATGCTGGTACGCGGGGAGGACTTCCACAGCTTGATTTGAAGAGACCGTCGATTTGTAGTCTCTTTCTGTCAGAGCACTGCAAAGATCGTCGTTTTATAATCTTTGCTTTAGCTCTTTGATATGTGAGAGTCATCAGATTGTAACTCCCGATGTTGATTGTGAAGACTATTGATTAGAGCTTTCATCAGTTGTCGTGAAGGTCGCCAGATTGTAACCTTCAGCGATCTACGTGAAAGTCTTCAAATTGTAGCCTTCTGGAAGTCGTCAAATTGTAACATCCATCATCGGTGTTTTGATGGGGAATCAGCTATCTATTGTGATTTTTAGACAGCCTACAGAATCCCCTCAAAGTTTTTAAAAGTTTGCGGTTGACTGGGACGAATTTTCGGAATACTTTGGATCTCAACTCTGATCTTGGAGCTGTTGATTCCTTGTCACAAAGGATTGGTTCTCTGCACCCGCTTCGAAGGCATCTTGGTTGAAGGGATTTGCCACGTAGGACCTGTATGAAGGTATACGCCATAATCCTGCTTATGGAATGTGGGGGTGGATCCTGCATTTTGAACTTGAGATGCGGGTCTCACCCTTGCATGTTGAATTTGGAACACAGGTGTGACCTCAGTGTTCGGATTTTGCATCGCGGGTCTGACCTTAACGTTTTGACTTAAGACATAGAAGTGCCTTCCGTGCATTTTTGACTAAGTCTTTGAGACTTGTCTTTGGCTCATCTGTTTTAAGTCTCGGCTCACATCCATTAAGCTGATGGGCCTACAAACGTGCATAGGATTTTTGGCAAACCCTCAGCCATCAATTGATTTGATAAGCCTTTACCGACTACCGTTTGAGTCGGGCTAGCATGTGGATTGTCTAAGTCCGTTCCACATGTAACGTTGTGCTAAGAGAATGAACCCTCTTAGACTTGATGCTATGATTTTGAATACATAGACTTTGTCATTTTCAGGGAAAAGACTAACCGGCAACGCGTGTTAGGCGTTGACTTATCCCTACTTAGGATTCAGGATAAAATTCCCCATGTGTGTAAGGCATGGATTTTGGCGTTATTAATAACGACCCGCTACGATATTGAATACGTAGATTTTGCTATTATTGCGGGAATAGGCTACCCGACAGCATGTGTTAGATGCAGACTTATCTCTAATTAGGGATCGAGATAAAATCCCCCATGCATGTGAGGCATGGATTTTGGTGCTACGATGTTGAATACGTAGGCTTTGTCCCTATTTCTTCCTGTGTTATATTTTTACTTAAAACACTGAAAGAAAATTGAAAACGCCAGAGGTGTAGTATTAACTTGGCATGAATTTCCACTTAGAGTGAAATTTGAAAATTTTCTTTGTTATCACTAGGATAATTCTAGAAAATCTTTAATCCACTGGAGATTTTATAATGAAAACTTGCTATTCTTGTTGAAAAAGGATTAACAAGTTCATTGGGGGGGGTTTGACTGTTAGAGGTGTGATGTTAACCTAACAGTATTTTATGGGCCTATCGCTCTATTGAAGAGAATCGATAAGTTAATTTGGTCGGGAATTTGTTGCGATCGGAGCAACTTTGTGGACTTATCATCCTATTGAAGAGGATTGATAAGTGAATTTTGTCAGAGGTGTGATGTTAACTTGACGGGAATTTGTTGCGATTGGAGCAACTTTGTGGACTTATCATCCTATTGAAGAGGATTGATAAGTGAATTTTGTCAGAGGTGTGATATTAACTTGACGGGAATTTGTTGCGATCAGAGCAACTTTGTGGACTTATCATCCTATTGAAGAGGATTGATAAGTGAATTTTGTCAGAGGTGTGATATTAACATGACAAGAGAATATTGCGATCGGAGCAACTTTGTGAACTTATTATCCTATTGATGAGGATTGATAAGTAGATTGTCAGAGGTATGGTGTTAACGTGATAAGAATGTTTATGATTGGAGCAACTTTGTGGACTTATCATCCTATTGATGATGATTGATAAGTAGATTGTCAGAGGTATGGTGTTAACGTGATAAGAATGTGTTGCGATCGGAGCAACTTTGAGGACTTATCATCCTATTGAAGAGGATTGATAAGTGGATTTGTCAGAGGTATGGTGTTAACGTGACAAGAATGTGTTGCGATCGGAGCAACTTTGAGGACTTATCACCCTATTGAAGAGGATTGATAAGTGGATTGTCAGAGGTATGATGTTAACGTGACAAGAAAATGTTACGATCGGAGCAACTTTGTGGACTTATCATCCTATTGACGAGGATTGATAAGTAGATTTTGTCAGAGGTATGAAGTTAACGTGACAGGAAGATGTTGCGATCAGGGCAACTTTTAGGACTTATCGCTCTATTGAGGGAAGTCGATAAGTTGGAAGTGTTGCGATCGAAGCAACTTTGAGGACCTATCGCTCTATTGAAGAGAGGCGATAAGTTGATTTTGTCAGAGGTGTGATATTAACATGACGGGAATTTGTGTTCTTGTGACTTGCACAAGATTTTTGGGAATTAGCGTCTCGCTGGGGAGAATTGCTAAGTGAGTTTTATCACCAGAAGTGATGAGTTTTGATATTTGTGATTTGGATAAGATTTTGAAGACTTAGTGTCTTGCTGGGGAAGATTGTGATTTGAGCAATTTTGAAGACCTATCATCCTATTGACAATGATTGATAAGTTGATTGTCAGAGGTGTATTATTAACGTGACAAATTGGGAGTGATGCGAGTTGCATGCATACTCTGTGGGGGTGACAATCGTCAGAAGTGTAATGTTAACTTGACGATGTGAAAGATTCGTTACTCTTAATCCAATGGATTCCAAGTAACCAACCCCCAGTCTTGATTAAGACTTAACAGGGGAATAAAAAGAGGTAGACAAGGCACATCACCTAGTGGGGCACTATCCATGAAGTCGGAATAGAGGCACATCACCTGGTAGGCCATTATCTGATGAGTTTGACTATCAGATGTAACTGTGGTAGTTTTGTTGATCCACCATCCTACTTGAAGAGGATCGGCAAGTTGATGGACTATCAAAGGTAAATGTTAACGTGATAGTTTTGTGGACCTGCCATCCTATTGAAGAGAATTGGCAGGAGAATTTGGAGAGAATGGACTATCAGAGGTGATCATTAACGTGATAGTTTTGATGGACCCACCATCCTATTGAAGAGGATTGGTAGGGGAATTTGGGAGAAATAGACTATCAGAGGTAACGGTTAACGTGATAGTTTTGGTAGACCCATCATCCTATTGAAAAGGATTGGTGGGGGAATTTGGAGGAAATGGACTATCAGAGGTAACTGTTAACGTGATAATTTTGGTAGATTTCGTGGTTGACAGAGGTGTTCTATTGAACATGAAAACTCAGAAAATTTATTATTCATAATCCAACGAACTACAAATAAACCAACCCCCAGTCTTGAATAAGTGCAGGGGGGAAAAAGGTAGACGTGGCACATTGCCTTATGAGCCACTATCTAACGAGCTTGACTATCAGAGGTAATTATTAACGTGATAGTTATTAGACCCGCCATCCTACTGGAAAGGATTGACTTCAGCGGCCGTGGTATCTTCCGGTTCAGACTGGGAAGAGTGAGCTTGGTTCGATTGTTCAGGAGAAGATTGGGCTTGGTCTGATTGCTCGGGCTGATCCTGCCTACTTTATTCTTCAGCTTTGATCCTGGCAATAATCTTTTGAGCATGCTCACCTTAAGAGATCAGTTGTCTCCAGGAACGGCATTCTGCAACCCCTATTCGAGCTAGGATGTTGGTCCGCAGGTTGTGTCGACAGGTCTCTACTAAGGTAGACTGTATCATACCTGTTGGGCATCGAAGAGCCACGCTTCGGAACCTCTTAACGAAAGCTTTGACGGACTCCCTCTTCTTCTACTTAGTGGCGAGAAGGGTATGGATGGAGACTTCTGTATCCTCTTCAAAGAATCTTGACAGGAAAAGTCTCTCTAGATCCGCCCACTTTTGGATACATCCCGCGGGCAGTTTCCTAAACCATTCAAAGGCAACTCCCTTGAGGGTGCCAATGAACAACCGAGCCAGAATGGCGTCGTTTGATATCACATTCCCAGTCTGTGACTTGAAATGATAGATATGTTGGTTCGGTGATCCCGTGCCGTCAAAAGTTTATAACGTCGGGACCTCAAACTTTGGAGGATAAGGGGCTGCGTCCCATTCGGCAGGATAGGGCCTGACAACTCCCTCATCTTGGAGCTCACTTCTGTTAGCAATGGCATTAAGGTGGGCTTCTAATTCTTCCATTTTGGCAGACTGGAGGTTCTGCTCATTCTCCGTCTCTCTTCCTTCATCAGAGGAAGATTCTAGGTTGTGAGCTTCTTGGTCAGAAGCCGTGTCATCAACCACTTTTCCCTTCCCTTTGCTTGTGTGAGGTCGGGATGAAGATGTTTTTCCTCTCCGGGAGGATTCTTGCCTAGGTGAGGAATCTATCTTCTGAGATTTAGCCTTGTCTGCGACGAGTTGAGTCAACAGGTCTAGGAGTTCATTGAGGGTCTTCTGCTGTGATTTGAGCATGGCGTCTTGCTCAGCAACCCTCTTTGAAAGATCTTCAGAATGTTCTGCCATATAGGCGGAGCTCTCATGTTCAACAAAAGAGCTTGATGATTGGGACTCTGCAATGGCTGAGTGTTCATCATCAGAATTGGTTCCCTTGGCTAATCTCCGATAGTTGACAGGAGGAATGGCTCCTGTTCGCGTCTGAGTGTGTCGGTAGACTCCTTCAAACTCGTTAGCGACTTCTCTGACGGTCGATGAACGACTTGTCTCAGAATCATCGGAACTAGGACTTGATGTTTTTCCTCTGTCGATCACATTGATAGTGACTCCAGGATATTCGGTCTCTGGAGACTTCTTCTTGTGAGAACGTAGATGTTGGTTGGGCAAAGCAACGTTCGTAAATTGGTCGAACACCAATTGTTTAGTCGCATACGAACAACATTGACATCCCGAGAGAACCGTAGGAATCAGCCATCCACATTGGAATGAACGAATGACTTGTTGCATCGGTCTTTCTCTCGATATAAACTTTCTCGAATCTGTTATGAAGATTCGAGGAAAACTACTCACTGATCGTGATGTTTGAATTAGAACCCCCAGTCCATGATTAGACAGGACTGGCTCTTGGTGAACATGAATCTGGTTGAGATGCCTTGAATCCATGAACTTCTTATACCCTCCCCTCAATCTAGTCGCGCTACGCAGACTATTCGGGGGTCTCGCTGACCGGTCAGCGAGCCAGGGGTCCAGGGGGCGGCGCGCCCCTGGCCAGGGGGTCCGGGGGGATGGAATACCCCCCGGCGGGGTTCGGGGCAGCGCCCCGAAGCTCCACGGTATACACCAGGTTCTGTATTGGATTTCGTCACCCGAACGCATGCCTGAGCTCCAGGTTTTGCTGGTGAAACGCAGTCCCGAGATCTGCTTTTTGGTTCTAAAACGCATGCCTGAGAGTTGCATTCAGTTAATGGAACACACTCCTGAAGACTACGTTTTGACTGTACAATGCATCACTGAGGGCTGCATTCAGTCTTATTCACACAGAGCCTATGTTTGGGCTCATAGACGTGAGGCTTGCGTTCTGAAGCAGAAACATAGAGCACATGGTCGCGTTTAGGGTCACAAACACGAAGCTCGTGTTGGCTTGAAGATCGGCATTCACGGAGATGTGCTCGTCGTAGGGATCTCCTCCTTCGTCGAGCGACGTTCTTCTTAGCCTGCTTTAAGGCTTTGACAGCAATACCTTCAACTCGATGGACGAGCTTGGCCGAAGTTGAGGCCACTCCTTTGGAGGAGGGGCTGTTCGAGCACTCTTAGTCCTTGGAGACTTTGTAGATCTTGCGCATAGACTTGGGGCTAAGGGATCTGGAGGAGAGGGTCTCCTCAAACTTGGCTTGATCAAACTCAACAATAAGAGTTTCGACAGTTGTTCCAGTGAGATGAATATCGGATTGCGCCACCACTTCTTCGTCAGAGAAGCTTGTCCCCAGCGGAGTCGCCATCTTTTGTTTGGTGGAAAATTTTAAGTAAAAGAAATAAAAAAAATTGATTTGTATTCTCTCAAAATCGATTACAATTTGGATTCCGATTACAAAAGAGAGGAGAATGAATTTGATTCTCCCATTTGTTTAAGATTAGGTTCTTCACGGTGGCGATGGAGTGCCTCCCTCGAATACTCACGTCGAGTTTGCTCCCCGTTGACGATCCGAATGTCTTGATTCACTAGAACGATATCTTCTCCTCACGATTTGACGTTATGGAGGACTTGCGTGGCAAGTTTTAGAACTCTGAACGAGTTTGAAACTCTATCAAAGAGTTGATTTAACCGAAAGTCGGTTATAAGCCAAGGATGAAGAAGCTCCTCGTTGCTGATCTCCAAAGCTCCAGTAATCCCCCCCAAGATCTCTTCTTTACTGCCCAAGAGAAGGATAAACGATCCAGCCCCGAACTGAATTGATTCTCAGTTATTTATAGAGGATTAAGGGATATAACCGCCCCCTTAATTCGCTCCTAAGTGGGGCTAATGGGATGTAACCGCCCCCTTAAATCACTCCTGAGTGGAGTTGTGATCCCCTCAGATCGTGGGAAACGGTTTTGAAACCGTTCAGCTCGTGTTTGAACGAGTCAAATGCAAATCCTGCATTCTGGCATGAATTCTGCACTTAAACGCAACGTCTGGAGGCTCGGACGCAGCGTCTTATTGGAAGCTGCGTTTGGCAGCTTTGAAGCTGCGTTTGGCAACTTTGAAACTGCGTTTGGTAGCGGATGGAAGCTGTGTTTGGCAGCGGATGGTAGCTGCATTTGGCAGCGGATGGCAGCTGCGTTTGGCAGCGGATGGTAGCCGCGTTTGGCAGCGGGTGGTAGCTGCGTTTGGCAGCTTGGAAGCTGCGTTTGACAGCTTGGAAGCTGCGTTTGTGCTACGTTAGTGGCCGAGCTTGAGCTGCGTTTGAGCTGCGTTCATGGCCGAGCTTGAGCTGCGTTTGAGCTGTGTTCGTGGCTATGAAGGCGGTGCATCTTGATGCTGGTACGCGGGGAGGACTTCCACAGCTTGATTTGAAGAGACCGTCGATTTGTAGTCTTTTTCTGTCAGAGCACTGTAAAGATCGTCATTTTATAATCTTTGCTTTAGCTCTTTGATATGTGAGAGTCGTCAGATTGTAACTCCCGATGTTGATTGTGAAGACTATTGTTTAGAGCTTTCATCAGTTGTCGTGAAGGTCGTCAGATTGTAACCTTCAGCGATCTACGTGAAAGTCTTCAAATTGTAGCCTTCTGGAAGTCGTCAAATTGTAACTTCCATCATCAGTGTTTTGATAGGGAATCAGCTATCTATTGTGATTTTTAGACAGCCTACAGTACCTTCAACCACCTAGAAGGATTTAAAATTATGCGGTGAACAGGTCGAACGTTTTCTTAAAAGAAAGAAAGCTGAGAGAAGCCAACCGACGACATCTGCAATCACTGTAAACGCGACTCTCGATCAGAAGTTCCAAAAGGAGTATTCTTTCAAAGATGATGAAGCTCCGGCCATCTTGAAATACCTCCTTGCAACGATAAGGTCGAGCTACCGCTTATTAAAGATCAAGAGGGTGCTAAGATGATTACAGATCCAAACTACTTTGCGTACCACAGAAGGGTTCTTCATCCCACCAAGATTTGCTTTAGACTCAAAAACAAGATCCAATCCTTAATTGACTCCGGCGTCATAACGGCGAAACAAGCCAAATAAAGACGACATAAACTCCATTGGGTGCACGAGTATAAACTGTTTCCCCAGACTCCGATGAGTATACGAGTATAAACTGCTTCCCCATCTCACTCCGAAGAGTATATGAGTATAAACTGCTCCTTGATACTCCATTGGGTACACGAGTATAAACTGTTTTCCCTAACTCCGATAAGTATACGAGTATAAACTGCTTCCCCATCTCACTCCGAAGAGTATACGAGTATAAACTGCTCCTTGATACTCCATTAGGTACATGAGTATAAACTGTTTCCCCTAACTCCGAAGAGTATACGAGTATAAACTGCTTCTTCATGCACTCCAAAAGGTATATGAGTATAAACTGTTTCTCGAACCTCTGACTGATATAAGAGGTTAGAAACTGCTTCCTTGAATTGCACGCTCCAATAATGTAACCAAATATGATTAGACTTAGGTTCACCTAAAAGCTGGGGGTGGATATGAGGTTATCATAGCTGAATACAAAGGCAAGAACCAAGATCTGATTCTGTATCAAGAACAACAACATTGCTCACAAACGGGAAGTTCCTGGAGAATGCTATGTATGGTATTCTTAAGGATAACCCGAAACTAATTGATTATTCAGGGTGAAAATCAATCATCTGAATAATCTACTCTTAATCATGATAAAAATGATTAATAACCTCCCATTGTGGCTATTTAATCATGTCCAAAATGATTAAACCTTTCCACTATGATTTTCAGAGCACTCTTTCATCGAGATGAGATTCAATGACTTCATCAAGTCAATCTTTCTTCACGAAACTCTGAAATCCTTCAAGGATGAATCATGTCCTATTTGCTTTTCCTTCATCCGATTCTTGGTTAGTTTCAATCGTCGGGACCAATTTTGTCAACTCCCACTGTGACTTTCCAAGTACTCTTTCATTGAGATGATTTTCAATGGCCTCACCGGGTCAGTCTTTCCTCACAAAACTCCTACAGTCTAATTGTGGAGTGCTTGATGATTCATAGTCCACCATAAAATTCCTCACCGATCAAATTAACTGATGGTGGGTCCACCAAAATACTTCGTGGTTAAATCCACCCAAACTCCCGCTATGTCCAAGTCTTTCACACTCTCACTGTTGAGCTTTGACACAACACTCAAAATTTTGGTCCATGACAATTGGCAAACCCCCTCTTGTCACTGGTTACAAAAAAAACCTCTTCTGAGTGATTTGTACAAATCTACATTCCTACTGTTTTTTGTACCTCCACTCCCCCTATTTGGTCAAACCTTTAAACAGTTAGGACCAAAACTAAAATCCCCTCTCGATTCCTTCCATGAACGAGAGATCCATAAATTGAATGATCAAACCTTTAAACAGTTAGGGTCATTTCAAAGTCCTCATTTGGTCAAACCTTTAAACAGTTAGGACCAAAGCCAAAATCCCCTCTCGATCCTTCCATGAACGAGAGGTCCACAAATTGAGCGATCAAACCTTTAAATAGTTAGGATCGTATCAAACTCCTATTTGGTCAAACCTTTAAACTGTTAGGACCAAAGCTAAAATCCTCTCTCGATTTCTTCCATGAACGAGAGGTCCACAAATTGAACGATCAAACCTTTTAACAGTTAGGATCGTCTCAAATCCCCATTTGGTCAAACCTTTAAACAGTCAAGACCAAAGCCAAAATCCCCTCTCGATTCCTTCCATGAACGAGAGGTCCACAAATTGAACGATCAAACCTTCTAACAGTTAGGATCGTCTTAAACTCCTACTCGGTCAAACCTTTAAATAGTTAGGACCAAAATCAGAATCACCTCTCGATAAATGAAAGGTTTCCACACGTTCTCCTCTCAGCCAAACCTTTAAACAGTTAGGGCCGAAGTTAGAATGTCATCTCGATAAACGAGAAATTCACCTTCAGTTTGGGTAGTCAAACCTTCCAACTATTAGGGTTATCAAAATCTTTCAGATTTTCGGAGTGGAGATCCCACTCTTAGTTTCGGCTTTTCGGATTCTTGAAGTGGAGATCCTACTTTGAGTTTCTTTTACAGCAGGAGATAGAGTATAAAATTCTTCCTCTCCATCATCGGGTTCATCTCTACCAACAAAAAAGAGACCAGGAGATAGAATATAAAATTCTTCCTCTTCATCATCGGGTTCCTCTCTACCAACAAAAAAAAGACCAGGAGATAGAATATAAAATTCTTCCTCTCCATCATCGGGTTCATCTCTACCAACAAAAAAGGGACCAGGAGATAGAATATAAAATTCTTCCTCTCCCGCATCGGGTTCATCTCTACCAACAAAAAAAAAGATCAGGAGATAGAATATAAAATTCTTCCTCTCCATCATCGGGTTTATCTCTACCAAAAAAAAAAGACCAAAATACTCCAATAAGTACACGAGTCTAAACTGTTTCCCTACCCTCAACAGGAAGTTTCTGGAGAATATCACTTAGAATGTTCTTAAGAATAACCTGGCTACCTCCCAACGGGTATACGAGGTTAAACTATTTCCTAAAAACTCTAAAAAATACATGAGTATTGATGCGGCATAAACATGTACCAAAAAGGTTGCAAGTGCACAACC
>BQKN01064892.1:247653-311268 GCA_022839385.1 Asparagus kiusianus | reverse complement strand
ATATATATACATAGTTTTGAGTTTTCATGTTCATAAATATGAGATTACACATTTCATATTTATTATTGTGTTTTGGTTTAGCTATATAGATATGAAACAAATTTACATTCATATATATAATCATATGTTTCATACTCTATTGTGTTTTTGAATATATTGCATTGAATATGCAATTTTGTGAAAATATTATATTCTTAGCTTTTGGACTTAACAATATTCATATACATATTTTATTAAGTCTATATAATCATTGTGCAAAGTTTCAAAACATGGTTTAACCAAAATATCAAATTTCACATATTTACGTTTTCGTATTTTGAACCATTTTGCAAAATGATGATTTTTCACAAATGGGAAATGCAATTTGGAAAATTCTTTTTGTAACATGTTTATTATCATGTTTATATACATTTCCCAAAGTTTCATAATTTTCAGAAGTCAAATGAATATTTTTACGAATTGTTTAAATGTGTCAAAAACCTGTTTTTCTGGGATGTCAGAATTTGGTCGACCGGTCCGGTCGACCGAACCTGAGTTCAAAATCTCACTGGGCCGACAGAAAGTCGTCGGTCGACCGGTCCGGTCGACCGATGAAATTTTCGGTCGACCGACGGGTGTTTTCTCAGATTCTAACGGCTAGTTTTATTACCGTTGCCTTGGGGTTTTTTCTGTCTTTTTGCCTGGGATTTTGGCTGAGTTGTTCGAGGGTATATATACCTCATTGCTGATGTCTTTTCAACTCAATCAAGAAGTTTTTTAAACCAAGTATTAAACAAGGGTTTAAACAGTTTTAGTTTGGTTTAAGTGTGTTTGGGTTTTGTTTACAAAGGAGGAAGCTTTACTGCAGATTGGGCGATTCTTTCTCAATCTTCTTCTTCATCTTCTTTGTGTTTTAGAGAAGTTTTTCTAAACTCAAACTCTAGCTTTATACTTATATAACTGTTTGATTATCATTGCTCTTAAGCTAGATTTTATATTTGAGTTTAGTTGAATTGATTTTATTTACTCATTGTTACACACACCCACATTGAGCTTTTAGTATTTACATACATAGTATAGTTGGGTGGTGAGTGATTGTAACATTGAGTTGTGCTTTAATTGTGTTCTCATCTATTGTAGAGAACAAATTCATATTTGTTACTTTGTGAGATTGTAAAGTTTTCGGTAAGCTAGAAAACCGAGTGTGTAGTTCCTAGAGGAGAGGAACGGAGACGTAGGTCGAGGGGACTGAACTCTGTGAAGAAAATTGTGAGGAGTGACGTTGTTCGGTGAGCGTTGAAAACCGACACTGTGAGGTGTGTAGAAGTTCCGGCTTCCAAACCGGTTGTGATAGTGGATTTCTCCCCGGGAGTGGGGAGCGGAGACGTAGGACGGAAGGTCCGAACTCCGTGATCATATCTTGTGTTTGAGTGTGCTTTGGCGTTTATTTATACTTGTGTTTATATTTCTTATCGCCATTGTCATTAGCTCATTATTTATATGATCCACTATCTAGTTCTTATTGTTTAACCCTTGTGTTAGTTTGTACATCCTTACATATATCATATTGTATATCTTTTGGTAGGATATACCACATTGTGTTAGTTTTATATCCTTGCTCATTCTTGCCTATATCTTTGTTAGGATATATTTCATCTTATTTATATTGCATATTCTTGCTCATAAGTAATTATATATCATCTTGCAAGAATATATTAGTTAATTAGTTTTAATTGGCATTTAAATCGGATTAGATTAGCATAAGACCCTAATCACCCCCCCTCTAGGGTCTAACAAAAGCTTCCAAGGAGTCTAAAGCTCTAATCTCTGCCGAATCGCCGAAGGAAGTCCTCTCCTTTGGATTAGATTGCTTGAACAGCCCCTCCTTCGAAGGAGTGGGCTCAACTTCGGCCAAACTCGTCCACCGAGTTGAAAGTGTTGCTGCCAAAGCCTTAAAACATGCTAAGAAGAATGTCACTCGACGCAGGAGGAGATCCCTACGACGAGCACATCTCCGTGAAAGCCAATCTTCAAGTCAACACGAGCTTCGTGTTTGTGAGCCTAAACGCAACCATGTGCTCTGTGTTTCTGCTTCAGAACGCAAGCCTCGCGTCTATGAGCCCAAACATAGGCTCTGTGTGAATAAGACTGAACGCAGCCCTCAGTGGCAGCGAGACCCCCGAATAGTCTGCGTAGCGCGACTAGGTTGAGGGGCGGATATAAAAAGTTCATGGATTCAAGGCATCTCAACCAGGTCCATGTTCATCAAGAGCTAGTCTTGTCCAATCATGGACTGGGGGTTCCAATTCAAACCTCACAATCAGTGAGTAATTCTTCTCAAGTCTTTGCAACAGATTTGAGAGAGTTCATACCAAGAGAAAAACCGATGCAACCAGCCATTCGTTCATTCCAATGTGAACAACTGATTCCTACGGTCCTCTCGGGATGTCAATGTTGTTCATATGCGGCCAAACAATTGGTGTTCGACCAATTTACGCATGTTGCCTTGCCCAACCAACAACGACGTTCTCACAGGAAGAAGTCTCCAGAGACCGAATATCCTGGAGTCACTATCAATGTGATCGGCAGAGGGAAAGCCTCAAGTCCTACTTCCGATGATTCTGAGACAAGTCGTCCACCGACCGTCAGAGAAATCGCTAACGAGTTTGAAGGAGTCTACCAACGTACTCGGACGCGAACAGGAGCCATTCTCCCTGTCAACTATCGGAGGCTAGCCAGAGGAACCAATTCCGATGATGAACACTCAGCCATTACGGAGTCTCAATCATCAAGCTCTTTCATTGGGCATGAGAACTTCACCCACATGACAGAACATTCTGAAGATCTTTCAAAGAGGGTTGCTAAGCAAGACGCCATGCTCAAATCACAGCAGAAGATCCTCAATGAACTCCTGGCCCTGTTGAATCAACTCGTCGCAGACAAGACCAAATTTCAGAAGACAGATTCGTCACCTAGGCAAGAATCCTTCCGGAGAGGAAAAACGTCTTCATCCCGACCTTACACAAGCAAAGGGAAGGGAAAAGTGGTTGATGATACGGCTTCTGACCAAGAAGCCCATAACCTGGAATCTTCCTCTGATGAAGGAAGAGAAACCGAGAATGAGCAGAATCTCCAATCTGCTAAAATGGAAGAATTGGAATCCCGCCTTAATGTCATTTTCAACAGAAGTGAGCTCCAAGAAGAGGGAGTTGTCAGACCCTATCCTGCTGAATGGGATGCAGCCCCTTATCCTCCAAAGTTCAAAGTCCCGATGCTACAAACTTTTGACGGTACAGGATCACCGAATCAACATATCTACCATTTCAAGTCACAGACTGGGAATGTGATATCAAATGACGCCATACTGGCTCGATTGTTCATTGGTACCCTCAAGGGAGTTGCCTTTGAATGGTTCAGGAAACTGCCTACCGGATGTATCCAAAAGTGGGCAGATCTAGAGAGACTTTTCCTGTCAAGATTCTTTGAAGAGGATACAGAAGTCTCCATCCATACCCTTCTCGCCACTAAGCAGAAGAAGAGGGAGTCCGTCAAAGCCTTCGTCAAGAGGTTCCGAACCATGGCTCTGTGATGTCCAACAGGTATGACACAGTCTACACTGGTGGAGACCTGTCGACATAACTTGCAAACCGACCTCCTAGCCCGAATAGGAGTTGCAGAATGTCATTCCTGGAGACAACTAATCTCTCAAGGCGAACAGGCTCAAAAGATCATTGCCAGGATCAAAGCTGAAGAGCAAAGTAAGCAGGATCAGCCTGAGCAATCAGATCAGGCCCAATCTTCTCCTGAGCAATCAGATCAGGCCCAATCTTCTCCTGAGCAATCGGACCAAGCTCACTCTTCCCAGTCAGAACCGGAAGATACTATAACCATTGAAGCCAATCCTCTTCAGTAAGATGACAGGTCCAACAACTATCACGTTAATGATCACCTCTGATAGTCAAACTTGTTAGATAGTGACCTACTAGGTGATGTGTCACGTCTACCATTTCCCCCCTGCACTTGTTCAAGACTGGGGGTTGGTTTATTCGTAGTTCATTGGATTATGAATAATAAATTTTCTATGTTGTCACGTTCAATAGAACACTTCTGTCAACCGAGAAATCCATCAAAACTATCACGTTAACCGTCACCTCTGGTAGTTCTTTTCCTCCAAATTCCCCCACCAATCATCTTCAAGTAGGATGGCGGGTTCACCAAAACTATCACGTTAACCGTCACCTCTGATAGTCATTTTCCTCCAAATTCCCCCACCAATCCTCTTCAAGTAGGATGGCGGGTCCACCAAAATTATCACGTTAACAGTTACCTCTGATAGTCAAACTCATCAGATAATGACCTACCGGGTGTGGTGCCTCTATTCCGACTTCATGGATAGTGCCCCACTAGGTGATGTGTCTTGTCTACCTCTTTTTATTCCCCTGCTAAGTCTTAATCAAGACTGGGGGTTGGTTACTTGGAATCCATCGGATTAAGAGTAACAAATCTTTCACATCGTCAAGTTAACATTATACTTCTGACGATCATTACCCCCACAGAGTATAAATGCAGCTTGCATCACTCTTAATTTGTCACGTTAATAATACACCTCTGACAATCCACTTATCAATCCTTGTCAATAGGATGATAGGTCCTCGAAATTGCTCAAATCGCAATCTTCCCCAGCAAGACACTAAGTCTTCAAAATCTTGTTCAAATCACAGGTATCAGAACTCATCGTTCCTGATGATAAATTCACCTAGCAAGTTTCCCCAGCGAGACGCTAATTCCTAAAATCTTATGCAAGTCACAAGTATACATCCTCTTGTCATGTTAATATCACACCTCTGACAAATTCACTTATCAATCCTCGTCAATAGGATGATAAGCCCACAAAGTTGCTCCAATCGTAACACATTCTCTTGTCATGTTAACACCATACCTCTGACAATCCACTTATCAATCATCGTCAATAGGATGATAAGTCCAGAAAGTTGCTCCAATCGCAACACATTCTCTTGTCATGTTAACACCATACCTCTGACAATCCACTTATCAATCCTCGTCAATAGGATGATAAGTCTACAAAGTTGCTCTAATCGTAACACATTCTCTTGTTATGTTAACACCACACCTCTGACAAATTCACTTATCAATCCTCGTCAATAGGATGATAAGTCCACAAAGTTGCTCCGGTCGCAACATTCTCCTGTCACGTTAATATCACACCTCTGACAAAATCCACTTATCAGTCCTCTTCAATAGGATGATAAGTCCACAAAGTTGTTCCGATCGTAACAAATTCCTGTCACGTTAATACCACACATCTGACAATCAACTTATCGACTCTCCTCAATAGAGCGATAGGTCCAAAAACCCGTCAAGTTAACATCACACCTCTGACGACAAAATCAACTTATCGACTCTCTTCAATAGAGCGATAGGTCCACAAACCTGTCAAGTTAACATCACACCTCTGACGCTTTTAACTTTCTTTCAGTGCTTCAAGTAACACAGGAAGAAACAGCGACGAAGCCTACGTATTCAACATCGTAGCACCAAAGATCCATGCCTTTCACGCATGGGGGACTTTATCTCGATCCCTAATTAGAGATAAGTCTACGCCTAAACACGCGTTTCCGGTTAGTCTTTTACCGTGAAAAGGATATCAAAATCCATGCCTCACACGCATGGGGGACTTTATCTCGATCCCTAAATAGAGATAAGCCTACACCTAACACGCGTCGCCGGTTAGTCTTTTTCTGTAAAAATGACGAAGTCTATGTATTCAAAATCATAGCATCAAGTCTAAGAGGGTTCATTCTCTTAACACAACGTTACATGTGGAACGGACTTAGACAATCCACATGCTAGTCTGACTCAAACGGTAGTCGGTAAAGGCTTATCAAATCCGTTGATGGCTGAGGGTTTGCCAAAAATCCTATGCACGTTTGCAGGCCCATCAGCTTAATGGATGTGAGCCGAGACTTAAAACAGATGAGCCAAAGACAAGTCTCAAAGGCTTAGTTAAAATGCACGGAAGGCACTTCCATGTCTTAAGTCAAAACGTTGGGGTCAGACCCACGATGCAAAAACCGAACGTCGAGGTCACACCCGTGTTCCAAATTCAACATGCAAGGGTGAGACCCGCATCTCAAGTTCAAAATGCAGGGTCCACCCCCACATTCCAGAAGAAGGATTATGGCGTATACCTTCACACAGGTCCTACGTGGCAAAACCCTTCAACCAAGATGCCTTCGAAGCAAGTGAAAAGAACAAATCCTTTACCATAAGGAATCAACAGCTCCAAGATCAGAGTTGAGATCCAAAGTATTCCGAAAATTCGTCCCAGTCAACCGCGAACTTTCGAAAACTCTGGAGGGGGTTCTGTAGGCTGTCTAAAAATCACAATAGATAGCTGATTCCCCATCAAACACCGATGATGGAAGTTACAATTTGACGACTTCCAGAAGGTTACAATTTGAAGACTTTCACGTAGATCGCTGAAGGTTACAATCTGACGATCTTCACGACAACTGATGAAAGCTCTAATTAATAGTCTTCACAATCAACATCGGGAGTTACAATCTGACGACTCTCACATATTAAAGAGCTAAAGCAAAGATTACAAAATGACGATCTTTGCAGTGCTCTGACAGAAAGAGACTACAAATCGACTGTCTCTTCAAATCAAGCTGTGGAAGTCCTCCCCGCACACCAGCACCGTTGCCAAACGCAGCTCCCAATCGCTGCCCAACGAAGCTCACAATCGCTGCCCAACGCAGCTCATAGCCACTGCCGAACGCAGCTCCAACGATGCCCAACGCAGCTCTATACCGCTGCTCAAACGCAGCTCCAACCGCTGCTCAAACGCAGCTCCAAACGCTGCTCAAACGTAGCTCCAAACGCTGCTCAAACGCAGGTCCAACCGCTGCTCAAACGTAGCTCCAACCGCTGCTCAAACGCAGCTCCAACCGCTGCTCAAACGCAGCTCCAACCGCTGCTCAAACGCAGCTCCAACCGCTGCTCAAACGCAACTCTAACCGTCTCCAGACGCAGCTCGCAAACACTACGTTCAAACGCAGATTTCGCTCCAGAATACAGGATTTACGTTTGACTCGTTCAAACACGAGCTGAACGGTTTCAAAACCGTCTCCCACGATCTAAGGGGATCACAACTCCACTCAGGAGTGATTTAAGGGGCGGTTACATCCCATTAGCCCCACTTAGGAGTGAATTAAGGAGGTGATTACACCCCTTAATCCTCTATAAATAACTGAAAATCAATTCAGTTCGAGGCTGGCTTTTTTAATCCTGGGGCTGGCATTTTCGGATCCTTCTCCTTAACAGCAAAGAAGAGATCCTTGGCTCATCTAACCAATTACGGTTAAGATCAAACAAACTCGTCCAGAGTTTCAGACTTGCCACGCAAGTCTTCCACAACGTCAAATCGTGAGGAGGAGATCACGTTCCAGTGAAACAAGACGTCGGATCGTCAACGAGAAGCAAACTCGACGCGAGCATTCGAGGGAGGCATCTCATCGCCACCGTGAAGAACCCAGAATTAAACAAAGGGGGGAATCCAGATTCATTCTCATTTCTTTTGTAATCAGGAAATCCAAATTGTAATCGATTTTGAGAGAATACAAGTCAATTTTCTTTCACTGTCTTTTTACTACAAAATTTCCAACAAACACCCATCGAATCGCCTATACCGCTGTCGAGGAGATTGCTTCAACTCATATAGCGATTTCTTTAATTTACAAACTAATTTCTCCTTCCTTAAAACTCGGAACTCCAATGACTAAGTCATATAGATTTCCTCATCAACATCACCATGAAAAAATATCATTTTCACATAACTAATCTAACTCCAAATCATATTGTGCCACCAAAGCTAGCAAAATCCGAATCGAAGAGTGCTTCACCACCGGAGAAAAAACCTTATTATAATCAATACATTCCTCCTGTGCATAGCTCTTCATAACTAACCTAGCTTTGAACCTCACGGGAGTGCCTTCAACACCCTCCTTTTTTGTATACACCCACTTGCAACCAATTGTCTTCCGCCCCTTTGGAAGCTCAACAAGCTCTTATGTGTCATTTTATAAAGAGACTCCATCTCCTCTTACATAGCCACCTACCACAAATCAGCCTCTGAACTCTGCTCAGCCTCTCTGAATGTAGTAGGAACCATCCCGTCGACACTCTCCACCAGAAGTGTATACACAACGACTGTGTCTGTATACCTAGCTGGCAACCATATGTCTTTCCTGGGTCTTCTAACCGCAATCGAATCCTGAACCTGAACTGTCGGTCCTTGATTCTGCTCAACTGTACATGTATCCTCCAAATCATCGTTGTGCTCGTCTGAGTCACCTCAGTTGGCACTCTAATGGATACGGTCCCATCTAGACAATGTGAAGCTGCACAATCTCCACCCCCTGCGATATCTCCTCTGTCGGGGTGCTCTCCACCTGATGAGAGCTAGTAGGCTTGAAGATCGAAGCCTCATCGAATGTGATGTCTCTATTCAGCGCAATCTTCTTGTCAACTGGATCCCAAAACTTGTAACCTTTGACACCACGCTTGAATCCCACAAATATGGCATTCCCAGCTTGAGCTTCCAACTTATCAGTCTTCACATGATAAAATACAGGGCACCAAAATACATTGAGCTGATCATAATTGCGTGCTGGCTCTCCCGACCACATCTCCATAGGGGTCTTCCCCTCAATCGCAAATGAATGCAGCCTATTAATAAGGTGGTTCACACAAGAAAGTGCTTCAGCCCAAAGGATTTTCTCCAAACCACTCTGTGACAACAAGCATCAGACCTTCTCCAATAAAGACTGGTTCAACTTCTCTGTCACCCTATTCTGCTACTATGTATGACTAACTGTGAAGTTCCTCTCTATGCCCTCGTCTTGACATAGCTGCTGAAAGGGGTCTGAAGTATACTCACCACCGTCGAATCACAACGTCTCGATCTTTCTCCTAGTCTGTAGTTCCAATTTCTTTTTTCACTCCACAAATATATCTAGGACTTCACTCTTTTTCATCATAGTGTACACCCAACAACGTCTAAAATAGTCATTTATAAAAGTGACGAACCAAAGTCGACCACTAAGTAACCCTGTTTTGATGGGACCCTAAATATCTGTGTGCACGTAGTCCAAGATGCCCCTTGTTCTATGGATGGATGTCCTGAACTCACCTTTGTCTTCTTGCCAAGAACACAGTACTCACATAACTCAACTTTACCACTCCCGGCTCCCTTCAATAGCCCCTACTTGCACAAAACCTGCAGTGACTTTTCATCTGTGTGCCCTAACCTATAATACCAAAGTCTGCTTATGTCTGCCTCTGAAATAGCTGAAGCTACCTGGCCGATCTCGGTGCTTCCTTTTAGATAATACAAACTCTGACTGCGGACGCCCTTCATCATCACCAAAGATCACTTAGTAACCTTTGCTAAACGTTCTCAAAAGTTACATTGAATCCATTTGCCTCCAAAACTCCAACAGAAATAAGATTTTTCTTCAGCTGAGGAACAAATCTCACTTTATTCAACTCACGAAAAACTCCGTCGTGCATCTGAATCCTGACGGTACCTATCCCACAAATATTACATAATTGATCATTTCCCATGACTACCACATCCCCATTGAGCTTCTCGAAAGTTACAAACCAATATCGTCGGGGAGTCACATGATAAGTAGTGCCGGAATCCAGCATCAAATCCGATACATCAGCATGGTTCACCTCTGGAGTAATGACTATAAAAAACATGAATCATCTGAATCATCACCTCTAGCGATGTTCACCACATTAGCCTTCGGACCATTCTTCTTGTTATTCTCCTTCTCTCTGAGCTTCGGGAAATCTCTCTTCTAATTTCCTTGTTCTTTACAGAAAGCACACCGGTTCTTTGCTAATTGGTAGTGGCCTCCTGACTTTGACGTGTCTCTATTGGTTTCTTCGTTATACTTCACAACACTGATCTTTGTGTTCTGAAGTGCAACCTGAACTGTACTTGTCTTCGCCTTGCTACTTTCACCAACTTCTTCTCCCATTGCTTGTAAACTCTAAATTATAAAGAAGATTCAAACTTTAATAGAATTGAGAAATTACCCAACTGAACCCTAAATAGGATTCCAGCACGATCTCCTAACCACACGAGGAAAGCGAGATCTCCAACTACAACTCCGCAATACTATCTCCACCGAAGCCTAGAACTCCAAGAACCAAATTTTTATAATGAATCTTCCTCCACCCAAGACAAAACTCTAGATCTAAAATCTGGAGCTCTGATACCAATTATTGTGCTCTGATACCAATTGATGCGCGTCGTGCGGAAGCGTGCTCGACAACCAAATTAGTCGATAAGCCACGAGAGAAGAGAACCAAATCAAATACGAGTATAATCCAACCAAATATGACACAAACCAAACCAAACACAGAGATTTACGTGGTTCGGCAATTTGCCTACGTCCACGGGGAGAGGGTAGAGAGATTTTACTATATGGAGGAGAATTACAAAGGGTTACACTCACAAAATCTCACAAAATTAACCTTAACCAAAGCTCTCAACTCCCTGACAATATCTTCCTCTCAAAGTGCTCAAAATACTCTCTAATCTCTGATTGTGATCTCTTCTAAACCGTTCCATATATATAGAAATCCTAAAACAGAAAATATACTAGGAATTCTAAAATCAAAAACAAAATAGATTAGGAATCCTAATAACATGTTACCAAAACAGATTAAGAATCATGTTATCAAAACAGATTAGGAATCCCAATAACATGTTACCAAAATAGATTAGGAACCTGCTACCCAACATCTTCATGACATGTAATTAAGTTCAACAGGAGACTAGAAAGAACTTGTAGACAGCATCATAAGCCTTTATTTAGACTCTGCCTCATTCTAAGGAATTTTAAATATAAACATATCGTATGCATTGAGACGTACGGGTTTGGTCAGAAAGTTTTTTTTTTTTTCTCCTTTTCTTTTGAAGCACTAAGCAGTACACACTTGTTTTGAATTCTTTACATGATTAGCTTCGTCAGAAATGATTGGCTATTAAGGATCACAGATGCAGTAGAAACAGTTCGTTCATATATAAGAACAAATATAGAAACAAAGATGCAAATATTCTAAGCTGAAAATTCTGTTCAGACAAAGAATAGAACAAGGGACTTATGAGATGGCTTATGAGTCACTTTGATTGCAAATTGAAGCTAGATAGCAACTAAACATAAGTGTGTTTTGTGTCAGCCACAAATAATTGGGACACTGCTTTTGGTATTAATCAGTTGGTGAAGTGTTTACTAACATGTACTCGTGTTGAAATGTGTCTCATGCAAATTTATATCATTTTTGAAACAACATGGAAACAGCGTGTTTGATTTGAAGAAGAAGCTCATTTGACTGTAATTGGCCAACAAGAAGAAAAACTCATTTTACTCAATGCGTGATTGATTTTGTTAAATTTGACTTTGAATTTCAAAACCTAATTTCACTGCCTACCTACCCCCATTTACTATTCCAACCACTATTTTATTAAATTTTTATTAAGTTGAGAGGTTATAAAAGGGGATGGGAGGAAGAGCTTAGAGGCATCAGACAGAGGAACAAATTAGGGAGTAAAGAGAGAGATAGAAAGAGAAATCTCTTTCTTTGTGTGATTATCTGGTTAGAGAGTGATCTCCTCTTTGTAATTTTCTATTTTGTGATTAGTGAAGTTCTCTGTTATTCTCGTTCGTGGATGTAGGTCATGCTGATCGAACCGCGTTAAATTCTTGTGTAATGTTCTATTTGTCTTCACTGTGTTTATTTAGTGTTGTTATTCTCCACTCTTGTATAGATATCTTCTGTGTATGTGAAGTCCCCCGTTGCAACAAACTGGTATCAGAGTCTGGCTTAAAGTACGTGTGTCTGCTTATTGTATGCTCTGTGGCCGCCACTAAAAGTGGATCCTCCACATCGGAAAATAAGTTAGATTATCATTTACTCTTTAAAGGCACTGATCACTATTCACGTGTACGGTACTATTCAAAAGTAATGTTACTATTCATACGTACGATTATTGTTCACAAGTACGATTATTGTTCATAATTACAGTTACTGTTCTAGTGGGCTTCACAATGTCTTTTGCGAAATACGAAGTGGAGAACTTCGATAGGAGAAACAACTTCAGTTTGTGGAGAGTAAAAATGAGGGTTCTCCTAGTACAACAATGACTGTTCAAGGTCTTGTCCGAAAAGGATAAGTTGTCAGAATCTATTCCCGACGATAAGAAAGAAGAGCTAGAGATGAAGACGCATAGTGCCCTACAGCTTTGTTTGGTCGATGAGGTCCTGCGGGAGGTTGCAAATGAAGATACCGCCGCTAGTTTGTGGCTCAAGTTAGAGAGCTTGTACATGATGAAATCTCTAACGAACAAGCTCTACTTGAAGCAATGCCTCTTCACCCTTCGAATGAAGAAAGGTATACAAATTAAAGACCACTTATATGAACTTAACACTATTCTTATGGATTTAAAGAATATTGATGTTAAAATCAACAAAGAAGATCAAGCCCTCATCTTGTTATGTTCATTACCTCCTTCCTATGAGAATTTTATTAATAGCATGTTATATTGTAGAGATACACTTTCTTTGGAGGATGTTAAATCGGCCTTACATTCAAAAGAGTTAAGATAGAAAGTGTCTATCGTAGGGGGAGATGATCAAGATGAAGGTTTATTCGCTCGTGGTCGTCCTGAAAAGGGTGTTGGTGGTAGAGGCAAATTTAGAAATATGTCTAGATTAAAGTCCAGACCAAGAAAAATTGTTGAATGTTATTACTGTCACAATATATAAGACTTATACTAATGTAGCCAAGTGTTGTATAAGAAGCTTGCACTCTTGAATCTTTGACTTGATTGTCATTGGCTTCATTTTAGATATCACCAACCTGGATATACAAAACACAAAATACTAGAAACACAATTAGTTGTAAATTGTTTGTTAAATCATCAAAATAAGATTAGAGAGTAAGCTCATAAACATGAGTCCTAACGGAGAAAACACATACGGTGAATTTCTTGCATTCTGCGAGCAAGAAGGCATCAAAAGACAATTCAATACTGCTTATACTCCTCAAAAAATAAAGTGGCAGAGCAGATGAACAGAACTCTATTGGAACAAGAGCTATGTTGGCAACTATAAATATGGATAAAGTTTTTTGGGCGAAAGCAATAAAAAATCACATGTTATGTGGAAAATCAATCTCCAAAAACTACAATACAATTGAAGACAACGATGGAGATGTGGACTGGCAAGCCAGCTGATTATTCCAACCTCCATATACTTGGAAGTCCAGTGTACGTAATGTACAATGCCCAAGAAATTACAAAGCTAGATTTAAAATTCAAAAAATACATATTCTTGGGGTATGCTGATGGAGTAAAGGGGTATCATCTATGAGATACTATTGCCCGCAAGGTTATCATCAGCATAGATGTTATCTTTGTAGAAAATCAACTGCAAAGTGAAGGAAAAGAAAACAGTTCGAGGAAGGAATCAGAGACTGTAGCTGTTCAGGTAGAAAATGATCTAATTTCTTCTGAAGCAACATCGGAGCATGATGTACAAGAATTGGTCGAGTCTGAGGTTCCAGAAGTTCGAAGGTCAACTCGTGAGAGAAGCCCACTAACTTGGCACTCGGAGTATATTACGGAGAGTAATGTTGCATAATTTCTTCTAACAGAAGATGAATAGCCATCAACTTTTCATGAAGCTGTAAATAACACAGATGCATCTTTGTGTATAGCAGCAATGCAAGAAGAAATTAAAGCTCTCTATAAGAATAAGACTTGGGCACTTGTGTCACTGCCACAAGGAAGAAAAACCATTGGAAATAAATAGGTCTAAAAGATCAAACGAAATGGCGATGATCAAGTGGAGTGATATCGTTCTAGATTGGTGGTAAAATGATATGCTCAGAAGGAACGTATTGACTTTAATAAAACATTTTCTCTTATAGTTCGACTTACAACAGTCTGAATAGTCCTGGCTATGAGCGTTATATTTGACTTACATCTAGAGCAGCTAGATGTAAAAACAACATTTCTTCATTGAGATATTGAAGAAGAAATTACATGTTCCAACCAAAAGGTTTTAAAGAAAAAGGAAGAGAGAACTTGGTTTGCATATTGAAAAAAAAATCTCTGTACGATCTAAAGCAGATGTCGAGCTATTAGAATAAGAGATTTGATTCATTCATCATGAGCCTTGGATACAACAGACTTAATTCAGATCCTTGTGCATATTTTAAGAGGTTTAGTGAAAATAATTTTGTTATCTTATTGTTATATGTTGACGACATGTTGGTTACAGGCCCTAACAAAGATCGTATCAAAGAATTAAAGGCTCAGTTGGCTAGGAAATTTGAAATGAAAGATTTAGGATTTGCAAACAAGATTCTATGGATGAAAATTTACCTAGACAGCATACTTCTATGGATTTTGACATAATTATTATATCTAGTTGAATAATTACAACCTTAACATGTTCGTGTTTGTCAAAATCGTTATGAAAACCATTAAATCTTGAAAAAAACTCAGATTTAAATTTATTTCATATCTAAAATACAAATCAAAGAACTCGTTTCTTACTTTTTAAAACAAAAAGATTGAATCTTTGTATCATATATTTTAAAAGAACTATCTTTATACTTAAACTAGGTTTTAAGGTCCAATAAAACCAAATAAAACTCATTAAAAATCAATTAAAAATAGGGATGAGATTGGAAGAGATGAAACTCGCCTGAAATCTCTGCTACAAAGATCCAAAAGTGCAAACAAACCGTTCTCCCTTGCCACACGCCAATGATCTCACCCTCGTATCGGTATTTTGCTTCACAATGCTCTCAAAATTTATAAGAATTTGATTAGGGTTTTTGAGGGGAGACAGTGGCTACTAGGGTTTAGAAATATGATAGAAAATGACAATTTTCGTGAAAAACACAGGTACTTATAGAGGCAAACCCGAAACAAACTCGTTTGACCCGAACCAGGAAAGCTAGTCAGACTTAGAAAATAGTCTTCAATATTTTAGTTGTAACTTTCCCATCTAACCTCGGACTGAGGTGATTTAAGATGTGTTGGAAAGATATGAAATATACCTACAATTTTTGTTTTTTCATTTTTTTCCAGATTCGAACTGCATCAGTGTCTAATGTACATATACTCTTAACTAGTCGTTTTTTCATATTTGAATTGCATCGGTGTATAATGCATATATACTCTTCATTGGTCTCAAATAAATTACTATCTTGCTCCATCATCATTTATTAATGTTTATTATAATAAAACTCATTTATCACTATTATATCATATTATTTTCAAATTTTATGGGGTTTTACAATTTTAGTGCTTTCTGATCTTGTTGTCCTTTTTGACTAATACCCTGTGGCTACTGTTGAGGTCCTCTAGGTCATGTAAATGGTCTCTTACGCTTACCTTTCTCCTCGAACTATCCTGACTTAGAGCTTTCCTCTTACACTATAGCTCTATTAACAGTTGATGGTGGTGTAATTGTTGGTGATGCCTCTGAAATAGGCACAACTGGCATGGGTAGTGGTGTTATCGACGGAACTTGATTTGTCATTTTTTCCTCTAGTGCTGCTAGTCTAACTACTATCGACGCTATGATATCAATCAAATACTGAGGAGCCTACTGCGGCTCGGGCTATAGCTCACCTTGCCCACCTCGTCCTGACATCTATAATTTCAGGAGGAGAGATTATTAGACACAGTAAAGGAGATCTCAAGCATATATAACATAATATATAACACTAGAACAATATATCACATAGTTTCACCCAAAATACTTTGTAATCAAAATGAGGTAGTCATAAAAAAATTCTCGAAATTTCTGAGTTACGCGTATTACATCCTCACTCTGTCTAGGAATTCCTAGCGGATTCTATACATGAACCCTAGGAAACTCTATCCAAGCTCCACAACTTGACACATGAATATCCTAAAGATGCAGGAACTAGAGCTTTGATACCAAATGTGTCAAATATTATATAATTCAATTAATCTTAGATAGTTATGAATCTATGATTTAGTTAATATTATATAAAACCCACATGTTAGTTTTACATTTTTTTATTCAAATAAAAAAATCATGATAACAAAGTTATATTGAATTTTTTGGATCTACATAAAACCCTTAAATTTGACCCAAAATGCGAATTTTGTAACAAAACATTAATTTTCTAATTAAAATTCATAAATTTTCATTAAAGTTCTTAAGTTTCAAGGCAAAATCCATATGTTTATCAATATTTTAACAAAAAATTCAATTCTACAAGAAAAGATTAAAAAATGAAAACAAATTAGCGTTACACGCTAGTATGAAGGGCAGTGATCTAACACCGATAAATAAACGTTAATAGTAGTGGTGAACAAGGACATGCACCAAGAACATGTGATGTTGATCACCACCTTACATTAGAGGATAATACATATACTACCTCAGCTAATTAATTAATGTTGCAATTAAAAAAGCATAATCTCATTAATTAATTTGCTCCTTGAATGCATTTAGATATTTCAATAATACAACTACTCTGTGGCGCCCTTGATTTCACACAAGGTTGTAGTCAAAGAGAACCCAAGAATGTTAAATCTGTCACGCACCCACACTACGCAACAACATGTTTCATCATCATAATAATATCTCTCTAGTGGAGTCAAATAATAAACAAGTGTATGTACAAAACAGATAAAATGAAGATAATAATACAATGAACATGATATAGAGAAGAAACATCCAAAAATAGACATAATCGTGCTCCAACTAAATAAAAGAGAGTACAACTGATAAACTAAAATAAAAGTGAAATATCTCAATACATAAGAGTAAACTGAAATAGTACTAAGGCAATCAGCCTTTCAAAATAAAATACATCTCTAACGTCTGAAATAAATAATAACTACTACGGAGCACTAAGTAAACTACTAATGATAAATAACTGATAGAGCTAAACTGAGTCTCCATCTACCTGCGACTTTCCGTGCGCTTGACTCGCTGTCTGAAAAGATGGGAAACAACGAGCGTCAAAGCGCTATCTCCACCGCCCCCAGGGGGAGGGGGTTAGGAGTATATAAAAATACAAGTTAGTACATATAGATATATGAATCATTTATCCTGAACTAAGAGGAAGTTGATATTTAAAAATACACAACACGAGAATGGGTACGTCGAGCAAAATAATCTAAACAAGAAAACCCTCATGTATATACCTCGTATCTCAAATTGTGAATCGCTAAATACCAACTCCAAAACCTATAAATAAAACAATAAATAAAAAGACAATACATTATCAAACCTCATCCAATACAAGTCATGTCAAAATATCTCGCACTACCCTCGGGTAGGTTGTGCAATCACAAGAATAATAATCTGATAAGAGGTTCTTATAATATATGTCGTGTATGACAACAACAGTCTTATACATAGAGCCGGCCCTAAGCTAGGGCCACTAGGGCTATAGCTGGGGCCCACAGCTGAGGGGGGCACTAGGGATGAGCAAACTACGGGTGAACTAACATCCATTTGTATTCCACTGGCCCCACAAATGTACCCATGATAGTGATTACAACTCATAGCAAGCTGCCTCTTCTTCACCCCTAGGCCCTAGGTCGGCTCTGCATCAGGAGAGCTTTCAACTCATAGGCTCATAGCAAGCACAAAGCAGCTCCTTAATGTCCTCCCTCGTACTCTTCAACTGGCTCACATTCGATGCCGCACACGTGGCGTACATCGCGCCATTCAGTGAGCTCGAACTCCACCCTCGTACCTCCAATCTCTGCGGCTCTGCCAAAACAACAAAATCAGGCCACCAACCATTAAAATCTCCGACCGTTAGACCTATTAATGAGTTAGATTCCAACCTCAAATCTGCGGAGAGAGTAATTTCCCATCAACCCACCGCCTCTTCTTCACCGGTTCACCTCATCAACCCACCGCCTCTTGGCCCTCTTCTTCACCACTTCACCAGTTCACCATTTGGGTATTTCTCAAAATTCTCTAAAATTCTTTATTTTTATATTAATAGATTGAATTGGGGAAACTGCTTGAAGTTTTTGGAATCTCTCTACATGTGTTTGCAAGTAGAATTCAATATATTTTGTAGAAGCCTCGATGGACTCTTTAAATTAAAGTCTTGTATCTGGTAATTTTCTATTGGGATTTGGGAAAGCAGTCCCTTGATATCCTTATTTATTAACTATGAGATTAAATCAGTTGGGGGTTTTGCTTATGTTATTCAATTGTGTATGAGCTCTGAAATGTTGAACTTTCTTTGATAACTCATTAACTCTTGATTTTATGGTTCAGTATTTAATCTAAACTTTTGTATCAGGATCATTAGGATGCTCTTGATTAAGCCCCAACTCTGACCTCGCGGGGTTCGGCTGGACTGATATGCTCAAAATCTAGGTTTTATTGTTCTTTGCTCTTTGTTAAGTATTTATTATAAAAGTTAAAAAATGTTTCCTAAGAAACAACTTTCCGAAAATCTCAAGAGACAAAAAAAAGAAAAAAATGATGAAATTGCTCAAAGTTTAAGAGGATCTTTGAATAAATATTTTGTTAAACAAACCAATGCTTCACTTGAAAATTTAGATGAAGATGATTTACCAAATGAATATAGTGATGAAGAAATAGTAGAAAATGAGAATGATGCGAATGAAGAAATTGGTGATCTAGATGAAAATGAAAATAGTGATAAACATTTCCTTGATGAAAATGAAAATGTTGATGAACCTTGCCATAAAAATGAATGTCCCGAAACAAGATTTGATTTGAACATTTATGATCCACGAGTTTGGGATAATCTTGATGCAAAAATGAGAGATTTACTTGTAGAAAATGGTCCCCTAAGAGAAACTAATCTCAAATTTCCCATGGACGAACACAATAGACATTTTTTCTTTAAATTATTATCTTCGTACGTTACCAAATGGGGAAACTAAGGATCAAAAATGGCTAGTGTACTCAAAGGAGTTGGATAAAGTGTTTTGTTTCTGTTGTAAGTTGTTTAAAACAATGAATTCTAGAAGTCAGTTAACTAGTGAAGGAATTAGAGATTGGAAACATCTTAGTGAGAAGCTTAGACAACATGAAAGTAGTATTGAACACCTCACTAACTTGAGGTCTTGTGTTGAATTGCAAATCAGATTAATAACAAATCAAACAATTGATACAGAATTACAAGAGCTAATCAAGAAAGATACACTACACTGGAAAAATGTTATTGTAGAATCATTGCTGTTGTGAAATGTCTTGCTATACATAATTTGGCTTTTCGTAGAACAAATGAAAAAATTTATGAAGATGGTAATGGCAACTTTTTAGGCCTGCTTGAAATGATTGCAGAGTTTGATCCAATAATGCAACACCATTTTTGACTCATTCAAGATAAGAAGATTCATTATCATTATCTTAGTCATAAAATTCAAAATGAGTTGATAGCTATTTTAGCATCAAATGTTAAACATGCAATCATTGAAAAAATAAAAATAGCTAAATATTTTTCTGTCATTCTTGATTGTACTCCTGATGTAAGTCACAAAGAACAAATGACTTTATTATTGAGGTGTGTAGATGTTTTAAGTACTCCAATAAATATAGAAGAGTACTTTTTAGAGTTTCTGAATGTTGAAGATACATCTGGATTAGGACTTTTTAATGAATTGCAAAATGTAATTAAGTCTCTTACACTTAATATTGATGATGTGAGGGGACAAGGTTATGATAATGGCTCTAATATGAAAAGAAAAAAATCTAGGTGTACAGAAAAGATTACTTGATATAAATCCTAGAGCATTTTACATGCCATGTGGTTCTCATTGTCTCAATTTAATAGTTTGTAATATAGCCAACTCATGTGTTAAAGCAAAATCTTTTTTTGGAGCATGTCAATGCATATATACGGTATTCTCTAATTCAACAAAGCGATGGAATGTGTTACTTGATTACATAGATGGTTTGACTTTGAAATTATTGTCAACTACACGTAAAGTCACATTGAAAGTGTCAAAGCAATAAAATCTCAAGCTTCCCAAATTAGAGAAGCTTTATTTAAATTAACAGAAATTAGTGAAGATGCCAAATTGAGTAGGGATGCTCAAAGTTTAGCATCAGGAGAGCTTTCAAGTTTTGAATTTATATTAAGTTTGGTTATTTGGCATGACATTTCGTATAAGATTAACTTAGTTAGTAAAAAGTTACAATCTGAAGACATGTGTCTTGATGCTGCTGTAAGACAATTAGAAGGACTTGTGTTATTTTTTGAAAACTATAGAATAAATAGGTCTTCTGTCATGATTGATGCTAAACAAATTTCCCTTGATATGAGAATTGGGCCTATATTTCCAAAAAAACGTCAAGTTTGTAGAAAAAGGTGTTTTGATGAGGTTTCTAATAGTGATAGGGAACAACAATCAGCTGAAGAATCATTCAGAACTGATTATTTTCTTGTTATAGTGGATATTGCTCTTGGTGAATTGAAGAGTAGGTTTGAACAATTGCATTGTTTTGAATCTATTTTTGGGTTCTTATTTGATGCTGCAAAATTGACTTCGCTTGATGATAATGAATTAAAAAGTTTTTGTGTGAATCTTGAAAATGCTTTAAAACATGGTGATGTTTCCGATGTTGATGAAAGAGACTTATTTTCAGAATTACAGGTGTTGCAAGTAATGTTACCAAAAGAAGCATATGAAACAGATAAACCATTGACATCCATTAAAATTCTTGAGTTTGTAAAGAGTGTGGATATGTTTCCTAATGTAATGGTTGCTTATATGATATTATTGAATATACTTGTGACTGTGCCATCTGCTGAAAGAAGTTTTTCTAAATTAAAATTATTGAAATCTTACTTGCGGACCACCATGACTCAAGATAGGCTAAATGGATTAGCGATATTATGCATTGAAAAGGATATGTTAGAGAACATTAAATATGATAGTATAATTGATGATTTTGCATCTAAAAGTGCAACAAGAAGACATTTTAAATAATGTTTTGTAGTTGAGATTTCGTTGCTATTTTTATTTTGTAGGTACATGTGATGATTCTTTGCTTCAATTAATTGTGGAGGATGAAAAGAAGATTGATCAAATCAAAAAATGCTTATGGAGATTTGGGAGGAAGCATGTAGACTCGAGTATGTAGTTTTTGTTTTTTAATGCAATGTTTACAATCCGGGGTACTCTTTTTCCTTCGTTTGGGGTTTTGTCCCATTGGGTTTTCCCCAACCAAGGTTTTAATGAGGCCCCCAAAGTGTTTTTCCTTGTCTTTTGAAATAACTTATAATTTTAATAAAATTAATTAATTGATAATTTATTTATTTGTTTGTTTAATTTATATAAAGGGGCACACTTGAGAAAATTTGCCCCGGGCCTTAGAAAACCTAGGACCGGCTCTGCTTATACACTACTCTCGGAGTAAATAACATGAGAGTATGCATACAAATTTGTATGATCCTCTAACATAAAAATAATTAGGCTGAGTAAGGCACTCACAATTTCCTGTGGCATCACCTACCTTACTCAATGAAAATAATGATGTTGAGTAAGGCGCTCATAATATCTTGTGGCATCACCTGCCTTACTCAATGAAAATAATGATGCCCATATAAATATCTTAAAACTTGAACTGTAATAGGTTCCTTTGTGCCAAAATGTAAGCATTGGGGAGTCCTCATTACTAACAAATGAAAATCGGGAGAATCTAATTTTGATCATGAAAATACATTGGAACTAAATGAATGTCGCTTTACATTGTAAGTTTATTCATGTTGAGTATGCTTTTCTCTATTATTCCTCTCAGATCATGTATATACGCCTCTCAACATACACAGTTCCTTTGTTCACATCCTTGCAAGTTGACCATCAAAGCAATTATTTGGAGTTCCTTTGAAATCATATTTAGCAAGTATTCGAGATAGTAACTTTGACGAAAAGCACAGGACTGGACAGTGATTACAAAATGAGTTTATTACAATGGCCAAAAAGATAAAAATTGAGCTCTGCTTCCCACCTCTTCCTCTCTCTTTTTCCCATCTTGGAATTCAGCCTTAGCTCTTAGCCGGTCCAGAATTGCCTGAAAAAGTAAATTAATTTTGCATTATGTCTAATTTGTTTAGTTGTTTGCACAAACTAAGAGCAGTTAATATGGATTATTATCTAAACCTACCATTTTCGCCCTCTTGTTGTGCTCCCTCAATTGCTCTCTCCTCCGTCTCCCTTTTCACCTATTCAATTTCAGTCTAGGTTGGACCAAAATAAATACATGTAAATAGAGAGAAGTTTCCAACCAAAATTTGAAACACTATATTATAATCCTAATAGCTGTTATTTTGTACCGACATATCAGCCTTGCTGCCGGGTGATTCCTCTTTACACTCTGTACTCGAATCATCTCCTCCATTGTTATTAACTTGACCTCGATTTCCAATCTGTGGCATCTTCCGTTGCCTCCGTTGATCATCTTCATATCCGGTTCGGAGGGCTGAGGGAGACGGGAAAGACCCGAATCCTTATCCTTCTGGATAAATTCGACTTAGGCTTCTTAACCCCTCATTGTCGGACTCCACGGATTGGATCTTTGACCGGAGCTCGTTAATGTAGGAGATTGCGTCTCTGAGGAGAGAAGCTTTTTCCATTTTTGAGATATTGGGGATGACTGCTCGCAGGGCGTAGAATCTCTAGTTCAGCTTCTCTCGCTGCTGACGATCTGCTTCGACGTGATTGAAGGGCTCCTCACTCCCTCCCTTTCTCAGTCTCTATCTCTCCCTTTCTCAGTCTCTGTCTCTAGCTCTCCTTCAGTCTCTATCTCTCCCTCCCTCCCTTTCTCAGTCCTTATCTCTCCCTCACTCCCTCCCTCCATCCATCTCTCTCTCTCCCTGCGTCTCTCTCCCTCCCTCACTCCCTCCGTGCTCCCTCCCTCCCTCCGTCTCTATCTCGCTCCCTCCCCCCCCACCCCCCCCCCCCCACCCCCCACCCTCCTCTCTCCCTCCCTCCCACCACCCCCGCCTCTCTCCCTCTATCTCTCCACTTTTCTTTCCCACCTCTCTTTCTGTGACGCCCCAGGGTTCACACAATGCTGCAGTCCAAGGTGAATCCCAGATTGTCAAACCTATCATGCACAAATACCATGCAACAACATGTTTTACCATCACAATTACCATCTTTCTAGTGGAATCAACAAACAGATGAAGGTACAAAACATGCAAAGAAATTTGAAGTAGTACAATGAATAGAATATGCACAGAAGAAGTATATAAATAATCACCATAAGGGCCCAACTGAAACAAAATAAAATATCTCTGAACTGGAATAACTGTAATATGTCTTATCACAAAAGTCAAATGAAATCTCACTAAGTCACTCAGACTTTACAAAACAAAAATACAAACTCTAATGTCTGAAAACTAAACAACTATTGTGGAGCTATGTAAAAACTACTAATACGATAAAGTAACTGGAGCCTAAGATGTAACTCTATCAACCTGCGACTCTCCGTGCGCTGGACTCTCTGCCTGAAAGGGGGAAAACAACGAGCGTCAAAACGCTAGCGATATCATCTCCATCGCCCCCAGGGGAAAGGGGTAGGAGTATATAAGTAAATACTGTTAGTACATATAGATATAAAATCATTCATATAACTCTTAGTGAAAATTGGTATTTAGAAACTCACAACACGAGAATTAGTACGTCGAGCGAAATAATCCAAAAAAAGAAACTCTAATGTATATACCATGTCTCAAATTGTGAATCGCTAAATACCAATTTTAATCCTATGAATGAAAACAGTACATAAAAGAAAATACCACAACTCCAAACCTCAACCATAAAGAGCCAATGTCACAATCTTGAACTACCCTCGGGTAGTTGGCATAGTCATAAGGAAATATCATCCAGCTTAAACATCACCCTAGGCCATACAATGTATGTTAAGTATCTGATATGTACCCTACTCTCGGGTAATCTAACATGGGAGCAATCTATAATTATGTAAATATATGTCTTCATGAAATAACGATACTTTTGTAAGGTTCTCATAATATCATGTGGATTCAACATCCTTACTCAATCGTTCTACGGCAATAGGTATATCTCCCTATTTCAGATGATGCATCCAAATAATCGTACAACGGAATATAAGCATATCAGCCCAACCCGAAAAAACCCCGATCATCTTTGAGTATTGGTACCTCCGCGGTCTTATTGCGAGGAAAACATCCAATATTCCTAGTGTGGTTCAGTCGCTGTCTCGTTGCGGGAAAAACATCCACACCGTACATCCACAACTGATGAATTATGCATGATTATGTGTTATACTAACAACTACCAACTTAGATATGTGTTACGCATCTCAACTATGCATATAAACTCAACTAATAACATAAATTAAGTGTTCGTGCACGTATCTCGATGTACGGATCAATATCTCGTGTTCACAAACACGTCAGGTGTTCAACAGATCATAAACATAACAGAACAATGCAAGTCAATCGAGAAAACCCCTCGATCAAACACAAATTTCACAAAAAGATGCACATGCACTAACAGGCGACGCTGTCGACCGACCAACGACAGAAACTCTGTTCTGCCAAGTTTAACACAGTTTCGGGTTTTCATTTCTAACTCATACAACTCGTTGTAAAGCATGTAAATTATGTACTGAAAACTTGTTTAACATTATTAGAGTTCATCTAACCACATGAAATAAAATCTAACAATTTAGATATGTTAATTAAACCCTAAACATGCTCACATTCATCAAAACGTTATGAAAACAACAAATCATAGTTTAAAATCATGTTTAAAATGTTTTCAGATCCAAAATATTCTCAGGAAATTCGTTGGTGATCTTTTATAAACAAAAGATTAAACCTTTATTCCTTATACTATGAAAGAAATTCTCTTTATACACAAAATAGTGGATTAGGCTCATAAAACCAAAACAAAACTTATTTAAAATCCTTTAAAACATGGGTAAATGGTTAGGAGAGATGAAACTCGCCTAAAACTCTACTGCAAGGATGCTAAAGGTGCAACACAACTCAGATTCCTTAGCCACATGCCAACGATCTCTCCCTCACGTTGAAATTTGCTTCACAAGGCACTTGAACTCACAAGAGTTGTATCTAGGGTTTTGAGGGGAGCTGGGAGCTACTAGGGTTTAGAGAGATGAATGAAAGATGTGAAAATTTCGTGAAAAAGGGATATATATATATATATATATATATATATATATGACCATATGAACTTGGGTCTTAAAAAAACCCGAAACCTACTCAAACTGGGATTCTGGAAAATCCCACGACGGTCGTGTTAGATATAGGTGCCCTACAGGAAATAATTATATATTATAACAGGACCTATATGAATATAACATCCTTATTCAAAATGATAGTATGCTATTTTGGTCAGATTTATCTGGTATTTTAATACAGATAAAGTCCTTAGAATGATACTAGACTATCAGACATTTCGGATATGATCGTAATGAAGAGATCTGATTTATCGTTAACGTATATTCTAAAATGTTCCTAGTTGATGAAGTGTTGAAATGGGACATTATCACTTTGGAAAGACTAGTGTATACTCTATTCCTCCTTCTGTAGGATGATGATCCATCTCTTAGATCATTGATGTGATCAATGAGACATCAAGATATACTATACAGGTGACTCATTAGTGAATGAGTTGACTGAATGACTCACTGAGAATATCTAGTTGGTAATTATACTTAACTGTCAAATAGAAGTTCTCAAGTGATATAGTACAAAGTAGTCTCTTGACCTGAAACATGAGTGCAATATCTTACATGTCAGTATAGGTATACTTAGACTTTTACCTAACCACAGTTCTCATTGAGTTGTGCGTAACAGTTCTTGTTGGGTGCATCCTGAGACATAAGTAGATATTGAGATGCCAAGATGGGATTCGTCTCTCCAAGTATAAGGGGTTAATGTCATAAGATTGTTTGATATAACTATAACAAGGAAATCCTTAACCGAGGTAGATAAGATAAACTGAGTGTCTGTTTGATCTTATAGGTTATGAGTTTAATATCAACAAACACTAATTGATCTATTAGGGTTTGACAGTTTTCCATACCCTAGGCTCGATAGTTTGACATGGTTTGACGAAGAGACCGAACTATATGGTATTATTACTGAGTGGTCCTGATAAAATTATGTAAGCATCTTGTAGACATTTATCACAATTTATACCCAGGTAGTCTTCATGTGTAGCTAGCACCTCTGTTGTACTTGTGGATATGATCCACTGCCGAGTCTTAAGTTGGACCCTAGAGTCACACCAAGCGCGTACTTGAATCCTATGAAATACAATTTATAGAGTTAATGCGCATGATTGATACTCATATATGATTTTACCGGATACACATAAACAGTTATATATATCGGTAAAATCAGAATGCTATGTGCTTAGGAAATGAATTCTAGTATTTTTCTCATAAAGTTAACTTTTAGTCAACTAGTTGACTTTTGGTCAACAGTTAACTTTTGGTCAACAGTTGACTTTTGGTCAACTCGTTGACTTTTGATCAACTCATTGACCTTTTTAGTCATATGATGACTTATTAGTCAATGATTGGAAATTATGAAATACCGTATTTATGAAATACTGTATTGATGTGGTATTTTTATTTATAAAATACACATTTCATTATACCTTGATTAATGAGTCATGAGATGAGTCATTAAAGTGGTATGGTTTGGGAATATGGTTTTAGCACATAGTTTTGATTCTTCATGACCCTTTGCATGACTCATGAGATGAGTCATTACATGACTCATGAAAGGAATCATTACATTTAGATGACTCACGGCATGACTCATGAGATGAGTCATGACATATCTCACTGTATATATATGAGCTCTCTCTTTCTTATGAAAAAATTAATGAAAAATTAGCTAAGTGATTTTTTCCATAAGAGAATAAAAAAGAGAGCTCTACCTCTTACTAAACTCTAGCAATCTTAGAGTAAGAGGAAATAGTAAGATTTTAAAGTACCCCGGGGTGGATATCTTACCTTGTATCTTAAGAAGACTCTGATTTTATCAAGATCACTTGAAGACTTGGAGATCCACTACAACGAGGTGTACAACAACAAGGAGCAAGAATTAGGGGTTGTTCGATCTTCCACTGGATCACGCTTCGAAAGTATGACTTTCTAATTCTTGTATGTTCTCTTTAATACAGGGATCATGTTAGATGTAATTAGGATGGTCCTAGCTTGTTTTTCATGCTCTCTACATGCTTAGTATTATTATACATATAGTTTTCCATTGCGTATTTTGCATGTATTTAGCATGAATTACGAACAGATCGACCGCGCATAGGTCGACGGTCGACCGGCCAGAAGCCTTCCTGTACGTGCATGTTTTGTGCGTGATCATGATTTGAACTTGTTTCTCACACATAAATGTACTTATTTGATCTTAAATCACTTGTTATCATACTCATTCAGCATATAATGAAATTTATCATGATAAAACTAACTTATCATAATTAATCACATATTATCTTAATTTTTACGGGGTTTTACACTTTCCCTCTGCACTCTCTTTCCCCCCTCCATACCCACCATTCCTCCCTCCCTGCCTAAGGATTTCCACATTGAATATTATCAACCTATATCACCCGCATCCTCAGCCTGCTCACATTACCCATCATCCTCGTCCCTAGTCTAATATATCACGCTGACAATCATTTTGTCGGGATTTTTCTGGGCTGGGGTGTTCTTGATGATCAAGTGCATGAAGGATAGGATACACAACCGCCAGGATACTCCCCATCAAGATACTCTGCATCCTCGCCCGCACAACCCTCCCCGCCCGCACAACCCTCCCTGCCCTCCGCTCAATCCTCATTTTGTGTGGGATGCAGAGCACTTCTCCACTTTCACACATACCATGCCTAGGCACAACCCCAACACTGAGTATCTAGTGTGCACAAACCCTTTTGAAGAGGGGGTGCAGGTGACATTGCTTTTTCTATGCAAACGCTACATGCACAGGGAGTGCTTGGCAGGAATGCTAGCTACATATCGACGATGTGTCATGTGTAGAATAAAGATGGATCTAAAGGATGGCCTGCACCAGGTTGAGCCAATAGTTTAACCTCTAGTAGGTACAACTTAATGTTTGTTCTCTTAATTATCTAAGATAAGTGAAATATAAGACAATGGTTGTTAAGACCCTTGATTATTCTATCGCATACTGTCATTGGTAGCAGTGGCACAGCCAGGACCCATGAGGTAGTGGGGGTAGTATATTATAACTAAAATAAAATAAAATAAAACATTTATTTCACCTAAAATAAAATAAACTAAACTAAAATGAATTCTATAAATCATAATTATATACAATTAGCAAAGAAAATTAACATGTATCACCTACTATTGAATTGAAACATTTGATCTTAACTTTAATAAACATTAATTCCACTTATAGACTTTCCATGTAACACTGATTTAAAATCCAACCATTGTCCCTTGAAGAGTTGAAATCAAAATTTAAACATGATACAAATTAAATGAATGCATTCACTCACAAGGCATAAAAACTAAAAGGGAAAATTTGCAAAATAGACCATATTTATGAAATATATAGCGAAATAGACCACTTTGAAAAATAATTAGCAAAATAGACCTCTTTTGAAAAAAAAGATGTCTATTTTAAAAAATAAGGCTCAGAAAACATACGGGACTACTAGTCTCGTATGTTTAGAGCCAACTAATCACGGATTAGTGACTCGGAAAACATACGGGACTAGTAGTCCCGTATGTTTTCTAAGTAGAAAATTTCACTAATCCGTGATTAAAACATACAGGACTACTAGTCCCGTATGTTTTCTGAGCTGTTTTGTAAAATAGACCTCTTTTTGGCCTGTTGGCCAAAAAGAGGTCTATTTTGCTAATTATTTATTAAAGTGGTCTATTTCGCTATATATTTCATAAAAACGGTCTATTTTACAATTTTTCCCAAACTGAAACTGGAAGGTGGTGCTTCTACCAAGAATAGTTGTCACTCTACCGAGAATTGCTTAAGTATTGCTATCAGTATTAGTGGACTGCAACTGTAAGCTGGTGCTTCTACCATGAATGGCTAAGAAAAGAGGGGGGAAAAGCAAAAGGTGCATGACTAAGATAAGAGCACCGATAATGGCATGAAACGAAAGGAAGCTGAGAGAATTTAAGGTGAGGAGATGATAGGAAACTAAGCATTTGAATTACATTTCCCTTTAAACAAAGTTGGCCATCATGGTTCAGCTATGTACTAAGTAAGTTTCTTGTCCGGGTTCTATGGGCGGATCTATATACAGTCCAGGGGGGCCCCGGACCCCCCAAAATTTTGGGAAAAAAATATAGGGTGGTTTCTGTAAAACCTCATCCCTTAAAATTTAAAATATATTCATTCATTATCTCAAAACTCATACGTCACGCCTCCAACGTTGGCTATTCTACTCGTTTTCTTTGGGTTGTGGTGTATTTCTTGTGAATAAAATTACATTAAGAAAATTTTTCATCTATCTTTTGTACGTGTCACCCCCTCCCCTCCCCCAGAACTGAAACCCTGGATCCGCCCCTGACGGATTCACCCTTGGATCAAATGCAATCTGTACGATACTTCATATACTATTATTTTCCAATTTTATTAGCATCACATGATCCCATTCTAAGTTTTTCCCACACTAAACCGGAAGAGTGGGTGCTTTGAGCTTTTAAACAAAAGCCTTGGTGTTCTCACAGTTGGCGTTGGAGCAACAGAGGATAACATACACAAGCCCAAACTATCTTTTATTTAGTCTTTCAGAGAGCCTATAATCTTCTTCATCTATTGGAGAGAACTTTTCCCTTTGCATAGAATAATACTACTTCCTTTAAAGCATTGGCCATGGGAATGTTTGCCATAGGAAAAAGGCTCATCAAGTCTTGGGAAAGGGTAGGTGCTGGCACGTTGGAATTTTCCACTTTGGTATTAAGACATATACATAGCTCAGAGAATTCTCCATAAAACATTATTTATACTCCATTCTCTAGAATGGATATAAAAGTACGTTAATCACATTCCTTTTATGCATTATCATAATGTACAACAGAATAGAATAATAAATCATAAGGATTTGCTAAAAATAGAATAATAAATCATAAGGATTTGCTAAAAAAATAGAATAATAAATCATAAGGATTTGCGAAATAAATAAACTTTAAGATGAAAATACCTTACATCGGCGGTTGCGATCAACGAGCGGTGGTGGCGGCGGTTGACGAGTAGATCTGGATCATGGACGGTGATGACAGCGGTCGACAACCAGATATGGACCATGAGTGGTGGCGGTTGAAGAGTGTTGAGTGGTGGTGGTCAAGCAGGCTCCGGGTGGGCGGTTGAGGAGCACTTGCGAGCGGGGGCGGGGAGCGGGGTGCGGGGTGGGGGGAGCTCGAGCTTGAGAGCGGAGGCGGAGAGCAAGGTACAGACCCGGGGGGATGACGGCTGCCAACAGGAGCGGGCGCGGGTGCGAGGGGGAGGCGACGATGGCAAGGCGAAATTATTTGGGTTTTCAGCTTGGGTAAGAGGGTTGCAGCGGGGGTTTGGGGTGGGGGCTAGGTTTTGTTGGTTTAAACTTTTTTAAAACAAATGGGCCAAGCATCGTAGACAGAATTTCCGTCTAAGATACATCCTAGACAAAAGTTTCTAGGTCCAGCCCAAGATAAGGCCCAGAAGAGGTTTACATGAATTAAAATTCTATTTAGAAGAGGATTTGGATGATCAATTTATAATAGGAATAGGTTTGGAGAATTCTATTGATGAGAAACTTGATATTTATTTTCGGGGTTACAGTAACCATGCTACAGTAACCCGAGAGCAAATAAAGAGAGAGAGAGAGAGAGAGAGAAAATTTCAGATTTCGGATAGCTCGGGTGTCCGATTGCAATGATTCAAAAGCCGTTATCTTCAGAACGACGACCCCATCGAGAAAACAGTGTTGGTTTCTCCACGGGTATTAGAGATTTTTGGTGAGATGGGTTTTAGAGTTTTGGTGCCCTAGAGGTTACACTTATCTTTTTCTTGTGATTTAATCCTCAAGTTTAGGTGTAACTTGGAGGGATTGTACTCTTGATTCATAGTGAAATATTTTTCTCTGGATTGCCCTATGGATGTAGGCACGATTTATCGAACCATGTTAAATTTTGGTTTTTGCTTGCTTGTGATATTTTCATTGGTGTCGTTATTTATTTAGTGTTTAATTTTGTAGCTTAATCTCCATAAAATCTCTAACAAGTGGTATTAGAGCCCTGGTTTGAGGTGTGCTTTGGGATGAAAAAGATGGAGAGTTTTAGCACAATGATGAAATTGGATGGTTTCAATTGGCAAGTATAGAAGTCTAAGATGGAAGATATTCTGTATTGTAAATATTTACATGACCCTATTGAGGGAGATGAAGCCAAGCCTAAAAAGATGACTGATAAAGAATGAGAGAAATAACTTAGGAAGGCGATCGGTTATATTCGGATGTGGATAGACGTTAGTGTGTTTCATTATGTATCGGGTGAGACTAATGTGAAGTCTCTTTGGAAGAAGCTTGAGGATCTCTACGGAGCAGAAGACCGCAGGAAACAAGGCATTTATTATGAGGCGGTTGGTGAATTTAAAATTTAAAGAAGGAAGCAACATAGCAGGGTACTTGAATGAGTTCAACAATTTGATTAATCGGTTAGCTACCATGAAGAAGACTATCAATGATGAGCTACAGGATTTATTGCTATTGGGTTCTTTGTCAAATAGTTTGGAGACACTAGTTATGATAGTCAGCAACGCGACTCTAGATGGTGTGTTGTTAATGAGTATGGTTACTAGTAGTTTGTTCAATGAGGAGACTCGGAGGAAGTCTACCAGCATAGATAACTCATAGGCACTTGTCACGGAGAACAGGGGCAGGAGCAGGTATAAGGATCAGTCCAAAGGTCGTGGCACATCCAAGGATAGATCAAAGTCTAAAGGGAGATGTTGCTTTTATTGTGGGAACCAAGTCATATCAAGAAGAATTGTTAGGCATTAAAGAAAGAGCAAGCTGGGAACAAAGATGAAAAGAAAGATGAGAAGAAGAAAGATGACAGTGACACTACAACTACTTTTCCTGATACGGATGTTATTCTTATTTGTAGGGAAGAAGATTGTATGCAGAATTCTGAGTGGATAGTGGATACAGGAGCTACATTTCATGGTACCTCTAATTGAGATATTTTCATATCGTATAAAGTATGTGACTTTGGCAATATGAAGATGGACAATACCAGATAGTCGAAGATTGTGAGACTTGGTGATATACACTTGCAGACAGATACATGATGCACATTGATCTTAAAGAATGTGCGACATGTTCTCAACTTGCGGCTAAACTTGATTTCAGGTCGTACTTTGGACCAAATGGGAGATAAAATTCAATTTGGTGGAGGAAAATGTAAAATCACCAAAGGCTTTCTTGTGCTGGCTAGAGGAAGTGTATGTTGCAATTTATACAAGGCTCAAGCGAAGTCTTCATATGATTCTTTAAGTGTGGCTCAAGACAGTGACACTCTCAGTTTGTGGCATAGGAGGCTCTGGCGCATAAGTGAGAAGGGAGTGCAAATATTGGCAAAGAAGTCTCTCATTTTATTTACCAAAGGTTCGTCACCTATCGCTTGTGATTATTATTTATTTGGCAAATAACATAGAGTTTTTTTTAGTAAGCCTTCTAAACGAAAAGATAACACTCTGTATTTGATTTATTCTGATGTTTGTGGTCATATTGAGGTGGAGTCCTTGGGTGGCAATAAGTATTTTATCACATTTATTGATAATGCATCACAGAAGATGTGAGTCTTCTTGTTGAGGACAAAGGATCAAGTATTTTTAGTCTTCCAGCAGTTTCGTGCCATGGTGGAGAGGCAGACAGGAAATAAGTTGAAGTGTTTACACATCGATAATGGAGGAGAGTTCACTTCCATTGAGTTTAGAGATTATTGCTCCAAACATGGTATTCGGCATCAGAGGATAGAGCACAACACACCACAATATAATGGAGTTACAGAGAGGTACAACAGGACCATTGTGGAGAAAGTCAGATGCATGTTGAAGATGGCAAAGTTACCAAAGAGCTTCTGGGCTGAAGCTATTCTCACTGCATGCTATATAATCGATAGGTCTCCTTCAGTTCCTTTAGGTTTTGATATTCCAGAGAGAGTTTGGTTCAGAAAAGATATTTTCTATTCTCATCTGAATGTGTTTGGTTGCAAGGTGTTTGTACATATTTCGCAGGAGAAGAGACAGAAGCTTGATGATAGAGCGGTTCCTTGCATCTTTCTTGGTTACGGAGAAGATGAGTTCGTCTACAAACTATGGGATCTAGAAAAGAGATGAATTATCAGACGAGTAAATGTGATTTTTTAGGAGGATCGGACTATTACAGATCTCGGGAGAGCAGAGCAGTTAGAGAGTGTTGCTAGTGAGATTCCAAATATGACACCCATTTCGTCTCTAGTACAGTTACATCCTACAGATACAGAGCAGGTGCATGATGATGATGTTGATGATGACAGTCAGATATCAGAGCAGGGAGACGCTGATGAAGATCACGAACAGGAGGCTCCTCAGCAGGGGAGCATCACCAGCAACAGAAGTTTGCAGAGACACAACCTAAGAGATCATCTACAGAGCATCGACCATCCATAAGGTATCCTCTTTCAGAGTATTCTTTGCTAATAGAAGAGTGTGAGCTAGAAAGCTTTCAAGAGGCACATACTCATAAAGACAAGGACAGATAGTTCCAGACTATGAAGGAAGAGATGAAGTCTCTTGCAAAGAACGATACTTATGAGTTGGTGGATTTACCGAATGACAGAAAAGTTTTGAAGAACAAATGGGTGTTCAAGTTAAAGAATTATGGCTACAAAGATATTCAAAAATACAAAGTCAGATTAGTGATACAAGGCTCTGGTCAGAAAAGGGGCATTAATTTTGATGAGATTTTGCACCGGTTGGGAAGATGACGTCCATTAGAGTTATGTAGGGGTTAGTAGCTAGTTTAGACCTCGAAATTGAGGAGCTTGGTGTGAAGACTGCATTTCTTCATGGTGATTTAGAGGAGGAGATCTACATGGAGTAGTCGGAGGGTTTTGAAGTGAAAGGAAAAGAACACATGGTTTGCAGATTGAAGAAGAATCTCTATGGTTTGAAGCAGGCACCCAGGCAGTGGTACAAAAAATTTGATTCTTCCATATTGAGTCATGACTACCAGAGAACAGTACAGATTCGTGTGTATATTTCAGGAGAATTTTAGATTCTAACTTCATTATCCTTTTACTTTATGTAGATGATATGTTGATTATTGGTCAGGATAGTCAGATAATCGGTGGGGTGAAGAATGAGTTATTTAAATCTTTTGATATGAAGGATTTGGGATTGGCACAACGGATTCTTGGTATGGATATTTTTCGTGATAGGAAAGCTAGGAAGTTGTGGTTATCATAGGAGAAATATGTTGAATGACTATTTGATAGATTCAACATGAAAGATGCCAAATGAATCATTACTCCTCTTGCAGGTCATTTAAAGCTTAGCAAAAAGTTTTGCCCGACTACAGATAAGGAAAAGAGTGAGATAGAGAATATTCCTTACTTTTTAACTGTAGGGAGTTTGATGTATACCATGGTTTGCACTCGGCCAGATATAGCTCATGCAGTTAGTGTTGTGAGCAGGTTTCTTTCTAATCTAGGAAAAGTTTATTGGGAATATATAAAGTGGATCTTAAAATATTTGAAATACAGTTCCAGGTTTTGTTTGAGTTTTGGAGGTTCGAATGCAGTATTATATGGTCATGCAGATGCGGATATGGAAGGTGATCTCGATCACAGGAAGTTTACCTCAGGTTGGTTATTCACTTTTATAGGGGGTAGTATCTTGGCAGTCCAGGTTGCAGAAGTGTGTTGCTTTATCTACAACAGAGACGGAATATATTATAGCTGTAGAAGCAGGTAAGGAGATAATTTGGTTGAGAAGGTTTCTGTAGGAGTTAGGCTTGCAGTAGGACAATTATTAAATCTTCATTGATAGCCAAAGTGCTCTTGACTCCATTCCAGGACGAAACACATTGATGTGAGATATCATTTGCTTAGAGAAGCTGTTGAGAAAGACGAGCTAAAGCTATAGAAGATTCACACAGATAAAAATCCAGCAGATTTTTTAACGAAGATCTTTTCTAGAGAGAAGAATGAGTTGTGTCAGCGATTGGCCGATATGAACTCTGGTTGAGAGTTAAAGATTGGCATACCCCCTCGTTGGGTTGAAGGGGGAGATTGTTGTTGGTCTAGTCCAAGAGAAGACCCATAAGAGGTTTACATGAATTAGAGTTCTATTTAGAAAATAGATTTGGATGATCTATTTATAATAGGAATAGGTTTAGAGAATTCTATTGATGGGAAACTTGATATTTATTTTCGGAGCTACAGTAATTGTGCTATAGTAACCCTGAGAGCAGAGAGAGCGAGAGAGAGAAGTTCAAATTCCGGATGGCTCGGGTATCTGATTATAATAATTCAAAAGTCGTTGTCTTCAGAACGACGATACCGTCAAGGATACGGTGTTGGTTTCTCCATGGGTATTGGAGATTTTTAGTGAAACGAGATTTAGGGTTTTGGTGTCGTAGAGGTAACATTGTATCTTTCTCTTGTGATTTAATTCTCAAGTTCAGATATAACTTGGAGGGATTGTACTCTTGATTTATAGTAAAATATTTTTTTCTGGTTTGCCCGTGGACGTAGGCACGATTTGCTGAACCACGTTAAATCTTGGTGTTTATTTGTTTGTGGTATTTTCATTGGTGATGTTATTTGTTTAGTGTTTAATTTCGCGGATTAATCTTCATAAAATTCCTAACAGTTTTCGTTTAGGATGATTGACCCATTAAAAAAACTAAAATAATAAAATCATCTACTTTGCTATTGTAGACAGAAAATTCCGTCTACGATGTTATATCCTAGACGGAATATTCCCAGATGGAAATTTTCTACCTAGTTTAATCGCAAACTAGATGGAAAAAATTCCGTCTAGAATATTCCGTCTAGGATGTGAGATTTTCTACTAGAATTAATAAAACTCCGAGCCCAATTATTTTTCAAAAAAATCCTAATTATTTTGTGAAGATCTCAAATGGAATGCAAAAAGCTAAGATTTGGGCAATATGATAAACAACTCAGAAAATTAAAAAAGATATTTGCTTCTTCGAGAGTGGGCTAATATATAATTAGCGCTTAAGCACATTTATAGTTTCCCCTACTTTGCACTTATATACCCTCACTTCTTTTATGTTAGAACTTTTTATGAAGAGTACTCACCGCATTAGTACATACTAGACCTATGTTCTATGTACAAAATATTTCATTTGTCACGAGTGCAATGTATCGAATCATAGTAAGCCTATTAATTTGTGCATTTTTCATTTGAATTTGCGTAGCTGCTGTTGAATCTATGCAAATGAAATCTTCATTAGAGCTTATTAGAGGCTGGGTATGTTGACTAAAAATTTGAAACATCTTCATATTATAAAACACAATTTGAAGTTGTGCGCGTCATCCAGGTTAGTTGGGTCGGATAGAATATGTTATTTAATAAATTGCTTGAGTATATGTATCTCATAACTGACAAGTCGATGCTGATCGAGTTAGCTAAATCTAGTATTTTCAAATCAATGTGCAAAGCCTAGAGCTACACCAAAATTTGCATATTTATCTTCCTCTGCAAATTTTTTTTAATAACACAGCTAAACGGAGCGCACGTGCTCTCTTCACTAGTATTGTTCAAAGAATAAAGGGGCATCTCATGCTATAATATAGTTCAATAAAGGATGAATCTTCTCCAACCAAATAAAAACGTACATAATCAGCAGAAAGAGCATGCTTAGCTAATTACCCAATACGCTGTCATATTATACCTTGGCAGTTCACACGTAGACTAGTGAAGGGGCATGCGCCTTGGGGGAGAAAAAAGGCTTTAGAAAATTATAGAGACCTGCGTGTTCCATAAAGACGAACAAATATGTGTAAAAAAAGTTGTGCGTGTGTAAATACACACACACACAAATAAAAAAAGAAAAAAAAATTAAGGGAGGTATATATATTCAAACCGCATACATAGGTTGAGAGTTTACGTGGAAATGTATACATAATGTAGTTAATTTATGCCAGCATGAAGCATAACGTTTTAGGACCTCTCACACACACAGATAGTATACATTCCATTAGTTAACAACCCAGCAGTGTCAGTATTTTCTTGCAAAAGTTAATTAAACATTCCAAAGCATCATAATCTATGTGATAGGGAGACTATGCTGCGTTTCTTTTAAAGCTTCGTTGCCTTCAGGTTCTTGTGGAATTTTGATCACCGTGTATTAATTACTCAGTATTTGTATCTTGTGTTCTGCAAAAATTCTTCTTTAGCTGAATAAAGTACTCTTTTTTCCTATCGGATTCGTCTCCAAAACAAGCGGGATCGATAACTCCTTTCCTGATATAGAGATCATAGATACGCTGTAAATATAAGAAGGTATTAATCTAGTTAATTATGTGAGGCGCACAATAATCACCTAGTTAGTATTTTTGCATGAGTTGTAAAGCCGTGATCGAGAATAGGTTTTTAGCATTAATTCCTCCCTAAGATATTAGCAAACATGGAGCCGGTGATATCATGGAGCTGTACGTTTAAACGGCACCTGTAATAGTTATTTAAATGTAAGCTTAAAGCTACGTGTCAGGGATTTCGCCGGAATCGAGAGCGACGAAATCGGAGAAAAAAGGGCTGAGCGTTTTGGTTTTGGGAATAGTTCAATGTCAAATGGGTGAACAGAGACCGTACCAATTCAGTTGTGTTTTAAGGTTAACCCGCCCGATTAAATTTATCATATCATGCTCCCTCTCTTAAAAAGCAGAGGGGGTTGTATGGGAAAAACTTTTCATTCATAGTATTACTCTTCACTAATTTGAATATTTTAATTAAATATTAATCTATCATATCATCAGTATATTATATCCTAATCCCATGTGAACTATCTATAGATCATCAATCAACAATTTAAAAGAACAACTAATATTAATAAAATAAATAAAATACCTTTACAGTATTAGTTTATTAAAGTAAAGAAATTATACATAGTTAACATACTATGATACATGAAGTATTGCAAAAAACCCCAAAAAAAGTTTTAAAATAACACAAAATATCCTCAAAAGTTTAAAATTATAAAAAAAACATCATGACATTTCAAATGTTAAAACAACAAACATGAAATTCAGAAACTAACAACAGCGTACGAAGAATTTAAATTTATAATTAACACCATCAATATCTCAAAAATTATAGAAATACCCTCGAAAGTTCATATTACAAACAAGCACCCTGAAATTCTAAAATTTCAAAACATACAAATAACATAGATGAATTCAATGGATTACCATGATGCACCTGAAAATTTCCAAAGTCTCAAAACTTTAGAAAAAACATGAAATTAAGAAATTAACAGCAACCTCTAGAGAATTTAAAATTTACAATTAACACTTTTAATCTCTCAAAAATTATAGAAACGCCCTCAAAGTTCAAATTATAAAAAAGTACCCTAAAATTCTAAAACTTGTAAACAATATAGATGAATTCAAAGGGTTACCATCAAGCACTTAAAATTTTAAAATTATACAAAATTAACCTCAAAGTTATAAAAATTACAAAATGATACTCCTTTAAAAGTTAAAAATCATAAGAAACTCTAAAATTTTAAAATTTGTAATCAGCACACATCAAATATGGAAACTATTGTCAGACCACTAAATTCTAAATTTTTCAAAAATAACCCAAAGTTTTGATAATTATAAAAAACACCCTTAAATTTTCAGAAATTTCATACTTTGTTCTACAAATGCTAAAGAAATTAAATATTAATATTATAATCTAAGGCTAATTGACAATGAAAAATATAGGTATTTAGTTCAAATTCTTGTGGAAAATGATAGGGATAGAGCAAATACAATATTATTGACATAACAGAACTCTTATTGGATGCACATCAGAAGAATTCATTGTAGGAAAAACATTACTCCTAATCTTATTTAAGTAATAAATTAAGAACACAAAAAATTTCATATATATGAAATTAACATTTTAGAGAAAAATCAAAGTTTGTATTTCAAGAAGCTTGTGTTGAATATTGGAAATACATTCAACTTTTTTATGAAGTTGAATGAGAAGATGAAAGATTAACAAGCTCAGGAAAGATAACATCACAAAAAATTCAACTCTAGCTTGATGTCACAATCGATGTAGGATGCTGAAGACACTACTCCAAAATTACTTAAGAAAAAAAATAAAGATGAAGGAAGAGTGATCTCAGCTCAATAAAATAGTAAAACAGAGAGAATAAATGACAATATTTTTTAAATATTTTATAGAATAGTTTAATTATTTTGAGTGAGATTAGGAATCTTTAGACTGGATTTTCATGAATTTTTTTTAGTACTTTTATATGCTCATGTCGATACTCTTATAAAAGTTAAAAGTACATTAGAGGTAGCATTAATCTTTAGTTTATACTTTTTTATGAAGTCCGGTAATGATTAGGAACAAATTTTTATATTATCTTTTGTATCGTTTTAGTGTACTTTTAATCAATTATCTTGTCTTATTGGTTTTAAATATTCACTTTCCTTGTATGACACTATTTTAACGTTTTTTACTTTTGTAACACTGTACTTTCTCGAGTAAGGCTTAGTTTCATGTTAGTCCAAATAATATAAAAATTCAATTTAACTTCAGATTATATTTATTTCCTGTCACACTTCAATTATCAGCATGAAAATGTAAATTGAGTGTAGCTCATTCAGACAAATATCAAAAAAAATAAATAAGCACAATGTTAAAGTTTAGAGACAAAAGCGAATACAAACTGTTAAAGTAAAACGGAACAAATTTTAGTTAGGAAATAAGCTAAAAATGCTCTCAAGAACTGTCTTTCCTATTAAAAGCTCTCAAGAGTTAGAAATAAGATTTTTATTCTCTTTCTTTTCCCTCAACTCATGGAATTACAGGAGAGTACGGTGTTTTCAATTTAATAATAAAGTAATACCTTTACTTTATTAAAAGTTCTCCCCCTCATGCTTTGCATCTTAGTCCAAAACTGGTACATATATATTATTCATAATTCATAATTCATAATTTGATTTCGTCAATCGGATTCAGATCCACACGTCAAGTAAGGTCCAAGGTATTATTGTATCATTCATTTTCTTGACTGAAAAAACAATACGCGCGCTAAATAGTCAAGACTTAAATAACATAGAATAAGATTAACAATAGATGAGATTCACACAGTTGAGATGTTATGGCTGCTACTTCAATAGACTTTGACAACAAACATTTAACTTGAAGAACGTCAACAGATAACGTCCATGATAAAGCCTACAACTATGAGCACAAGCATCTAGCAACTGAACGTTATGTCAATTGTTGCTCACAAGGATCACAATTAGACTCGGAAAATATATATATATATATATATATATATATATATATATATATATATATATCAGCGCCATTCTTCAGCATTCTATGGGAAGTAAACTGGCCAGTTGAAGTAGTACGAGTCACGCACGGGCTTACTCATCTGGTTCCACTGCGAAAGAGATAGAGAAGAAAAAAAAACACCCGCTGAGTTGAGCTATTAGCTATGGAGAAGAAAAAAAAACACCCGCTGAGTTGAGCTATTAGCTATGAGAGTGATCTGGGATGAAAAGTAAAACACTGCTTCTTTATAGGTTAATTTCAAATTTCATACTCCTATATCTCAATTAGTGGTGGTTACCTGGTGGTTCCCTTGAAAGTTAGGCTACAATTTGCACAAAAGTAAGCAATTGAGCCAGAATAGTGCAGAACATGATTGACACGTTAAAATGAATGGTAAAGAGGATCTTGAGTTCACCTTGAACTGGTGGGGCTCCTTCTTCCCCACGGCTTTCTTCCAATGGTAATGCTCGAACATCATGGCCTTATCATGCCAGCTGGTGATATTATCCAAGAACACTATGTAAAATAAGGAGTTAGAAAAAAGCAATAATAAGATGTTCATGTGCTGACAAGCAGTTAATAATTACAGAATTTTGAACGGTTCCTATGATGGGGATTCGCAAGAAATTACAAAACATAATTGAGGGATAACCAAAAAAAAGATTCAGAGAAAATAAATTTAAAAAAAGCACCAGAGTGGCTGTATAATTCATAACACGACATAGGCATTGATTTTTGTCTTTCCCAGGGACAAGGGACCTACTAACGTCTTAAGTTCTTAACTAACAAATCAAACCATACGCAATTTTCCGCTTTGATATCAATATATTTCATCTTGACACTCATGACATGTAACTGGATATAGTTCTCGTCCTGTATGATCACTCAACTTGTGCTACTAGTACTGCTAGATTATGTAACTGGATTTTTGCTCTTTGATAACGATACAACTTCTGCTACAAGTACCGCTAGATTATGTCCAGTCTCTGCACCAAGTTACTAGAATATGTATATGGATTACACATTTTAATAGATAACTCATCACAGGCAACATCTGCAGGTGATGACGGGGTACCCATCTTCTTTGTGCCTTTTGCAGTTTCCATGAGATGGCTGACAATTATCCTTGCGGATTCAGCATTCCTTCAGGTAACATTTCAGTTACCAGCTACCAATAGTTCTTATGGAAGAATGCAACAACATAATTGGTTTGCTGGAACTCTATTCAACCACTTCCCGTCACCAGCTATCTTCTAGCCAAAAACTATCTAAAACCCCCTCACCACTTACCAATAACATAGATTATTTTAAACGGCAGAGAGTAATGTAAAGTAATGTAAACCTTTTTATGACCTTCAAAGAGTATTTAATCAACTAGGGAAAAGTAAATATGGACATCTTCATTGTTCCGAACAAAGTACAATAATTTTAGGTGTAAACATTTCTTAACTTTTATTTGCCATAATATTTATGCAGCATCCACAAAAGTAACCAAGCTAAAGAACTCCAGGGAGATATAAGCATTTTGACAAGTGACGAGTGTTTAGCTAAATATTTGGGCGTCTAAGGGATTAGTTCCTCAAAAGTCAAAACATAAAAAATGGGAACCCATAGCAAATTATTTTGAAAGTCCCCAAAATCCTTCGATGACACCAAAGGGGTCCAAATTAGATTTTGATGTTAAAATTCTAACATGGGTTTGACTACGTGTCCACTAAAGTTAACCCTGCTCCTTGCTCCCTCCACAGCAAGAGCAGCAGCAGTTGAAGCCGGAAGCCCTTCAGTGGATGTCGGCTGCATATGGCAGTCCAGCGGTGGCTACCATGGTGGTCCAACAAGAGTCACCGAAAGTGGTTGGCTGGCGACTACAGCCGCGACGGGCGACCGACAGCCTCATCTTAGGGCGTGAAATAACAAGCGACCACTAGCTAATTATGGATTAAAATCACAATTTTTAACCAGAGGGAGATATTTGGTGGAATGTGGGGCCTTTTTCAAAATAACGTCCTTTGAGGGACCTATTTCCTGTTACCTAAGTTTAGAGGGACCAATACCTTAAAAACCCTAAAATATTTCCGTAAGCTTTTACTTAAAAAGATGGTTGCACTATTTGAAAAATAAGCAAGCACTGGAAAGAAATTAGGAAAACAACTATGTTCTAAATTATTTAATCAATTAGTGAATTAAGCAAATTCTGGTCACTGTTTTATCATTTTATATAAGCAAATAAAAGTTTCATGAACAATTTATAACTAATCTAATTTTTCCATATTTCTGCTGCTTCATAATACTGCTAAGTGCTAACTGCGTACATATTCATTTCTGATACAATAAAAACAACTTTAGAGCAATTGATCTAAATTTAAAACAATGTGACAGAGATATGAACTTTTTCACAACAAATACAACAGGTTTCATAAAAATATAATAATTTGGTTGCAATGTAAACAACTTTAAGGAAAACGTAAATTGTATGTATGCATATAGACACAGTTTGAAGAACTAGCAGATAATTTAAGTTTCCTATCTCCAAGCTGAAAATAGAGTATTTTCCCCAGGGACATGCTGCATCCAAATCTCTAAAGCACTGGTTACAGTTGTTAGAGATAATTCTGAGAAATCAGCAAAAGTTATAGTATTCTAAATGCCATGATACAAAGAAATCAGACTAAATCTAGAAGTTCAGAATGGATGTAAGAAGTTAGCTCTTCAGTTGAAACCTCTACAAACAAATAGCAGGAAACAGAAAAGATTATTAAAAAACATTTATGTGAAGACAGTTTTGAGAGGTTAAAAGTGCAGAAACAAGACAAGTTATTTTTGGGAAGTTCTGAAAAGATGGACAATTTTAGTATAAAAGTGAAGAAACAAGACAAGTTATTAAAAATAATACAAGTTATTTTTGGGAAGTTCTGAAAAGATGGACATTTTTAGCATAAAGGAGAATAATACACATTATTTTGTAAAATTCAAGTATAAAAAGGCAAAAGGAAAAGCGATAAGTTGATGCATAAACAAGTGAAAAGCAACACAAAAGTACCACTCAACATGTATCTCCTTATCCTAGGAATAACGATCATTTAGGGATCAACATCCTGACTAGCATAAATCGGATAAAGCGATTTTTTTTTGGTATCCTAAGCTTAAATGAAAACAAGAACGGAAAAACAACAACTTAGTTGTAGGAAAAAGTTCTTTGATCAACAAAAAGAGCATTAACCGTAAAACATGAACCCATCTGTTCCATTGAACACACCCATGATACTCACATCTAAACAGTCCTGCATCATTGAACTTCCAAGCGTCAACTGTATAAGCTGTTTATTAAGTCCTCTTTCGACACCCTATCTATACTCAAAATCAGACCACATTAAAAGTACGTCTCTTCAAGTCTGTGTAATCAGAACTCCAGCTTCATCCATGGAATCGTTCCGCATAAATTGCTAAACCATCCGCAACCATCTTTTCTTCCCATATATGTGTTTTAACCAATCTAGTAAAGCATCTCCATATCATGACAAATCTACTTTTACAAGGTTAGAATTCGATAGATGGTACTTGATTCCATGATCTAGATAACCTCTATTTTCATTAGTAGTGTATCACCTTGAGATTGTCGTTTATGCTTAGTTGCACTGTTGTACATCTAACCACACTAAAATCTACATCTTCTTAATAGTGATCCTATTTGATCAATTCTCAAGGTTCTGTTTGGTTTGTTTGGTTTGAAGTAAAGTGAGAGAAAAGAAAAAAAAAAGAAAAAGAAAACAGGTTTTCAAAGTTTGGTTAGATGGGAAAGAAAAATGTAAGCTTGATTACCTAAAGAAAGTAAGCTTTTGAAATTTCATTTAGGTTTTCTTCACCGTAAGGTAAGGAAAGGGATGGCAAAAAATTGTCGGTACCTTTTGGTGGATATTTGAGATGTCACTGCACAGGGATTTCATGTTTCTCAGTACCTTTTTTTTTCTCAATGCCTTTTGGTGGATATTAGAAATGCCAGGGGAGATTATGTTTCCAGGTCGAGCGAGGAGCTTGTCGATGTCTCTCCATCTTCCCATCTCCGTCTTGCAGGAGAATGGAGTGCTTGACCGTGAAGGAAGTTGTTTTTTTTTGGACTTGAATATTACGTCTATGTCGGTTTAACTTTTTCAGTGTTGGTCTTATGAAATGTTTGTTTTCAATCTGGTTATGGTGGTCTGGATGTGCATTACTCTTTGCAGTTCTTGATGTTCTTCAAGCCTAGATGCGGCTATCTTGTTTCAAGATGTACGTTTCATTACTGTTGTAACTTTTTCACTGCATACGAGGAAACTTGATCATGATGTGTATACTCTTTTTAGTTACCTCCAATTTCATGTATAATTGATTGCATACGAGGGAACTTGATCATGATCATGATGCATGATTATCTTTTTCTTTTGCAAGGTGACTTTATGGAAGCTATATATAGCTATTATAGTTTACAAAAAATCCCTAAAAGTTTACAGAAATACCCCAAAAGTATTACATATATATAGCTATTATAGTTAAACGGGCAAATGGGCGGCCCGTTTATTAAATGGGCAGGCAAAAACCCGCCCATTTAGAAAATCTTAAATGGGCTATAAATGGATAAATTGGTAAAATATGCCCGCCCATTTATAGCCCATAAATTTAATACCCAAACTCACCCATTTAACACCCCTACATATTGATAACACGAATTTCTTAGAGATGTTGTCCAGCACTATATATGCTTATGAAAATGACTTGTCATGCTTGACAAGATGTATAAACAATTGTATCACAATGTACACCACGCTAGAATATATATCAGGAGGTCAAGTGTTATGCAAAAGGTTGTGTTGATAAAGTTCAAATTTGGTCTCGTGAGGACCTAGCTTGATCAAGCTTTTGGGTTGCTATTGAGATGACTATTTTGATAGAAATATTATAGCATGATTAACAGAATTAACACTCGTTTACATACTAAAACGAGATTGAATTAAATCGTGTACCTTCTTCCATTGTTTATGCAATAAACACCGAATTACCGATAATTATTCGTCCTTGTCTACTCAACAACACAAGACTGAAATTGATGAATTATTATCACAGGACTTTATTCATTGATTATTCATTGATCATTCATTGATCTTTTTTTTTGTGGACAAGTGACTCCCTTTATAGAACTCCCACCATCAAGGAGTTCATAACTATCCAATGTAGTTATGTCTTAAACTACCAAAGTAGTTAAATTTAAAATTCAAATTTAAATTGCTATCAATGTCACATAATAGAATATGAAGAGTTAAAATTCTAACATTCTCCCACTAGACTCAAATATTCTATTAATATTCTAATGACATAACAATATTGTAACTATACTTTATGGCCAAACAATTTGTTGCAATTGAATAAGTAACATAATTAATTCTTGAGAAGCTTCATATATATATATTTATGTACATATAACTTTTGAGTCACTTTATATGTTTAAATAGTAATGAACACATGACTTAAACATAATGTGTACACTTTATTTGTCATGAATATAAAACACTAACAACATCAAATAAGTCTAGACATAAAACATAACAAACACTTAAATATTATTGAGCCTCATGTTGCTTACATGACCCTTAAATGGAATGACTGGTATAGCTTTAGTCGATGGATCAACAATCATGAACTCCGTTCTTATGTGTTCAAACTTAACAATGTGATCACACACTCGACCTTTAGCCGTAAGGAACTTGATGTCAATGTATTTCGATCGACTTTCGCTTTTATTGTTGTTAGCAAATACAACCGCAGAGGTGTTGTCACAATAGATAAGCAATGGTTTTGAAATGAAATCAACCACTTTAAGCTCCGCAACAGAATCCCTCAACCATGATGCCTGTGATGATGCCTCGTAACAACCTATAAAATCTGCTTCCATAGTCGAGGATGCAACTATACTTTGTTTCATACTTTTCCAGGATATTGCACCTCCAACAAGTAGAAAAATATATCCTGAAGTAGATTTTCTTGTATCCTCACAACCAGCCCAATCAGAATCTGTATATCCAATCATTTCCAAATGATCTGAATAACTATATGTGAGCCTATAATCTTTAGTCCCTTTTAGGTATCTCATTATCATTTTGACAGCTTTCTAATTTTTCAAATTCAGTCTTCTTACTTGGTTTCGTAGTCTCCGTGAGAATAGGAGGACATTCTTTATGAAGAGCCAAGTCTAGATCTAAGCAGCCCAATTTTAGAAGGATCTTGTCCTTCCAATCTAAAAAATTATCGCCGCTTAGAGTCGGGACTTCATTAACTACTGAAACAAGAACAACTTAATTAAAATGAAACAAAATTAATGCTACGAAAATTAAACTTTATTCAAGTAATGACTTTTAACCTTCCTGTGGGTAGAGGTTCTAAAATGCATAGATTCATTACTTAGACTTTAATTAAGAACAACAAAGTTTGATAATAAATAAAGAAAATTTCCATGTCTGTGGGTATAAGAAATTTTCCCATTATAAACAAATATGCTTTCTTAACCCAATAAATTTACATAGATCATTATTTCCCTATAGAGTATAGCAGAGATTTATGTAAATGTAATTGCAAATCTGGATTGAATTGACATATTTAATAAAGAGATGTAACATATATTTTTTCATGACTTGTAGATGTTGTGGCCATTCTACAAGTTTAAAAAATCAATCCCATTAAAACAGTCATTAAAAAACTTTCAATCCAAAAGAAGTCATTATAAAACAACCCTTGTAATTTCCGAATTACAATTTAAGAGAGAGAAAAAGAAAAAATCGGATTTTTTTTAATCGAGCCTAAAAAACCCTCAAGCCCCCAAGCCCCTGTCAAGATTTATTAATATGGGGGGGATTTGATCCTTAGACCTTGGACATCTCACTCAAAAGTTTTACCACTAGGCTACTCAATGTACTTGGTAAAGAATAATTCCGAATTTCATAAAAACCTTTAAAAGTACAGAAAACAAATTGTACCAAAAAAATTCGGTAGAACAACAAAATGCATCATAAATTCGGTAGAAATGGCTCTGATACCAATTGATAGAAATCTTATTGCATGATTAACAGAAATTAACACTCGTTTACATACTAAAATAAGATTGAATTAGATTGTGCATACCTTCTTCCGTTGTTGAATGCAATAAACACCGAATTACCGATAATTATTCTTCCTTGTCCACTCCACAACACAAAATCGAAATTGATGGATTATTATCACAGGACTTTATTCATTGATCATCTTTTTTGTGTGTGTGGATAAGTGACTCCCTTTATAGAACTCTCACCATCAAGGAGTTCACAACTACCCAATGTAGTTATGTCTTAAAACTACCTAAGTAGTTAATTTTAAAATTCAAATTTAAAATTGCTATCAATGTCACATAATAGAATATGAAGAGTCAAAATTCTAACATATTTTACTTGCACAATGCTACTTTCATTACTTCTATAGATATCTTACCTAATGGATATCCATCTATGTCTTTATTTTCATATGTTCACGGGTAAACATCCTATGTCCCTATGTATCATCAAGTATCTTCAGTTTAAATGATATGATGTTTTGTTATTTCTTCTTCATTCTTAAGAGGCTATTGTATAAAATTATTTGCTCAATTAGCAATTATATAGTTTATATAATGCATTATCTTAGCTATATGTATAGTTGATGACCCGTTTAGCAAGTCATGGCTACACAAAATGTATTAGCGAGACTAAGTGTGATGTTATTAACTCTTATAGCAATCATACATTATGCACTGTATTGCGAGGTTAATTGTGATGATGTTGTTCATAATTTGAGCCTATAGAGTCATGTCTATCATCTAGTACTTGCATTTGTAACTTATCACTAGTACAAACATAAGCAGCCTTAAACATGAGCAACCCTATTCTCATATACGTAGATTCATATGTGCATTTTTTCCCTCTATAGTCAGTAGTTTCATGTGATAGCTAGAGCTTTAATTTTTATGTTAAGACTAACATTTAAAATTTGTGCGGTATGATTCTAACTACTACTACTACTATTTGTGCCTAATTAGTATAAAGTCTAATTAAAATGAGTTGTTGTGTTCCAATTAAAGAATATATAAACTTTAATTCAATTAGGATTGTAAGATAATAGTATGTTTGGATATCTTTGATGCTAAATCAAATGCGTAATTATTATTGTGAGAGATTAAGCCTAATACTTGAACAATCTTATTTATAACTTATAGATGCAAGCATGGTTGTGTGCATTCATAATAACACCAAAAAAATTTAATGCTCACATGAATTTTTCATTCCTCGGTCTCTTCAAATTTGATTTAACCACTTTCTTATGACCCGTTGATGACTTATTTTCTTGAATGCATGAGACTAACCCTTATAGACGCCAAATTCACCATAGAAGCCTAGTGAAAATATCATACACAATGAATATTTGATACACTAGGCATGTTTCACATTTATGGAAATTGTGATTAAATTTAAACAAGTAAATAAAATTTCTTATACCAAACTATATAGTTTTTATAATTTTTTGAAAATTAATGCAAGCATGCTTAATTTAGGAGTTGTTATCACTAACTCTATTTTGGTTAGGTTATCATGGCCCGTGACTATATTAGGATTAAGGACCGGATGTATGTGAATCGTGAAAAACGGACAAAGACCGAGTTCATTGAAGGAGTTGCTTCTTTTATGAACTTTGTATGTGAACACGATAGGATCCAACATGGCATGATTCTTTGTCCGTGTAGCCATTGTAGGAATACTTTGCATCGTAAGGAGGAAGATGTAGAACTTCACATTGTTAAGTATGGTTTTATTAGAGGTTGTACAACTTGGGTATATCACGGAGAAATTCTAACTCCCATTGATGCCGAAGAAGAAGAAGATGTTGATGATATTAACTTGTTTCCGGAAGAGGAGATGGAGGAAATGGTAGAGGTTTCTTTCGGTGACCCTAATCATGTTGAAGGTAGTCCTCCCAGACAAGAACAATATATAGATGAGTATGAGAAGTACATGAATGATGCTAGGAGACCGATTTATGAGTACAAAACATACCACACTGTCATGGTTCGTTCAACTTTTCCAGATTAAGTGCCTAAACAAATGGAGCAACAAGTCATTCACGATGCTTCTAAAATTTCTGAAAGATTCTATGCCTCTTGGGAACAATGTCTCTAATAGCTGGTATGAAGCTCAAAAGATAATGTCTAATTTGAGTTTAAATTGTGAGAAGATTCATGTATTTCCCAATGATTGTGTACTATACTGGAAAGAAAACTCATATAAGAAAGAGTATCATACTTGTGGGTTGTCCAGATATAAGAAGAAGACACATACTAGCAAGAATGATATACCTCTCAAGGTAGTACGATACTTTCCTATTATACAGAGGCTGCAGAGACTTTACGTGTAAGAAGACAGTGGTAACAATGACCTGGCATGATCGTGCTCTTCCAAGCGAAGATGGCAAAATGAGTCATCCGAGAGATTCACCTGTATGGAAGAATTTTGACAAGTTACATCTAATATTTTGTTAAGATCCTCGTAATATCAGGCTTGGACTAGCTAGTGATGGCTTTTGCCCCTTTAGTTTTAATGGTAATCCACAAGCACATGGTCGGTTGTAATGATGATTTATAATCTCTCACCGTGGTTGCCTATAGATCAATCCTATTTTATGATGCCTCTTTTGATTGATGGACCTAGTTCACCGAGAAATAATATCGATGTTTATCTCCGACCTCTCATTGAAGAGTTAAGGTCTTTATTCATTGATAGTGTGGAGACATGATGCAGATAAAGGGAAAACCTTCATAATGCGTGCAGCCTTAATGTGGAAAATTAACGATTTTGCTGCATATAGAATGCTATCAGAATATTCTGTACATGGTTGTAAAGCATGTCCTTATTGCCACGTGGATACAACATCTACATGCTTGCCTTTTAGCAAAAAGATATGTTATTATGGTCATCGACGTATGTTGAAAGAAGACCATCTCTATAGGGATGATGATGTTCACTTTGATGGTACTACAGAGGATATACTTGCTTAATGGAATGATTATGAAAATATGATTCTTGAAAAAGTAAAGGAAAGGTAGGAAAAACCACAAGGATGGAATAAAAAAGTATCTTCTTTGAACTACCGTATTGGAAGACAAATACAGTGCGTCACAATTTGGACGTCATGCACATTGAGAAGGGGGTATCTGAGCACATACTTAACTTGCTCCTTTGTAAAGATGGAAAATCGAAATATAACATACAAGATCGGAGGGATCTACAACACTTGAACATTAGAAAAGAGTTACACTCTATTCCTAAATCAGGTAAACCAGGAAAATTTGTACTCCCCAATGCCGTTTATCATATGTCAAAACTAGAAAAGAAAATATTTCTGGAGGTGTTGCGTGAGCTGAAGGTTCCTACAAGGTTTTCTAGATCATTTAATAAGAAGATAAAGACTGTAAAAGGCAAGATCGATGGGTTGAAGAGTCATGATCACCATGTTATTATGGACACCTTCTCCCACTATCCCTTAGGGCTTCGCTTCCTAAATCTGTTGGTTTAGTGGTCAACAAACTTTATAGCTTTTTTAGGGAATTGTGTGCTAAAACCATCGAGGACAGAGTTGGAGAAGCTACAAGAAGTAATTCCCTTAATATTGTGCAAGCTTGAGCGGATTTTCCACCATCATTCTTGATATAATACACCTGATTGTTCATCTTGCAATTGAAGCAAGGCTTGTTGGACCGGTATAATATCGGTGGATGTATCCTATAGAAAGGTGTTTCGCTTTTTTCTTTGACAACCTATATAACTTTTCTGTTTTGTATGCTTGTATGCAATAATCTAATACTAGTATTTGTAGGTATCTTCTCACTTTGAAAAATTACATTCGGAACAGAAATCGGCCTGAGGGTTCTATGATGGAAGGTTATCTCCTGGAGGAGGTAACAACATTTTGTTCTCGTTATTTGGATGAAAACATAGAGACGAAGCTCAATAGGCCTGTGCATATTAGTGATGGAACACATGGCAAACCAACTTACACGACAATGAGAATCATATTTTTTAATCAGATACATCAATTTATCCTCCTCAATAGCGTGTGTCTTGAGGAAGTTAGAGGGTAAGTCTATTTTGTATTTACTATTATATGTGTATGTATGTATGAAATATTATAATGTTGATGTTAACAATTCATGTTGAGAATAGAATTCATAAGGATGAATTACATGAAGAGCATCGCAATTGGAATGATGAACGGTTGGAGAAGCATCATCAAGAAAATTTAGTGCGTGGTTTATAAATTATGTAAGATTTTCTTATATGTCATTGTATTAATCTATAATTTTATCTTTATATTCCTAGAATTGGAATGATGAATTGTTTTCTCAGGTCCAAGATCCAAACTCAGAATTAACATTAGATAATGATTTGATAGTCTAGCTCGACATCCAAGCCTAGAGGTTGCATATTATAAAGGATTTAGTGTAAGCGGTTACAAATTTGAAATTAAGGAGATAGAAGAATCTCAAACAACCCAGAATAGTGGAATTGCGGCCATTAGAGCTGAAGGAATGATTTACTATGGGTATTTGGATAGAATACTTGGTATTCGCTACCCGGGACGAGCCAAACTAATATATATATTTAAGTGCGTTTGGTATCATACAAGAACTGGACTTGGAAAATGGAGACATACGGATCTTGGAAATATGAATATGGATTGACTAGTGTAAACACTAATCTTTTTGATTTTGAAGACGAACCATATATATTCCCGGAACAAGCATTTCAAGTATATTACTCAAAATGATTGAAGCATTTGGGATGGAGTGTTGTTTGTCGATGAAGCCGAGGGATACCTACGATGTCCCACAATTTGCGGATGTTGACATAGAGGACAACATTGAGATAGTTTCTGATGATGAATGACTTAGATTGCTACTAGGGGTGTGCACGGTTCGGTCCAAACCGAAAAAACCGATCGAACCGACCGAACATCAGTGGTTCGGTTCGGTTTTAACTCTTAGTCGGTTCGGGTCGGGTTGAAAATTTTTCAACCCGGACTGCCCGAACCGATCGCCTATTACCCATACCCATTTTAACCTAACCCGTCGAACAACTCGAACCCGACCCGTGTTCTGTTCCCTCACGATAAAATCCTAAAATCTAACCTAGCTCTCCATTCTCCAAATCTTCTCCAACCTCAGATCCAATTGCCGCCGCCGCTCCAGTCCGTCAACGCCCTCCGTCTTTGTCTCCTTCTCCGGTTTCTACGTCTGAAACAAAACCTCCTTCAACAATGGTAAAGGCGTCGTCATCCTCGCCGACGATTTCTCTATCGCTATGGAGCATAGACTCCCTTCGCTCATCCATCGCTCCTCTCCCCACAGCTCACGTCCATTTCCCATCTCCGAAGCTGCTCCCTGGCGATGGAGCGCACAGGATCGAGCTTGACATCCTTCTCTGGACGCGTGCTGGTCTTCCCTTTACCCTGCTCTTCTGGTCACTTCATCCTCTTATTCTTTTATTTTGTCACTAGTGCTTTACCCTTTACCCAGCTTATCGTAATGACATAATTTTTCATGTTAGTGCTGTAATAATTGTGTTGAGATGCCTGGACATAATACCCGTGTTCTGTCCCTGTGTTCATTTGCTTGGATGCCTGGATATAAACTCTTGGGACAAGTAATATTTGTGCCTTTGATTGTTATACTTGATGAAGTTAAAACCGAACAAACCGAACCGAACCGCACCAAACTGATTTGCAACGGTTCGATTTTGAATTATAGGTGGTTCGGTTCGTTGTTCAAATTTTGGTAAAAACCGACCCGAACCGAACCGTGCACACCCCTAATTGCTACAACCTTCTATTTCCATAGATCAAAATTATCTCGAGTTGATTGAGCGTGAAGTTTCATGGGTTAGGAATGATTTCGATCACGAAATCATTGTAGATATTCCTACAACGTCTAAGGAGTCTGTAAAAAGAAAAAGGTAATAATCATTGAAAATATCTATATGTTAAAATTGTTGGCATTTATTACATGTAAATACCCGATCCATGCTGCAATACAGAACCCCCCCCCCTTCGGGGGGGTGGGAGGGGGGAGGTCAAAATTTTTTGACTCGAGGGGTAAGTTTGATAGTAATTAGTTCAATTTGACGATAGTAAAAGGGCTCAGTCCACATTAACCCTACCAACTTTTTAGTTGTGCTGTGGAAAGTACTTGAAAATAACTGCCATAACAAAAGTGATTGCTGGAATGAGGTTAGTCATAGCCGTGGCAAAGGTTGTCGATGTTAATTTAACACTCACGACGTACATATTTTAAGCCACGCCACTGCCAAAAAATAGAACATAATGTTGTTATTTGGATAATCAATAACGAGTAACAAACAACTTATTGTCTATCAACTTAACTACTAGATGATAAATTCAATATTGTTTCATTAGTTTCTTTTAATATTGCAATATGATGCACATATGGCCTGCTCAATTTTTTAGCTTGTTGGTCTGGATTTTTGCTCTTATTCATTCGGGTGAAAACTGTTTTAACTATATTATTCTTGGATGTAGATGCTTGATTCAAGCCAAGATTCTTGTTCATATCTTGAGAAAGTTTAACAAATGCCTGCCCACCTCAAGTTTTAAAGGCATGCGGTTTTAAGGAGCAAGAATATTAGATGTTTGCTATTACGGACCAAACAAATGAAAAGAGTCAGAATGGCCCAACAATTACTAGAGGCTTAAATTAAATAAATATATAATTGACTTTCAAGTATAAACAACGGGTCTCATGTGAATCAAGTATTTATCTCTTATGTCTTTTCTTTTTTTTTTAATACATAGTGTCAATAAGACGTGGTTTATATATGGGAGAAGTGTTCCTAAGGAGACCCCTTAGATAATCATCTAAGGACGCAGCATAAAATCACATGATTGAGCTATATTGTGGATGATCCGTTCTGTTGAACTTGACCTATACATATTCTAAAACTCTAATACACCAAGTTTGAGATGAACCCGCCGTCATTTAACCATTCATCCACTCGTATCAATTTTAACGGTTTTGAATGAATAGAACTTTTCACATGGCTTGACGGATGGTCAAACGACGACGAGTTTACCCCATACTTGGTGTGTTGGGGGTTTAGAATATGTAAATCAAGTTCAACGGAACGGATCATCCATAATGTAGCTCAATCATGTGATTTTAGGTCGCGTCATTAGATGATTATCTAAGACGTCACCTTAGGAACACTTATTATATATATATATATATATATATATATATATATATATATATATAGGGAAATGTTTTCCTAATGTGACACCTTAGATTCCCACCTAAGGACACGGTCTAAAATCACGTCATTCCCTAATTTTTTTTTACAATCCGCTCCGTTGAACTTGATCTATACGTTCTTAAACCCAAACACACCAATTTTGGGGTGAACCCTTCGTGTTTTGACCCTTCATCCGCTCACCGTAATTTTAACAATTTGGAATGAATAGAACTTTTTGCATGACTCATTGAAGGGTCAAAACATGACGGGTTCACCCCAAAATTGATGTGTTTGGGTTTAAGAATGTGTAGATCAAGTTCAATTATGGAGCAGATCGCAAAAAAATTTAGAGAATGATGTGATTTTAGGTCGCTTCCTAAAAATGTTAATTTTTTGAAAAAAAGAATATTACCCAAATAAGCGACAGAAGAATGCTTGCACTAAGATTTTCCAAGTCAAGCTCGGTCGGCTTTTCCTTGCAACCAAAGCAAAAAAATTTAAATACTAAGGGATAAATTATCAAATAACAAAATTTAAATTAATTTTACTTGACACATGGATTTAAATTTTATCATATTTTCTAAATATTAAAATCCCAAGCACAAGGGCAAGCTTAAAAATTCTAATCAATACTAATTAATCAATACCAACAAGGAGATTATATAGGATAATTTGATTTTATTTAAAATAAAACCAACAAGAAACAATAACATCAACAACTTTCTAGAAAATATCTAATCTAAGTTGAAATTCTTTTTTGCATAATATCTAAACGATTGCAATTCAAAAATAACTAATAACATCTCCTTCTAATTAAATTCATAATGATATAATGGCAGTAATATTAAACATTTTTTAAAATAAAAATCTTATCAGAACACTTGCATGCAAACAAGGTGTTCTGAGATTAATTTCAAAATTACCCCTTTCTTGTACATTACCATGAACAAGGCAATATACAAAACAAAAATCAAGAAAAAAAATCAAAACAAAAACTTCTAAAACCCTTTAAAAAATCAAGAAATTACCTTTCAAGAAAGAAAGCAAGAGGACCCAAGAACGGTGAGGCGAACATTTGTTAATAAGCAACAAGAATCCTCATATCCATTCCATCATTGGTAGCAAGCTTGTAGAAAATATTCACCCCTACGAACCCTAACTGCACCAAAAACATGTTGTGCGCGGTGAAACAAACACAAACGCCGAGAGAAAAAGCCAAACAATCTAAAAATAACGGCATCAACTCAAACACAAAACTTTAACGTGATTCGGTAAATTGCTTACGTCCACGAGGCAAGAAGTGATGGGTTTTCACTATAGAGAAAGAGAGTACAAAGTAAAGATTACAAGATCACTCAACTAACCTCTCAAACAAATCTCTCAAACTAAACCCTCAAACAAATTGCTCAGAAAGCTCTCTTTTCTGTGCTCAAAATCACCTTCAAGCTACTCAATCAATCGATGGAAAACCCTAATAAACATGGTTGCTATTTATATCAAACAGCAGACCCAATCAGAATAGGAAACAAAGCCCAGGCCCAGACCCGATCCGTGGTCGACTGCCGAACCCATCGCGGTCGACAGTGGCAAACGACAGAACCAAAAATCGATTACAGGGTTTGGCCGATCGACCACAGTGTCAAGTACAGCCAACCGCCAAAAGTCCAAAGACTTCCCTATATCTCGTGCACATTTGCGATCGACCGTCGCGCCACCCGCAGTCAACTACGCAGCTTCCAAATAGTTCCGTCTCCAATTTTCTAAACCTCGTTGTTTCCTCTTCAATTCTTCACCTCGGCAAAATTTTTCCAAAACTGAGCCGACACCAACCAAGCCAAATGTCCCACTTGTTGCGTCCAGTACGAAATGAAACAATTCACGATAACAGACTCAATCCACAACAAGTCGGGACCCCAAATGAGAATGCGAACAAACTCCAAAACATCGATATCAATCCATCAAATCGGCTGTATCAAAAACTGACTGTCTACGTATCCTTTCGTCCCAGGAATCAAGCCTCACGTAGTTCACCCAACAGCTTCCAAAGGCACTCAATCAACTAGAAGAGTTCGCAACCCTTCTCCAATACTATCATCAAATATACGGCTGATAGCTCCTCCAATGGTCCCAAACTGAAACAATTCAAACACCTCCACCTGAGGTGATCCAATTATCATATTCAAACTACGTCTACCAGTTGCACTCGAATCAACCAATTCATCATCTGCATCCAAATCCAAATGATCCCTAAACTATATCACCTTAGGTAGAATCCCAAACGATACAGTATGATCTGGGGTATGTGGAGTAAACTCCACCTAATGTGAAGTAGCATCACTCTCCACCCGTTGTGATACATTTATGATCTGTCCAAAACTCTTCACCTGTTGAGAGTCAATAGGCTCTCTCATCAAAGCCTCATCCAATGTGACATTACTAAACTAAATATCCAATTGAGTTTTACCATCTATCACAGCAGTTGGCAACCCTTTAATAAGGTGACTCAAATATGTGAAGCCTTAGTCTAGAAACTCTTCTGCAAATCATTGCTTGACCACAAACACCGATCATCCTCTAACAAGGCACAGTTCCCTAAATTTTCCACCCCATCTAGTTGCCCCAAGATTTCATTTCTAACGAAGTGTCTCGAAATATCGTGAGCTCGGCTCAAATGCAGAAACAGGTCCCTCCTGAACCTCTCACCAAAATCAGAATGAAGTACGTTCACCTTTCTATCTCACACTTCTTCAATCTGTTGGAGACTACTAGGACTTTATCCAATTGGGATTTGGTTGCAACCCAAACACGCCTAGAACAGTCACCAACAAAGAAAACCAAACATCTATTACCTCCCATCGATGCCTTCTTAAAGGCCCCAAACATCCACATGAACTCCATCTAAAAGACTCTCAGTGCGGTGAATAGATGTGTCAAACTTCACATCGGTCTTCTCGCTCACATCAAAATATTCACTGGATTTTAAATTGCAGGTCGATACACCTTTCTCCAAATCAATACTCGAATGATCAAGCCTCAAATGCCGCAGTCTAGTCAAATCAATAGAAGTCGTCAGCTCTCCACCTGTCACCGTATTTTCTAATCAAGTAGTACATGTTATTATTCCTGACGCCCTTCATCATAATAAAAGTCTTCCACAATCTCGAGAACCATGTCCTCAACAAAAACCTTCAGACCCTCTCAAACCAAAACTCTAATTGAGATCAATTTCTTCTTTAAGAAAGGAACATATCTCACACCATATAACTCCCTAACAGTCCCGTCATACATCTTGATGTGAATTCTTCCTATCCTAAGGATCTGGTATGCACGGTTGTCAACCATATATACCACACGGTCCACACCACTATCCAGCTTCTCAAAACTAGAAAATCATTCTCTTCTAGGACACACATGATAGGTCGTACCACTATCCAACATCCACTCGGATTCCTCCGAATAACTACCTATAAGACTGATAGAAAGCGAATAAATAGAAGAATCAGAAATATTATTATCTGATATAACGATGTTTGCTTCTGATGATGGTTACTTCTTTTTTCCCTTTTACTTATTCTTCATCCATTCATTGAGCTTTGGGCAATCTTTCTTCCAATGACCAGTCTTCTGGCATCAAGCACACTGATTTTTTTTTGGTATGTGGACTGTGTTATTGAGAAAAGCAATTGTGCATTTTGGACTTATTATAGTTAGATTTATGTTGTACTATAATTTTGTTATTTTATTAATGGTGTTTAAGAAAGTTGTGCCTTTGAGATGCACTTGCATTCATTTAAGAGTTGAATTTTTTTATTGTATTAGATATTATACATTGCTTTTAAAAACGATATTTAGCAACATAATTTGCTTATTTTTTTCTATATAAAATAATACCAAATTAACATCAAATGTTGATATTAATATAATAATATTGCAAATGATAGAGGGAAACGATATTAAAAAATTAGTTTTTTTACGATATCTGATGTGTTCCATAAATTTAAAATTTTAAGATATTATTCTCTAACAAATATATTTTATGATGCTTCTGTGAAATTAATATTTTGTTAAATATTATCTATACACAAGCTGGTCTGTTTCATTAATTAGTGCAACAAATTTTATGTCTGTATTTGAATTGATGATTTCTATATTCCCCTATGCATTAATTAGTGCAACAAATTTGATGTCTATATTTGAATTGTTGCATAAATCATTAGAATAAAATGACCTTCTATATCCCCCTATGCAGTAATTAGTGTAACAAATTTGATGTCTATATTTGAATTGTGCATAAATCATTGGAATAAAATGACCTTCTATATTCCCCTATGGCCCTATGTATTCACTCTTTCCCTATGTATTCACTCTTTCCCTTTAAAAAACTACTATAAACTGGATTGGGGCCAATTATTTGAGCCGTGGGAGGTTCAGGATTTTATTGCGTATGCAGTTTTTGACAGTAAAGCGTGTGTGCATGTGTGATAGAGGGGGAGATGGTTTATAAACTTAGTGAGATTGGAGGAGGGAGAATTGAATCGAGGGGATTAATGTCGTCAGTGTACTAACCTCTGCAGTGTACTTCTTGATTTGGGTTGGTAATCAATGGTTTTTATTTCTTTTAGGCTAGAAATAGAAATTAATGTGTGTTTACGTTTGGAGATAGAAAAGGAAATATTGATAGAAAAGTAATGAATGTAAAGTAGGCTAAAATTAGAAAGGAGTGCTTTGAATTTCTATATTTTTTCTTTCTTGTTTGATAGCTCAAAATGTTGGATGGAAAAATAAATTATGACGCGCCTATCCAAAAGGAGAGCAAGGTTAAGTTGTCATCCTGACTTTTTTTTTTAAAAAAATGCTTTATCGCAATACGAACTGGTGCACACTAACTAGATATAAGATATAATGCATTTTCTATGATTATATGATTATATTTATTATATATTTAATTAATTAGCATTCAAGATCTTGAGAGAGTACAAATCAGCTTAGAACATACCGCTTGCATGAGAGCGGAGTGTTCTCAATCATTCGTGAGTTAGTCAAGGAACAATTTAGTTATTCAATTGTTTCCCCCCTCTTACCTTGCTCGCATGTGGGCATTCTGAATTATTCATATTCAATATGATTTGAGTAAACACTTGTACAAGCTAAACAAAAGAGAAACTTGTGTACATAAAATATGAAAGTAGAGGATACATGGCATGCACCAAGTGTCACACAAGTAATAATTTTCTTATAACCATTATATTATTATGTGCTTGAGGAAGAAGAGGAGAGGGGGGAAATAGGGTTTAGTTCGAAAGAAAAGTCTAAGACTACCATATAATTCTTTGTCATTATTCCCTGATTCGGAAAATAAGAGTGAGTTTCTTGACCGGATGATTTTGCCTTTCATAGATAGTGGACGAAACGCGACGACATTTACGGAATGAATGAATGATGACTATGACAATTAGCTTAATTGGGCATTCTGATATTTAACTTTGTGGGGCCATCTCAAACCTCGGACCTGTTAGCAACCAAATACACAAATGAAAAGCCCAAAGTCATCTACTATTCCAAAACGGGCCAAATCCCAAAGTACTAGATATGCAAAGGACCACATAAGATGCATGTGCATGTTACTTTGATTGATTGATGAATAAAAAGAGAAAGTACCTGATTGTGTATTGTTTTTAGGTGTTTAGCCTTCAGTTTATCACTTTTTTCATAATTTTTTTAACATAGGATGATTCTGACGTTTATAATACATCCAACTAGGGGTGGTAAATGAGTGGGTTTTGGTGTTAAATGGGCGGGTCATAAATGGACGGGCATGTTTTACCCATTTACCCATTTATGACTCATTTAATATTTTTTAAATGGGCAGGTTTTTGCCCGCCTATAATAAATGGGTCATCCATTTGCCCATTTAACTATAGTAGTTATGTATATAATACTTTTGAGGTGTTTTTTATAGAATTTTAGGGGGATTTTTGCAAACTATTGGGGTTTTTTGCAAACTTTTTAAGTACTTTTTTTTACTACACGTCAGAATCATCCTATGTTAGAAAAATTAGAAAAAAGTGATAAACTGAAGGCTAAACACCCAAAAATAATACACAATCAGGTACTTTCTCTTTTTATTCATCAATCAATCAAAGCAACATGCACATGCATCTTATGTGGTCCTTTGCCTATCTAGGACTTTGGGATTTGGCTCGTTTTGGAATAGTAGATGACTTTGGGCTTTTCATTTGTGTATTTGGTTGCTAGCAGGTCCGAGGTTTGAGATGGCCCTACGAAGTTAAATAACAAAATGCCCAATTAAGCTAATTGTCATGGTCATCATTCATTCATTCCGTAAATGTCGTCGCGTTTCGTCCACCATCTATGAAGACAAAATCATCCGGTTAAGAAACTCTCTTATTTTCCGAATCAAGGAATAATGACAAAGAATTATATGGTAGTCTTAGACTTTTCTTTTGAACTAAACCCTATTTCCCCCCCTCTCCTCTTCTTCCTCAAGCACATAATAATGTAATGGTTATAAGAAAATCATTACTTGTGTGGCACTTGGTGCATGCCATGTATCCTCTACTTTCATATTTTATATGCACAAGTTTCTCTTTTGTTTAGCTTCTACAAGTGTATACTCAAATCATATTGAATACGAATAATTCAGAATGCCCACATGCGAGCAAGGTAAGAAGGGGAAACAATTGAATAACTAAATTGTTCCTTGACTAACTCATGAATGATTGAGAACACTCCGCTCTCATGCAAGCGGTACGTTCTAAGCTGATTTGTACTCTCTCAAGATCTTGAATGCTAATTAATTAAATATATAATAAATATAATCATATAATCATAGAAAATGTATTATAACTTATATCTAGTTAGTGTGCACCAGTTCGTGTTGCGATAAAGAATTTTTTTTAAAAAAAGTTAGGGTGACAACTTAACCTTGCTCTCCTCTTGGATAGGTGTGTCACAATTTATTTTTCCATCCAACATTTTGAGCTATCAAACAAGAAAGAAAAAATATAAAAATTCAAAGCACTTTTTTCTAATTTTAGCCTACTTTACATTCATTACTTTTCTCTCAATATTTCCTTTTCTATCTCCAAACACACATTAATTTCTATTTTCATCCTAAAAGAAATAAAAACTATTGAAGAAATTACCTTCTGAGCTGGAAAGAACTTCTGCTGCTCAGGGCTTCGGCCTCCTCGTGCTGGCCGGTAGATCTTCAGGGGCTAGGGTTTCGGCGGAGGAGAGTAGGGATGAGCGTGAGGAGCTTGGAAAGAAACGGGAGGATTTCCTCTATTAAGGGACAGGCGGAGGTAGGAGTGATCTGCGACCGCTTCTTATTCTTGTTAGGGATTCGCCGGAATCGAGAGCGACGAAATCGGAGAAAAAAGGGCTGAGCGTTTTGGTTTTGGGAACACAGACGGTCAAATGGGTGAACAGGGACCGTACCAATTCAGTTGTATTTTGAGATTAACCCGCCCGATTAAATTTATCATATCATACTCCTTCTCTTAAAAGCAGCAGAGTAGTGTTAGGGGCACACCATTAAACCACACTATCAACCACACATCTCTTTATCTATAGTGCCTTTATGATTTTTTTAGTAAAACATGTGGGGCCCAACAAACACTATAGATAGAGAAGAGTGTGGTTGATAGTGTGGTTTAAGGGTGTGCCTCTAGTGTTTCTAAAAGCAGGAGAAGTTGTTTGGAAAAAAGCTTTTCATTAAAAATATTATTTTTTACTATTTTAAATATTTTAGTTAAATCTTAATCTATTCTATCATAATTATATCATATCCTAATCCACACGTGAACTATCTATATATCAACAATTTAAAAGAACAACTAATATTAATAAAATAAATAAAACATATTCACAGTATTAGTTTATTAAAGTAAAGAAATTATATATAGTCAACATACATACTATAATACATGAAGTATTACAAAAAACCCCAAAAAAGTTTTAAAATTACACAAAATATCCTCAAAAGTTCAAAATTATAAAAAACATCCTGACGTTTCAAATGTTAAAACAACAAACATGAAATTCAGAAACTAACAACAGCCTACGAAGAATTTAAATTTATAATTAACACCCTCAATGTCTTAAAAATTATAGAAATACCCTCGAAAGTTTATATTACAAACAAGCACCCTGAAATTCTAAAATTTCAAAACTTAAAAATAACATAGATGAATTCAATGGATGACCATGATACACCTGAAAATTTCCAACGTCTCAAAACTTTAGAAAAAAACATGAAATTAAGAAATTAACAGCATCCTCTAGAGAATTTAAAATTTACAATTAACACTCTTAATCTCTCAAAAATTATAGAAACGCCCTCAAAGTTCAAATTATAAAAAAGTACCCTAAAATTCTAAAATTCTAAAACTTGTAAACGGTGTAGATGAATTCAAAGGGTTACCATCAAGCACTTAAAATTTTAAAATTATACAAAATTAACCTCAAAGTTATAAAAATTACAAAATGATACTCCTTTAAAAGTTAAAAATCATAAGAAACTCTAAATTTTTAAAATTTGTAATCAGCAAACATCAAATATGGAAACTATTGTCAGACCACTAAATTCTAAATTTTT
>BQKN01064892.1:211413-236670 GCA_022839385.1 Asparagus kiusianus | reverse complement strand
CCCTATTAAACTGAGGGCAAAATGCAATTTACTGTCACATGATTCCCCCTGACATCTCAACCTCAGGGGGCGTAGATGCTAACAAAATAGATTAGTTAAAGTGGAAACACGCTCAAAATACAGCGGAAGATCTGCAATTGACCCTAAGATTTAAATACAACCAATTGTATAACGAATGTCATTCAGGAATATGGTTATGATTCAAAGATGCCACTTTCGGTTTGCTTGTAGCTATGAGAGTGATTTGGGATGAAAAGTAAAACACTGCTTCTTTATAGGTTAGTTTCAAATTTCATACTCCTATATCTCAATTAGTGGTGGTTACCTGGTGGTTCCCTTGAAAGTTAGGCTACAATTTGCACAAAAGTAAGCAATTGAGCCAGAATAGTGCAGAACATGATTGACACGTTAAAATGAATGGTAAAGAGGATCTTGAGTTCACCTTGAACTGGTGGGGCTCCTTCTTCCCCACGGCTTTCTTCCAATGGTAATGCTCGAACATCATGGCCTTATCATGCCAGCTGGTGATATTATCCAAGAACACGATGTAAAATAAGGAGTTAGAAAAAAGCAATAATAAGATGTTCATGTCCTGACAAGCAGTTAATAATTACAGAATTTTGAACGGTTCCTATGATGGGGATTCACAAGAAATTACAAAACATAATTGAGGGATAACCAAAAAAAAGATTCAGAGAAAATAAATTTAAAAAAAGCACCAGAGTGGCTGTATAATTCATAACACGACATAGGCATTGATTTTTGTCTTTCCCAGGGACAAGGGACCTACTAACGTCTTAAGTTCTTAACTAACAAATCAAACCATACGCAATTTTCCGCTTTGATATCAATATATTTCATCTTGACACTCATGACATGTAACTGGATATAGTTCTCGTCCTGTAGATCACTCAACTTGTGCTACTAGTACTGCTAGATTATGTAACTGGATTTTTGCTCTTTGATAACAATACAACTTCTGCTACAAGTACCGCTAGATTATGTCCAGTCTCCGCACCAAGTTACTAGAATATGTATATGGATTACACATTTTAATAGATAACTCATCACAGGCAACATCTGCAGGTGATGACGGGGTACCCATCTTCTTTGTGCCTTTTGCAGTTTCCATGAGATGGCTGACAATTATCCTTGCGGATTCAGCATTCCTTCAGGTAACATTTCAGTTACCAGCTACCAATAGTTCTTATGGAAGAATGCAACAACATAATTGGTTTGCTGGAAACTCTATTCAACCACTTCCCGTCACCAGTTATCTTCTAGCCAAAAACTATCTAAACCCCCTCACCACTTACCAATAACATAGATTATTTTAAACGGCAGAGAGTAATGTAAAGTAATGTAAACCTTTTTATGACCTTCAAAGAGTATTTAATCAACTAGGGAAAAGTAAATATGGACATCTTCATTGTTCCGAACAAAGTAAGTACAATAATTTTAGGTGTAAACATTTCTTAATTTTTATTTGTCATAATATTTATGCAGCATCCACAAAAGTAACCAAGCTAAAGAACTCCAGGGAGATATAAGCATTTTGACAAGTGACGAGTGCTTAGCTAAATATTTGGGCGTCTAAGGTATTAGTTCCTCAAAACATAAAAAATTGGAAATAGGCTCCCATAGCACATTATTTTGAAAGTCCCCAAAATCCTTGGATGACACCAAAGGGGTCCAAATTAGATTTTGATGTTAAAATTCTAACATGGGTTTGACTACGTGTCCACTAAAGTTAACCCCGCTCCTTGCTCCCTCCACAGTAAGAGCAGCAGCAGTTGAAGCCGGCAGCCCTTCAGTGGATGTCGGCTGCATATAGCAGTCCAGCGGTGGCTACCATGGTGGTCCAACGAGAGTCACCGACAGTGGTTGGCTGGCGACTACGGCCGCGACGGGCGACCGACAGCCTCATCTTAGGGCGTGAAATAACAAGCGACCACTAGCTAATTATGGATTAAAATCACAATTTTTAACCAGAGGGAGATATTTGGTGGAATGTGGGGCCTTTTTCAAAATAACGTCCTTTGAGGGACCTATTTCCTGTTACCTAAGTTTAGAGGGACCAATACCTTAAAAACCCTAAAATATTTCCGTAAGCTTTTACTTAAAAAGATGGTTGCACTATTTGAAAAATAAGCAAGCACTGGAAAGAAATTAGGAAAACAACTGTGTTCTAAATTATTTAATCAATTAGTGAATTAAGCAAATTCTGGTCGCTGTTTTATCATTTTATATAAGCAAATAAAAGTTTCATGAACTATTTATAACTAATCTAATTTTTCCATATTTCTGCTGCTTCATAATACTGCTAAGTGCTAACTGCATACATATTCATTTCTGATACAATAAAAACAGCTTTAGAGCAATTGATCTAAATTTAAAACAATGTGACAGAGATATGAACTTTTTCACAACAAATACAACAGGTTTCATAAAAATATAATAATTTGGTTGCAATATAAACAACTTTCAGAAAAACATAAATTGTCTGTATGCATATAGACACAGTTTGAAGAACTAGCAGATAATTTAAGTTTCCTATCTCCAAGCTGAAAATAGAGTATTTTCCCCACAGGGACATGCTGCATCCAAATCTCTAAAGCACTCGTTACGGTTGTTAGAGATAATTCTGAGAAATCAGCAAAAGTTATAGTATTCTAAAAGTCATGATACAAAGAAATCAGACTAAATCTAGAAGTTCAGAATGGATGGAAGGAGTTAGCTCTTTTCAGTTGAAACCTCTACAAACAAATAGCAGGAAATAGAAAAGATTATTAAAAAACATTTATGTGAAGACAGTTTTGAGAGGTTAAAACTTAAAAGTGCAGAAACAAGACAAGTTATTTTTGGGAAGTTCTGAAAAGATGGACAATTTTAGTATAAAAGTGAAGAAACAAGACAAGTTATTAAAAACAATACAAGTTATTTTCGGGAAGTTCTGAAAAGATGGACATTTTTAGTATAAAGGAGAACAATACACATTATTTTGTAAAATTCAAGAAATAAAAGGCAAAAGGAAAAGCGATAAGTTGATGCATAAACAAGTGAAAAGCAACACAAAAGTACCACTCAACATGTATCTCCTTATCCTAGGAATAACGACCATTTAGGGATCAACATCCTGACTAGCATAAATCGGATAAAGCGATTATTTTTTGGTATCTTAAGCTTATATGAAAACAAGAACGGAAAAACAACAACTTAGTTGTAGGAAAAAAGTTCTTTGATCAACAAAAAGAGAATTAGCCGTAAAACACGAACCCATCTGTTCCATTGAGCACACCCATGATACTCACATCTAAACAGTCCTGCATCATTGAACTTCCAAGCATCAACTGTATGAGCTGTTTATTAAGTCCTCTTTCGACACCTATCTATACTCAAAATCAGACAACATTAAAAGTATGTCTCTTCAAGTCTGTGTAGTCAGTACTCCAGCTTCATCCATGGAATCTTTCCGCACAAATTGCTAAACCATCCGCAACCATCTTTTGTTCCCATATATGTGTTTTTACCAATCTAGTAAAGCATCTCCATATCATGAAAAATCTACTTTTACAAGGTTAGAATTCGATAGCTGGTACTTGATTCTATGATCTAGATAACCTCTATTTTCATTAGTAGTGTATTATCACCTTGAGATTGTCGTTTATGCTTAGTTGCACTGTTGTTGTACATCTAACCTCACTAAAATCTACATCTTCTTAATAGTGACCTATTTGATCAATTCTCAAGGCTCTCTTTGGTTTGTTTGTTTTGAATAAAAGTGAGAGAAAAGAAAAGAAAAAGAAAAAGAAAACAGGTTTTCAAAGTTTGGTTAGATGGGAAAGAAAAATGTAAGCTTGATTACCTAAAGAAAGTAAGCTTTTGAAATTTTCATTTAGGTTTTTTTCACCGTAAGGTAAGGAAAGGGATGGAAAAAAAATTGTCGGAGCCAAACATTACTCCTTCACGAGTTATGGTTGTGTGGCTGAATGAGGCTCATTTTTTCGGGCACCACCGTGGATTAAAATGGGTCAGCTGACCCACATAGATTACACATAAAAAGGGATGTCCGTACACTAGTCTTTTATAACTTTCTTATTTAAAAAATAGTCCCTCAAATTATTAAAGTTACTATAAGGTACCGCAATTTTTAAGCTGTCTCAAAGTTAGTCCAAACATCATTGAAATTGCTATTACCTCTCAATTCTCATAAATTATCTAAAAACTATCCCTCCAATTGCTACTTCTGCACTAGACAGACTAATTTGAAACAAGTCATGGCAGTTGGTGAACCAAATAGAAATTAAATGGTTTGGGACTAAATTTTGAAATAACTCAAGGGTACCTAATAGCAATTCAAATAATATGAGGGGAAAAATTTCAGGACAGGTATGTGCAATAACTCCTAAAGTGTCAAAGGGTCCAGTGTAATAAAAAATTGAAGGGCTTACTGTCTATGAAGCACGGACATGCATAACATGAAGCTGTGTCGTGTCGTGTCCGTGTCGGACACACGTGTCGAACACACGTATCCTATGTATATTTTAGGATTTGCCTCATGTCGGCGTGTCGGATCCGTGTCCGTGCTACATAGCTTACTGTAGCTCCCCAAAATTCCAGGGGGGTTTCTATAATTATTTGAATTTGAATTTTGTAGGATACACACACACACTACTTTCTCTATCTAGTTTTTCTAGAAGGATTTCCATGAGACACTTTTTTTTCTATACAAACAAAAAATACCAACAATGATTACCTTTTCCCCGAGAACAACACTTGTACCGCATCTTCATAGGATCCTAATCCTCTTCAATTAAGTGATAATTGGAGAGGATTTCATTCTCTCAATCCTTACCATCTATATCACTTCCAATGATTGAGATCATGTCATGTAATATTTTTATTGTTATCTTGAAAGCCACTTTGATGTTGAAAACCGCTAATATACTTGAAAACCATTATAGTCAAAACCACTATTTTTAATAGTGGAACTCATAGGTGTTGTAATCTCATTGATTAGAATTAAGTTTGATGGTAAAGATTGAAAGAATTAGATCCTCTCCAATTACCACCTATTTGTAGAGGATCTGAATCCTTAAAATTAAGTATACATACAAAATCAATGAATTGAAGTGAACTATTGTATAATATAAATTAATTGTATTGTCTATATCTTTTTTTTTTCCTTTTTTCTTTTTTTTTTCTTTTTGTTGTTGTTGTTGTTGTTGTTGTGGGAACTAGCAAACAAGAGAGACTGATTGTTCATCATTTTCCTTCAAATTCTTCCTTTAATTTTCATCCTAACCAAACATGTAAAAAAGTATATAATTTCCCTTTCCTTTCTTTTCCTTCCCTTTTTCTTTCCTTTCATTTCCCCTCAATCCAAACACGGCCTAACTGAAAGTATGTCATCTGGGAAGCACATAATAGGATCCATATTTCCAGCTGTCACAAGATAATCACGTTTTAATTAGACATAGACCATAGAGTAAATCCTAGTAGTTAAAGCATGCACTTGGAACGGCGAGGATTAAACTCATAGTAGATGATCACTCCTCAAAGATGCACCGTAATACAGAAAAGAATATGAATTAACTCGTATGCTTCTCACCATACCCGTCTCCCTTTACACAGGAAATGCCCTTTAATTTTTCTCTTTGAACTTCGCGTCTCCAAGAAGAATGCAAGCCTTACAGCAAATACATCATCTTCTACTTTTTCTCTAGTCTCTTGCATAACATCGGAGAATATAGAGGTTGATCCCTCAACAGTATTAGGTAACATGAATATGGACTTAGGCATAGTCCAAAACCCAGGATCAGGTTTACTAAGTTATGTCGTCATTCTCGTCACCTCGAGGCTAAATTCCTGGATTTTCTAAATAAATCCGCGCTCTATAGTTAAGCCAATTTTGATGGAGAACCGTATAGTTTTCTTTTTGCATTTTCTATACGAATCTGAAGCCAGTATAGCGACATCCCTAGAATCAACAAGTGACAGAATATTAAACTACAACCCTCTCAACCCTCACCGCATTGTTTTGCTTGGGTCGTTTGACAACAGCAACATGATAATGCAAAAAAATAAGACATTTTTTTCACAAACCCTAACAGGGACCGTGAAGTAACGCTATTGAGAACAAGAACTGGGAATAGGTTTAAGTAACATCCAAAAACCCTAATTATTGATAATTGATGATTAGATGATGGTGATTATAAAAAAAAACCCTAATTGAGAAGAGACGGCGAGAGGGTTCAGGGTTTAATACTTGAACTGGTTGGACAGCTGCCACATGTAAGGGTTGTTCCAGGTGAGGGCGGAGAAGACGAAGGATCCGATCCATATGTTCACGAATCGTTCCGGATCCGTGTGCGGCACGCCCGGATCGCCCCGATACGCGTTCCCGAAATATTTCTCCATTTACCTTCTACCCTTTTGCTCTCTTTGCTGCCTCCGCCTCCGCCTTATCCTCTGCTGGCCTTGTCCTCTGGCGACGGGTATTGGGTTTTTTTTATATTAGCCCCTTACGTTGAATGTAATTTGATATTAGCCCCTTACATATCCACGTTGTGATATCAGCCCCTCACTCAAGCTGCTATAATGTGTTAATATGAGGGGCTCGTGTCAACGCGTCTGTGGCAATTTTTTGAGGGGCTGATATCTGAATATGAACCAAACCATGGGGACCCGTATCAACATATCATAGCTATTTGAGGGGCTAATATAAAATATGAATATTTAAGGGCTTAGTATTAAATTACTTATGATGTAAGGGGCTGATATCTCAAAACCCTATTTCGGATTTTTTTTTCGATATTAGTCTCTTATACTTTTATATTTTGCAAGTAGCCCGTAAAATTTTTAGAGTGCTATTAGGTCCCTCAATTCTCGCGTTTATGTCCCGAATAACCGAAATTACTATTAGGTGACCTCCTATTCCTACGTTATTATGAGATTAGTCCCTCCAACCAAGAAATTATCCGAGGGATTAGCTAGTCAAATATGTTCTTTTGGATTATCAGGTCTTCAAATTCTCATAACTAGTTCTGGATTGACACGTCAAATTGTTATTTCCACTCTTGATTTGAGTGATTAACTTCAAAATAACCTCAAATTTGTAGGACCTAATGATATTTTTAATGATTTGAGAGAGTGCTTTCCAAAGCGACTTAAGAATTGTGAGACCTAATAGCCAATAGCTAGTTCAATTGTTTGAGGGACTGCATAGTATGAATGATTTTTGGGACTAGTAGAAAAACACACCTTGTTTCGTACAGTTTTTGGGAAGGGTGAATAGAAGAGATGGGGAGAAGCGGCGAAAAACTCATTTGGGAGTTCCTTCGAGAGGATAATGGAGGGGAAATGAGCAGCATGGGTTGAGAACTCGTCATCATCATTGACCTACTGTGCATGCAATTTGACTCTTGTCTAATTGATGTGAAATAGAAGTGGGAGTTATTTAATCTATGATGATCTGAATCCAACTACTGGTATTAATCTGAACATTGAGTATATATCCAAGCAAAGCGTCAAGGTTATTTGAGATAATACTTCAAAGTTGTCGTCTTCGTACAAGTTTCATTGAGACACTTTAATGCTTCAGAATGTAAGAAGGGTTTATACTTTTATTTTGTTTTTTATTTTTTATTTTTGATGAAAAGAAAGGTTTACATTAGTTTCTATAAAATTATGAACTTAAATACGTGGATGAAAACCGACCTTTTTTGGTCAACTATAGAGTTTAGAAAGAATGAAAAAACAAGAGCAGGCCTTTGGGAGTTAGGTTGTCAAATTAATATACATTGGAAAACTTCGGAGTATAAAATTGTTAGAATAGGACTTATATCAAAGTTCAAAAAATCAAAACTTCAACGGTAACAAAATGCAAGTAATACTATAACAAAAGTTGTATGTGTCCACACTTATTTTGTGACACATATGAAGTGTTATTTTATTTTCCAAGGATTAAATAGTTGTGACACTAATAAAAAGTGCAGCAACTCACGACACATATTCATGTCATCAGATATACAGTTAAATATAATTGAAAAAAATTAATAGTTCAACATGGATTATGCGAGAATCTATTAATGAGCTTAAATAATAAATCTCAGATTTTAATTATGATGTTGATTAAACTATGATAGTGTATAAGCTAAAAAATCTCCATAATTAAATGTGCTTTGGCGAGAATAATCCTAGGACGGGTCACCTTCTAGAAAGTTCTATAGTATTGAATGATGATACTCTTTTTTTATTTTTTATGCTCTGGACACAGTTATATGTCACTACTCTTAATGCATATATGTGTCACGAGTTTTGTAACACATGCATGTATCACCACTCTCGACATATATATGTGTCATGAAATTTGTGACACATTCTCACATGTGTAGATGATTTCCACATATTCTCTAAACACATATTTAATATTGCCGCGCTCTATTTATGCGATACAAAAATGTGTCACGTTGAGATAAGAAATTTATCATAATTTATAGCTTTTGTTGTAGTGTAATCCATCTTCTTACTTGACGTTGCTCGGTTTTGTTCTTCTCTAAATGATATATAAAAGTAGAATGTGAATGATGACAATGAGGAGGAGGAGGAGGAGGAGGAGCTGTCTAAAGAGGAGTGTTTGCTGTGAAAGTTGCTGTTTTCATTGCTATCGAATATATTACAACTTTAGTCGTTACAATAAACTCGAATAAAATAAAAAGTTGATCTTTTTATAAGATCTCCTTACACAATGAAAATAAAACAAGTTTACAACTTTGTCAAACAAACGCAGAGATCGTTTATCGGTTTTCTGCTTGCGTGAGATCTTTGCCTGTGCCGGGGTTTATCCGTGGACCACCGTCGATCAGATCTGATTGCTGAAAAATTGGACAGAGCTTCGTCTATCCACGAAGGGATTGAGAAAACTGAAGCGCCTATCTCGATAAAAGCGAGATATTTGCTCTTCTTAGAATTACCACGACGGGATAATCCTAAGGAACGGATCCGAGAAATTGTAGATCTGACGAATCTCTCTCTCTTGCGTTGAAGAACTAGATCCGATCTCTCCTCCTCCTCTCTGAAATTTGTGCACCTTCAGTCTTCAATCTGGTAGGGCTTCGCCTAATCTCCAAAATTTCAGATCTGAAAAATGAGGGCCTAAGGCTTGTATTTATAGGCTTGAGGGGTTGCGGAGCGGTTAAAACCACTTAAATGGCCCAAATCCACGTTGGAGACACCCTAGGGTGTCTTCCAAAATCCGAGACACCCTAGGGTGTCTTCCAAAATCCGAGACACCCCAAGGGTGTCTCACAAAATCTGAGACACCCCAAGGGTGTCTCGGCTTGGCTGAGACACCCTAGGGGTGTCTCGGCCAAGCCGAGACACCGTAGGTGCCTCAGTTCAGCTTTGAGACGTTTTCAATGCCCGTTTGACCGTTTTCGCTGTAACTTCTTCGTCTGAACTCGGATTTGAGTGATTCCAAATGCGTTGGAAGTCTGACGAAGAGTTCCATCAGCTCCAATAGTTGGATTATCTGTAGAATGAATGAGACACGAAGGGCATTGTTCCTTTTGTAAACATCATGGGGCTCCCGATTAGCCCGTACCTTCGTTATTCCAAAATTCTGTCAGCTCACGTAGTTCGCCGATTCACTTCAAGCGTTCACCGACGTCAATTGAACTCCTGTGAACCAGATAGTGACGTTCATTGTCGTTCCTTAACATTGAGCTGTTCGTGGAGACCTATAGGTAATTTTTGATGCCTACATATACCCCCTCCAAAGCGTTCCAGACTCGTTTTTTTTATAGAAGAGGCTGGAATACTTTGGATGTGATTAATCCAGCCTTTAGTCGGCGTAAAGGACCTGTAGTTAGATTCAACTCTTGGCTCCTTCGATTTACGATCTATTCATTGCTTTGACGAATAGCCGAAGTTCTCCCGGCGCTGCGTTTATCGCCTGGCCGTTGTCGGAGTCTCGAGTCTACCACCAGTGAGTTGAGTTTGGCTCGTGTCATTGAGTTGACTTTGAACTGACTATCTCTGTCATATTGTGCTGACTTAGGGTTTCAGATCACCGTATGTTGACTTTATGTCGCAACGCGTTGACTGGCGTTGACCTAGGTTTACGCGTTGACCGGCGTTGACCATAGGGTTTCGAACGCCGAATGTTGATTTTTCGATCGTAACGCGTTGACAGGCGTTGACCTAGGTTTACGCGTTGACCGATGTTGACCCCAGGGTTTCGAACGTCGAATGTTGACTTTTCGGTCGCAACGTGTTGACAGGCGTTGACCTAGGTTTACGCATTGACCGGCGTTGACCCTAGGGTTTCGAACGTCGAATGTTGACTTTTTATCGCAACGCGTTGACTGGCGTTGACCTAGGGTTACGCGTTGACCAACGTTGACCCTAGGGCTTTGAACATCGTACGTTGACACAGTTTATACTCGTATGTTTATTGGAGTACACACGGTTTAAGCTCTTAAGGTATTGGAGCACGGCGGTCCCAAGTATCGTGGTTACAGGACCAACTGTTAAAGCTGATTCATCTGCATTTGTGGATCTTATTTTAATGTTGTTGGATAATCGAGTCACGAGACCAACTAACAGAGCTGATGCATCAATGACTCGTACTTATAGAATTTTTGACAAATTCTCAGCCATCAACGGGTTTGATGAGCCTTTACCGACTACCGTTTGAGTCGGGCTAGCATGCAGATTGTTTAGATCCGTTCTGCACATAACGTTGTGCTAAAAGAGTTAACTCTTTTAGTGCTACGACATTGAATACGTAGACTTCGTCTTTCTCACGGGAATAGACTACCCGGCAACGCGTGTTAGGCACTGACTTATTCTTACTTAGGATTCAGGATAAAAATCCCCAGACTCGGATTCTGGTGTCTTCTTCAATTGGTAAAAGACTAAACCGACAATGCGTGTTAGGCGTTGACTTATCCCTGCTTAGGCTTTGGGATAAAATTCCCCGTGCGTGTGAAGCACGGATTATGGTGTTATTAATAACAAACTGCCACAATGTTGAATATGTGGTCTTTTGTCCTTTTTACGGTCAAAGACTAACCGGCAATGCGTGTTAGACATAGACTTTGGGATTTTTGGCAAACCCCCAGCCATCAACGGGTTTGACGTGCCTTTACCGATTACCGTTTGAATCGGGCTAGCATGTGAATTATTAAAACCCGTTTCACATGTAACGTTGTGCTAAGAGAATTGCTTCTCTTAGACTTAATGCTATGATTTTGAATACATAGACTTCGCCATTTCTTACGGGAACATGGCATCCGGCAACGCGTATTAGGCGTTGACTCATTCCTACTTAGGATTTGGGATGAAAGTCCCCAGAATTATACTCTTGTGTCTTTTTCAATCGGTGAAAGACTAAACCGGCAACGCGTATTAGGCGTTGACTCATCCCTACTTAGGATTTGGGATGAAAGTCCCCAGAATTATACTCTGGTGTCTTTTTCAATCGGTGAAAGACTAAACCGACAACGCGTGTTAGGCGTAGGCTTATCTCTATTTAGGAGTTGAGATAAAATTCCCCGTGCACAAAGTGCACGAATTGGAAGTTAGGAATTGTGTCTTTTCTCAAAGTAAAGACGGGCTGGAAAATGGAAGAGGAAGAATTTTATATTCTATCTCCCGGCACCTGAAGAGAGCGAATTTTATATTCTATCTTCAGTAGGAAAGGAAACTCGAGGTGGGATCTCCACCCCCAGAGTCCAGAAAGGTGAAACTAGGAGTGGGATCTCCACTCCGAGAATCAAAAAGATTCGGATAACCCTAACTGTCGGAAGGTTTGATTACCGAACTAAAGATAAATTTCTTGTTTATCGAGAGTGAATTGTGGTTTTGGTCCTAACTGTAGGAAGGTTTAACCAAACGGGGGTTTGAGATGACCCTAACTGTAGGAAGGTTTGATCACTCGATTTGAAAGTGGACCTCTCGTTCATGGAAGGAATCGAGAGGGGATTCTGGCTTTAGTCCTAACTTTTATAGGTTTGACCAAGGAAGCAGTGGAAGTGGGGGTTTCGAGACGATCTTACCTTTTATAGGCTTGATCGTTCAATTTAAAAATGGACCTCTCGTTCATGGACGGAATCGAGAGGGGATTTTGATTGTGGCCTTAACTATAGGAAGGTTTGACCAGGTAAACAGTGAGAGTGGGAGTACAAATCACAACGGGAGGGTTGACTCATACAAATCACAGTGAGGGTTTAGTGTTTATTACTTTGTTCGTAATGATCGGGTTATCCCTAAGAAAAGTACATATAGTATTCTTCCGGGAGCTTCCCATTACACAAATCATCCACCCCCAGCTTCCTTCTTGGACCTGGGTCTGACTTTGTACTCCGTTACATGACCGGGTTATCCTTAAGAATATTAGCGTAACATTCTCCAGGAACTTCCCATTAATGGTAGGAAACATTTTAGACTCATATACCTATTGGAGTATTAAGAAGCAGTTTATACTCGTATACTTGTCGGAGTGTTAAGAAGCAATTTATACTCTTATACTTATCGGAGTCTTACCATTTTCAATTGGCTTATCCTAGCGTTATGACGCCGGCTTCAACCAAGGTCTGAATGCTATTCTTCAAAGTAAAGCAGACCTTAGTTGGGTAAAGGATCCTTCTGTGGTACGCGCAGTACTTCGGATCCGCGGTATTGTCAGCTTCCTCCTGATTTGTGATGGGTGGCAGCTTGATCTTATTGATTTCGAGAAGGGTCTCGAAGATGGTTGGAACATCTTCGTCCTTAAATGAGTACTCTTTTTGGAGCCTCTGATCCGAAGTCTTCTGCTGTCTTTAGAGCTGTTGTTGTGACGTTTGATTAACGTCAACAACTGTTGTAGGTGTCTTCCCTTCATTATGGGACACGAGACTCGAATTCAGAGGGCTAACCATCGGTTGGTTTCTTTTGACCTTCCTCCTTCTGAGGAAGCGTTCGGCCTATTCTCTGCGCACCTTCAACTCTCTCCAGGTATTGAGCGGCTCTACTCCCATAACGTCCAAGATATTAATGGACAAGTTGTCATGACAGGTTTGCAAGACGAATTCCTCCGTAACGGGATCCTTGCAGTTCATTGCCTGATTACGAAAGCGTTTGATGAAGGTATCCACAGACTCTCCGTCTTTTTGTTTCTCATCGAAGAGTGTCATGATCGACACTTCATCGTCATCATCGAAGAAATGAGCGAGGAACATGCTTTCCAGGTCCTCCTAGCTGTTAATGTTTCCGGGCTTAAGAGGGCGGTACCAATCGAAGGCGGGCCCGCGAAGGATGCCAACAAATGACCGGACCATCAGAGGTTCGTTGCCAGAGATTACTCCCAAATGGGACTTGAAATAGATCAGGTGCTGAGTGGGGGAACCCTTCCCGTCGAACGGCATGAAGTTGATCAGGTTGAACTTCGTCAGATACGGGATTGATTCCCATTCTCTGGGGTAAGGACACGGAATCCCGGTCTTCTTCACCTCTCGAGCAGACATTAGGGCATCAATTTTGCTCTCGAGATCCTTCATCTTTTCGGCCTCATCTATATCCTGTTTTGGACAATTTTCGAGAGAAATAATGCGGCCACCCCCAGTGTTATCATCATTGGTGGGTCCACCCCCAACATCATTTTCATCCACATCTGAATCGCTACCTGCTTGGTTAGCAGTGCTGCGACGGATGGACTCACCTAGCTGATTTGATAAAGCTCGGATTTGTTGGTCGTGCATGTGTCTCATCTTCTGCATAGCCATTTCTATTTCGATTTTGAATGTTTCTTTCTGCTTGGCTAGAGCATCCTCAATGATTTTGGCTATTTGCTCGGTGTTGATCATGAACACTTCCCGAGCTTGTCCTATGCTAGACGTTGTATCATCGGAGGCGAGTGTGGAAAAAGAATCCGAGAGTTTGTCATCGGAATGGATTCCTTCGTGGATCCCCGGGTAATTGTTATATCTGACGGCTTCTAGCTGAAGCTGAGGTATTCATTGGGCTATCCCTGAATTGACTCTCTTTCCTGGGGAGAAATCGGTGTTAGAAGTAATCGGAGACTTCCCCTTATCGACCATATTGATGGTGAATGCTGGGAGTTCGTCATCTCGATTGGCTGATTGCCTCTTGCTACAACGCCTTGATTTGGGTTTCAATGCTTCTGTGGAGATACTCTCGAATATCGAGACCCTCCGTGGAGCGGCCTTGGGGCAGCTACACGCTGATAATACTGCCCTGATAATTTTGGTACACGGACAGTGAAAGTTCGTTTCCCGGGTACTTCTCTTTCGAGATTTATTCTAACCCCCAGCCCGATAGTACAACTCATCGACGTTACAGTCAGAGCAACCTATCGGCTGTTTACATGAATTCTCAGGTATAACGCATTCTTCTGTCTGAAGCGTTTTCATCTGAGTAAACATCGCCTTGTTGACGTCTACAGGAGTCACATATTTGGAATCACACCCTTATGAGGGTGAAACCTTAACGGGTTCCTGGTTTTCTGCACGTACCTCCAAGCGAGCTGTTGTAGAAATTAATTTGTTAGGAGATCGCGTACGAACCCCAGTCCGAATGTTTGCTCGAAGCTCCTTTAACGGTCTCAAGCTTTCCTTAACAAGCGCTTTTCCTCGATTCTCGGGTAGGGCACCGACACGATCCTTCAATGGGATTCTAGATTTGGAGAAACCCACGCTGTCATAGGGCTTCACCGGAAGTGCGGGAGCAGGGTCTGAAGTTGACGAAGGTCGGAGAGCAACGTCACCTACTTTTGCCTTAGGCGCTGATTTGGCTTTTGGCATCCAAACTTGTTTGGCTCTCGGCGATCTCTTAACTACCTCGCCCTTTTGCATTTCCTGTGGTTTTCGTGCAAGGGTCCGGGCATGCGCAAGCAAGGCGCGGCGCTTCTGGATTCGCTCCTCGAGAGTTGAACGAGTTCGTTTGACACGAACCCATTCGTTAGTAGGTGGTTGGGAGGAGGTTCCCAAAGCTGGTTGCTGGAACACTTTACGCCTTCTGAGTTTCAGATCTGCATCATAGCAGATCCCGTCAACAGGCTCCAAAACTTTGGCAAATTGACGCGCGAGATGTTGACAGCGCCTTTGACGAGCCCTCTTCGTCAGCACTGGTGCATTTTCAACGGGCAACTCCCTGACTTTCGAAGAGTTGTCACGAACGTTGGATCTGGTTTCTTCCACTGCATTCGGGTTCAGATCCTCAGCCTTGGTTTTTGGATCTAAAGTCATGTTCTTTGTGGCAATGGTTTTCCTGCATTTGCAAGAAGAAGATCTGGAGGAGGAGGAGGAGGAGGAAATATACTCCTCGAATTTCTGCTGGTCGAATTCGTATTCGACCTCTTCGAGTACCAGGATCTTGATCGTCGGCTGCGGCACGACAGCTTCGGCAGCGAAGCTGTTGGCTCCCACTGTGGTCGCCAGCTTGTTCGCGATGAAAGTTGCTGTCTTCATTGCTATCGAATATATTACAACTTTAGTCGTTACAATAAACTCGAATAAAATAAAAAGTTGATCTTTTTATAAGATCTACTTACACAATAAAAATAAAACAAGTTTAAAACTTTGTCAAACAAACGCAGAGATCGTTTATCGGTCTTCTGCTTGCGTGGGATCTTTGCCTGTGCCGGGGTTTATCCGTGGACCACCATCGATCAGATCTGATTGCTAAAAAATTAGACAGAGCTTCGTCTATCCGCGAAGGGATCAAGAAAACTGAAACGCCTAGCTCAATAAAAGCGAGATATTTGCTCTTCTTAGAATTATCACGACGGGATAATCCTAAGGAACGGATCCGAGAAATTGTAGATCTGACGAATCTCTCTCTCTTACGTTAAAGAACTAGATCCGATCTCTCCTCCTCCTCTCTGAAATTTGTGCACCTTCAGTCTTCAATCCGGCAGGGCTTCGCCTAATCTCCAAAATTCCAGATCTGAAAAATGAGGGCCTAAGGCTTGTATTTATAGGCTTGAGGGGTTGCGGAGCGGTTAAAACCACTTAAAGGGCCCAAATCCACGTTGGAGACACCCTAGGGTGTCTTTCAAAATCCGAGACACCCCAAGGGTGTCTCACAAAATCCGAGACACCCCAAGGGTGTCTCCCAAAATCCGAGACACCCTAAGGGTGTCTCCCAAAATCCACCCAAAATCCGAGACACCCCAAGGGTGTCTCCCAAAATCCGAGACACCCCAAGGGTGTCTCCTAAAATCTGAGACACCCCAAGGGTGTCTCGGCTTGGCCGAGACACCGTAGGTGCCTCAGTTCAGCTTTGAGACGTTTTCAATGCCCGTTTGACCGTTTTTGCTGTAACTTCTTCGTCTGAACTCGGATTTGAGTGATTCTAAATGCGTTGGAAGTCTGACGAAGAGTTCCATCAGCTCTAATAGTTGGATTATCTATAGAATGAATGAGACACGAAGGGCATTGTTCCTTTTGTAAACATCGCGGGGCTCCCGATTAGCCCGTACCTTCGTTATTCCAAAATTCTGTCAGCTCACGTAGTTCGCCGATTCACTTCAAGCGTTCACCGACATCAATTGAACTCCTGTGAACCAGATAGTGACGTTCATTGTCATTCCTTAACACTGAGCTGTTCGTGGAGACCTATATGCAATTTTCGATGCCTACAAGGAGTGGATGTTGTTATCCTCAAGTTTATCTTATGTTGTAGAACCTTAGTACCTGGTATATTGAAAAATGTGTTATACTGCATATCTCTCTCCCAACTTGAATGTGTTCCTCTTTGTTTAAAATCCCTGACGAGTTTTTATTTATTTTCATTTTTGATAGAGCGAACATCGTGTTGGGTCCTTTTGTTTTGATGATGTTTAACAAACAATTTATCATTAATGTTGTTTGTATAGTGTTTGTGTTTTGTATTTATTCTAGGCAAACAACATATTGGAGGATGGATAGAATCAAGCATTCACGATCATATTCAATGGATGTTGGCGGAATAGTGGAGTGAAGCAATGCAATTCAAGTTGAAAATCCAAGTTCAAGCTTCATCTGCAAGTGTATCAAGTTGAGCTACATCGAAGATCAAGATAGCTTGGGTAATTTAGTTTAGGTTTATATTATGTGTGTTGATACTTTAAGCTTAATCACATACACACATACACGTTTTGATTTTGTATATATATAGTTATATATATACATATATGTTTTGGTTTAGTTTTGTAGATATGAAACAAATATATATTCATATACACATTCATATGTTTCATATTCTATTATATTTGGAAATGTATTGTGTTTTTTGGTTTTAGACTTTAAAACAATAGTTCATATATTTTATAAAGTCTATAAAGCCATACAAGAGTTTTCAAAACATGGTTTAGTCAAAATGACGAAACAAGTGTTGTTGTATTTTTATGTTTTTGACTATTTTGAAAAATAAAGAGATTTCTCATTTGGGAGGTGTTTTTTAAAAACCCGTTTTTGTAATATGTATATTATCATGTTTACAATTATTTTCCAAAGTTTTATATATTTTTGATTTTGTTTGTTATTTTTAAAGGCAATTTAAAAATCAAATTTCTGTTTCAAAACAGGCTAATAACCTGTTATCAGTCAACTAATCAGTCGACTGATGAGTCGATTGAAGAATGTGTCTGGAATCATCAAAAAGTTTTTGTTTTATTTCAGTCGACTTATCAGTCGACTGATGAGGTCATTGGTCGATTGACGAGTTCATCAGTCGACTGATGGTGTGTTGCTAGCCTGTAAGGATCAGCTCATCAGTCGACTGATGAACAGTATCAGACGACTGACGACCCAACGACTAGTTTTTCTAGCTTTCTGTTTTTTATCTTTTTGCTGGTTTTGTTGGTTTCTTCTTGGCTTTGGAGTTCCTATAAATACCCCCACATATCCTTAGTTCATAACTAACTAGAGGAAAGTTTTTAAACAAGTTTACTGTAGGCGTATAAAATTGCCTATAGGTCCCTTAGCTTAGCTCAACACGATGATTCGACAAATCAACGAAAGTTCGAGGCGACGAGGCACACGAGCAACGGAACACGTGCGCACGTGGAATCAAACCAACGTTTCGGGGAATCACCGAGTCATCCAAACAAGAGCGAACTCGGTGATATAACGATCGAATCAAGACCAATCCCGGACTCGAACTCAGAAACGGATTAACTGCCATATTTGGAATCAAGTCAATGAGTCGATTCCAGAAACCGAATCAAATCCGAACGACGGGGAACCGGAAACACCGGAAAACGACGAAACCCGACACACCCGGGGACTCGGCCTGAACCGAGCCAACCCGGGGTGGCTCGGCCCAAACCGAGCCACCCAGGGGTGGCTAGGCACAGAACTGTGCGCGGGCACAGTTCTGAGTGCCTATAAATAGGCCATGTGTTCGTTCATTTGAGAGGACTTTTGGTTGAACTTCTAAAGAGCCGAAACTCTGCCGGATTGTCACCTCAACTCGGATTTGTGAAGGCTCGGAGCTTGGACCCTCGGATTCAGTTTTTGGCGAGCACCCGCGACAAACAAGGCAGGAGTTCGAAGAAGCTAATCCTCAGATCTACATCGTTCCACTCCGGATCTAAGCTTGGTTCTTAGATCCCGAGATTCGAGCGGTCGTTTCCTTGGCGAAACGATCCCTCCCGGCTATTATCTCCTTGGTGGGATAATACCCGTAATACATTGTAGATCTGCTTGGATCCAGATCTCGCGGCGGTCAACGGTAATCAGCCCCGGCGCAGGCAAACAACCCACAAAGCGAGCGACCGGATAACAGGAGCTCGTGATTTGTTCGGTAAACAAGAGAAAAGTTGTAATCTTTTTCTTTTTTTGTTCGATTTTCGTTGTAACCGGATCTTATAAAAAGACCGGATCTTTCTGTAACGCAAAAAGTTGTTCTTTAAGAGTGCAATGGAATCGTCAATGAAGAAGGCATCAGTTTCTCCCGCGAACAATCTGGCGACCACAGTGGGAGCCACCGATCTCGCTGCCGAGATCGGAGCGTCGCAGCCGCGGATCTCGATCCCGGTCGTGGAGGAGGTCGAGTACGAATTTGACCAGCAAAAGTACGAGGAGTACGTGTCCTCGTCTGGATCTACCTCCTCCCCCAAATCCAAGAAGTCCCAAAAGCTCTCCTCTAGGAGAAAGGTACGTTGGTGCGATGAAGTTGAAGCCACCAACAACGACTTCACCCCAATCGACGCCGAAGCTGCGTTGGATGAAGTCCTACCTGCCTCCAAGAAGGTCAGATCCGCCGTTGAAGGCGTGGTGACTCTCTCCAAGAGAGCCCGCCAGAGGCAGCGTCAACGCCTCGCGAAGCAATTCGCCAAAGCCATGGAGTCCGTTGATGGGGTCCGCTATCATGCGGATCTGAAGAACAAACGAGGCAAACAGCCTCAACAGCAAATGCAGGGTGGTTCCTCCAAACCATCGACAATGGAGTGGGTCCGTGTCAAACGGAATCGCTCAACACTGGAGGAGCGCATCCGCAAGCACCGCGCGTTATCCACGCAAGCACGGGCCAAAGCTGAGGAAGCCCGTCGGAAGCTGCAGAAGGAGGTGGTCAAAAAGCCGCCACCAACTCGCAAAGTTTGGAGGCCAAAGTCTGAAGCGGTTCAGGCTAAGGAGCAAAACCCGCAGCCTCCGAAAGTTCGAACTCCGGCAAGTCAACCCAAACAGCCGGTGATTGCCGTAACTACCCTGGGAGATCCCGCAGGACCATCTCAGAAAAAAAAATCAGTTTTGGAGCGCCTCGGTCCACTTCCAAAGGAACGAGGTAAAGCTCCAGTTCAAGAACGCTTGGGGCCAATGAAGAAGCCCCAAACAATGCAACATGCTGGGGGTCGCCGCAACCCTCAACACTTGGAGAAAATAGTGGCACCCAAGCGCACAACACTGCGCATCGAAGTGCAAGAGCCCGTTGAAGGTTCACGTCTACAAAGGCGCGTATCAAGGCGTGTGACTCTGAATAGTCCGAAGAAGACAATTAATCCTCAGAAGGAAACGTTGTCATCTGATGACGACAACGTTATACCTGAGAGATCGTGCCAACACACGATAGGTTGCTCCGACCTTCAAACGAGCGAGCTGTACTATCGTGCCGGGGGTACGAGTAAATCTAGGAAGAGGAGCCCTCGAGGGCTCGAGACTCAATGTCCGTGCTCGAAGCTCATTCGGGCAGTATTGTCAGAATGCAACTGTGTTAAGACAGTTCCTGAGAGAGTCTCTGTGTTCGAGAGACTCAGCATTGAGACGCCAGAGCCAAGGCACAGGCGTTTCTAGCGAAGAAGGAAGATGGTCGGAGATGGTGAGCATTCAAGGGTCACCGCAAATATGACCAGCACAGGAACATCGCCTCAGGATAATCCCGAGGCGATTCCGGAAATATCCCGACGTGTAACTCGTCTACAATCCGGGGCTATCATTCGTGCGACGTATGGTAGAGTCCGAACAAGGGTACCTTCGGGAGATGAAGAATCAGATGCTGGCTCAGCAGTGGCGTCTGATAATACAGTGTCCAGTGAGGGACAGCCCCGCGAGTCGTTCATGATAAGCGCGGAGCAAGTGGCCAAGATGCTTGAAGATGCCATGGCCAAACAACAAGAAACTTTCAGGTTCGAAATGCAGATGGCCATGTAGAACATGAGAGAGATGCATGACCAACAACTTCATGCATTGAGGCACCAACAAGGCGAACCAAGTCAGCCCAACCAGAACAACCTGGAAGATGAGGGCACGAATGAAGCTCGCAACGCTAATAAGCCTCCCATCAATCCAGGAGGTGGTAACGATAATACCAGTGAAGACACAGGTGAAAGCCTAAAAATTAAGAATCTCGAGAACAAAATCAACACATTGATTTCTGCTCAAGAGACGAAAAAGACAGGCATTCCTTGTCCTTACCCAAGAGAGTGGGAATCGATCCCATATCCGGCGAAGTTCAGTCTAATTAACTTCACGCCGTTTAATGGGATGGGTTCACCAACCCAGCATTTGATATATTTCAAATCGCACTTGGGAGTCATCTCTGGTAATGAGCCTCTGATGGTGCGGTCATTCGTTGGCACTCTTCGCGGAGCCGCCTTCGATTGGTATCGTCGCCTCAAGCCAGGAAGCATAAGCAGCTGGGATGACATGGAGTCAAAATTCCTCGCGAATTTCTTCGATGACGACACCGAAGTCTCTATCGGGTCGCTGCTCGATGAAAAGCAGAAAGACGGAGAGTTGGTTGACACCTTCGTCAAAAGATTCCGAAACAAAGCGATGAATTGTCGGGATCCGATCACTGAGGAATTCATCCTCCAGACATGCCACAACAACCTTTCGCTGGACGTGTTGGAAGCAATGGGCACAGCACCATCCAAAATGTGGAAGGATTTGAAAGTCCGAGGTGAACAAGCTGAGCGGTTCCTCAAGCGGAAGAAGGCAGAGAGAGGCCAACAAGCGGCGAATGCTCCAACGCAGAACTTCAACCCGAGAGGAAAAGGTAAAGCTCATGCCAATGCAGTTGATGCTAACCAAACTTTTCAACTGCAACCTCAGCAACAGCAACAGCAGCAGCGGGCGCCTCAACAGCAGCAGCAACGAGCGCCACAGCAATCTCAGCCGCATTGGCAGCAACGGTCTCAGAAGCAAAAATCTTCAGAGCCGAGGTTTCCCAAGGTCTACTCCTTCAAAGATGATGAAGTTCCCGGCATCTTCAAATATCTGCTGGAAAACAACAAAATCCAGTTGCCGACGATCGTAGATCATGAAGGAGCCACTAAAGTGACGGACCCGAGGTACTGCGCATACCACAGAGCGGTCCACCACCCAACGAAGTCCTGCTACCACCTCAAGGACAAGATCCAGGCATTGATCGATGTAGGAGTCATAACTCCGAAACCGGCCAAAAATGTGGGAGCGAACGCGGTGTCCATCAGTTTTGGATCGGTGCCTACAGATTGGTTCGAGCCTAAGCGCGTCACCAAAGTCGGGATGAAGACGGTGAACGACGATCCGCACGGACAGCGCCAAAAGGGACTCGTGCCACACACGGCCCCGAACGGCGAAATCCTCTGGGTTCACCCCGACCTGATTGGAGATGAACAATGGACCGGATCATCATCCAAGAAGAAGTCCAAAGGGAAGGGCAAATCATGTTGTGGGGTTTCTGCTATCCCGGGTGAAGATGATGAAAGGATCACCGCTTTTCCACTCTCCGACGAGGAACAGGAAGTCTTTGCGACCCGAAGTGGGAACCAATACCACTTCAACTACCCGTCGCCCAGTGATCAGTTAGCTCAGCAGGATGTGACAAAACAGGGACCAGCCAAGACTCTCACAGAGCTGGGAGTGATTGCAGTTCCCAAACCGGTTGAAGAGGCACGACGACAGCCGGTTGATAAGCAAAAAGAAAAGAGGCCCGAAGAGGTTCAAAATCCGAAGCAGTCCCGTTTCAGTCGTCCGATTGGAAAGGACAAACCGGAGAGTTCAAAAAATCCGCGCGTCTTCGACATTATGGCTCAGCTAGCCAATATCCCGGCGCGGATAACACTATACGAGTTACTGCGGCTGTCTAAAGAGACCAGAGAAGCCTTGCAGGAAGCCCTGGCGGATTCAGAAGTGTTCCTCACAAGGGTCAAACCAGCTCCTGAAGAACTAGATATGTTAGCCCAACAGTGCAATGTGGCGGCTAAGAACATTCCCTGCATCACCTTCACCAAAGAGGATATGCAGACGAAGAATTCAAATCATGATCGACCCTTGTACTTCGTTGGCTACATTGGCTCCAGCGAAGTCAACCGGATCCAAGTAGATCCGGGTTCCGCTGTGAGTATTATGCCGCTTCGCCTAATGCACAGCCTTGGCATCCCAATCAGCAAGTTGGCGTCAACAGGCACGGTTATTTACGGATTCAATACCAGCGGGTCAAGGCCTTTGGGTAAAATCCGGATAAAGTGCCAAATGGGTGATCTAAAGACGGAGGTCACGTGCTACGTGATTGATGCTGAGACATCCTATAACTTACTATTGGGTCGGCCTTGGATCCATAGTAACGTTATAGTTCCCTCCACTCTCCATCAGTGTCTGAAATATGTCGACGCAGATGGTAGAGTCAGGACGGTGGTCGCGGATAAGCAACCATTTAAAGGTTATGAGAATTACTTCACGGATTCTCTCCTTTATGGTAACGAATCCGAAACTGAACCATCAGTCCAAGGCACGGACAGCGGAGAAGAAGCTGATTCCGAGGCCGGATTCGATTACACTGGTGGTTTTGTTTTTAATGACATTGTACCATTTGTAATCAATCTAGAGATGAACAATCGTCAGATGGCGGTTGTAACTGGCAACTTGCCGATTTTGAAATAAATAATGGTTTAGAGTACTCCTTGTCTCTTGATGATGCAATTAAGGGATTAGATGATAATCCCAATTTGTATATGCCGCTTCGATCATCGTATATAACGAAGGAACGCCTCCAGCATTCTTTCGGGACGACCCTGGTTATCCCAGCCAAAACAGGAGGGGAAAAAGAAGTGATTTATGGTAAAGGACGAAAGGTTTCAATACCCGATCATTTCTTAAGGGAATATGAAGATGATGACAAATCTGGCCTACACTTGTCTAAATATAGTCCGGAAGCGCGCAAGCTCATGGAAAAACAAGGGTACGACTTCACACTCGGGGAAGGGTTATACTTCGATCGAGGTTCACGTATCCCTGTCAAGGCGGCGTATGTACCAAAGGGGAAACCAGAAGATTATTATCGTCATAAGAGAGGCTTAGGCTATGTATCATCAGATGACGATTGTGGTTGGCAAATCATCGATCAAATTGCAAACAAAGCCAAGGATGGATACCTAGCAGAAGCCTCAGGATGGGACTCCGACGCAAGCTTAGGAGAAATGTTTAAGACTTTAATGTCTAACATGACCTCAGCCGATCCGGCTACGTTGGAAGACGATGATCAAATGCCAACATGGGAGGACCCATGGGTCCATCACTTAAGCATGCAATACGGTGACAGGTTCGAACAGAGAGAACCACCTACCGAAGACGAAGTAGTCCAAATTAATATGGGTGATGAAGTTAATCCAAAGCCTATATTTATTAGCGGCAGTCTTCCCCCAGATGAGAAGGAGGAACTAATTGCCCTCATCAGAGAGTACATTGATGTCTTTGCCTGGAATTACGAAGACATGCCAGGACTCGACCCCAATGTGGCGATGCACCGCCTCGACATCAAACCGGATGCCAAACCTGTCAAACAACAGCAAAGACGGTTTCGTCCGCAAATTATGGAAGCTATCGAGGCGGAGGTTAAGAAGTTGATAGACTCAGGATTCATCCGAGAGGAACAACATCCGGACTGGTTAGCCAACATCGTTCCCGTTATGAAGAAGAATGGGGAAATCAGGATTTGCATCGACTTCAGGAACCTGAATGAAGCGTGTCCAAAAGACGATTTCCCCCTTCCGATTACGGATGTCATTATCGACAATACATGCGGATTCGAGAGAATGTCCTTCATGGACGGCTTTTCGGGGTATAACCAAATCAAGATGCACCCGGATGACGAGAAGCATACTGCATTCAGAACACCCCTCGGTATCTTCTGCTACACAGTGATGCCTTTTGGTCTGAAGAATGCAGGTGCCACATACCAACGAGCGATGACCAAAATTTTCCAGAAACACCTCCGGAAAACGGTTGAATGCTACGTTGATGATCTAGTGGTAAAAAGCCGCAACAAAGAAGATCACATCAAAGACTTGAAGACAATGTTTGATCTCATGCGGAGTCATCAATTGAAGATGAATCCCACAAAATCCTTCCTCGGAATGTCCAGCGGAAAATTCCTTGGATTCGTCGTCACCACTAAGGGTATACACATCGACCCAGACAAGGTAAAGGCGATAAATGAATTGCAACCGCCGAAAAACCTAAGAGAACTCAGAGGATTGCAGGGACATTTGGCTTACATCCGGAGATTCATTTCAAATCTTTCTGGGAAGTGCCAACCATTCTCTAAGTTAAACAAGAAGGGCGTGTCGTTTATTTGGGACGAGGCTTGTCAAAAAGCATTTGAAGATATCAAGGCATATCTGATGAATCCCCCTGTTCTTGTTGCACCAAAATCAGGTAAACCGTTCTTGATTTACATCAAGGCGATGAACCATTCGATAAGTGCTTTATTAGCACAAGACGATGATAATGGTCACGAACAGGCAGTCTATTATCTAAGTCGGACTTTGATAGGCGCCGAGTCTCGATACCC
>BQKN01064892.1:150404-186413 GCA_022839385.1 Asparagus kiusianus | reverse complement strand
ACGCCCCGCTTCCCAAAATACCAGGGAATCGGAACGTGAACAAGCCCGCGACCAATATTTTCAAACGGACGAGCTGTACTATCGTGCCGGGGGTACGAGTAAATCCAGAAAGAGGAGCCCTCGAAGGCTCGAAACTCAATGTCCTTGCTCGAAGCTCATTCGGGCGGTATTGTCTGAGTGCAACTGTGTCAAGGTAGGTCCCGAGAGAGTTTCGGTGTTCAAAAGACTCAGCACTGGAACGCCAAAACCAAGGCATAGGTGTTTCCAGCGAAGAAGAACGATGGTCGAAGACGGTGAACATTCAAGGGTCACCGCCAATATGACCCGTACAGGAATATCGACTCCGGATAACCCCGAGGCGATTCTAGAAATACCCCGACGTGTAACTCGTCTTCAGTCCGGAGCTATCATTCGTGCAACGTATGGTAGGGTTCGAACAAGAGTACCCTCGGGAGATGAAGAATCAGATGCCGGCTCAGCAGTTGCATCTGACAATACCGTGTCCAGTGAAGGACAGCCCCGCGAGTCGTTCATGATAAGCGCGGAGCAAGTGGCCAAGATGCTCGAAGAAGCCATGGCCAAACAACAAGAAAGCTTTAGGTTTGAAATGCAGATGGCCATGCAGAACATGAGAGAGATGCATGACCAACAGATCCAAGCATTGAGGAACCAACAAGGCGAACCAAGTCGTCATAACCAGAACAACCTGGAAGATGAGGACACAAATAAAACTCGTAATGCCAATAACCCTCCCATCAATCCAGGGGTTGGTAACGAGAATGCTAGTGAAGACACAGGTGAAAGCCAAAAAATTAAGAACCTCGAGAGCAAAATCAATACATTGATTTCCGCTCAAGAGACGAAAAAGACGGGCATTCCTTGTCCATACCCAAGAGAATGGGAATCGATCCCATATCCGGTGAAGTTTAGTCTAATTAACTTCACGCCGTTTAATGGGATGGGTTCACCTACTCAGCATTTGATTTATTTCAAATCGCACTTGGGAGTCATCTCTGGTAATGAGCCTCTGATGGTGCGGTCATTCGTGGGCACTCTTCGCGGAGCCGCCTTCGATTGGTATCGTCGCCTCAAGCCAGGAAGCATAAACAGCTGGGACGACATGGAGACCAGGTTCCTCACAAATTTCTTCGACGACGACACTGAAATCTCTATTGGATCGTTGCTCGATGAGAAGCAGAAGGACGGAGAATTGGTCGATACCTTCGTCAAGAGGTTCCGTAACAAGGCGATAAATTGCCGGGACCCGATCACCGAGGAGTTCATCCTCCAGACCTGCCACAACAACCTTTCGCTGGACGTTTTGGAAGCAATGGGCACAGCACCATCCAAGAAGTGGAAGGATCTGAAGGTCCGAGGGGAGCAAGCTGAGCGATTCCTCAAGAGGAAGAAGGCAGAGAGAGGCCAACAAGTGGCGAATGCTCCAACGCAGAATTTCAACCCGAGAGGTAAAGGTAAAGCTCATGCTAATACGGTTGATGCTAACCAAACTTTTTAACTGCAACCTCAGCAACAGCAGCAGCAACGAGCACCACAACAATCCCAGCCGCATTGGCAGCAACGGTCTCAGAAGCAAAAATCTTCAGAGCCGAAGTTCCCTAAAGTGTACTCCTTCAAGGATGATGAAGTTCCTGGCATCTTCAAGTATTTGTTGGAGAACAATAAAATTCAGCTGCCAGCGATCGTGGATCATGAGGGAGCCGGCAAGGTGACGGATCCAAAGTACTGCGCGTACCATAGAGCGGTCCATCACCCTACGAGGTCATGCTACCACCTCAAGGACAAGATCCAGGCGTTAATCGACGTAGGAGTCATAACTCCGAAACCGGCCAAGAACGTGGGAGCAAACGCGGTGTCAATCAGTTTTGGATCAGTGCCCACAACTTGGTTTGAGCCAAAGCGCGTCACCAAAGTCGGGATGAAGACGGTGAATGACGACCCGCACGGACAACGCCAAAAAGGACTTGTCCCACACACAGCCCCAAACAGTGAAATTCTCTGGGTGCACCCCGATCTGATTGGAGATGAACAATGGGCCGGATCGTCATCCAAGAAGAAGTCCAAAGGGAGAGGGAAATCTTGTTATGGAGTCTCTGCTATCCCAGGAGAAGATGACGAAAGAATCCCCACTTTCCCGCTTCCCGACGAAGAACAGGAAGTCCTCGCGACCCGGAGTGGAAATGAGTATCACTTCAAATATCCATCTCCTGGTGATCAATTAGCCGAGCAGGGGGTGACAAAACGAGGGCCGGCCAAGACTCTCACAGAGCTGGGGGTGATTACAATCCCTAAACCGGTTGAGGAGGTTCGACGGCAGCCGACAGATAAACAAAAAGAAAAGAGGCCCGAGGAGGTTCAAAATCCGAAGCAGTCTCGTTTCAGTCGTCCGATTGGAAAGGATAAACCGGAGAGTTCAAAAACTCCACGCGTCTTCGACATCATGGCTCAGTTAGCTAATATTCCGGTGCGGATAATGCTATATGAGTTGCTACAGCTGTCTAAGGAGACTAGAGAAGCCTTGCAGGAGGCCTTGGCTGATTCAGAAGCGTTCCTCACGCGGATCAAGCCGGTGCCAGAAGAATTGGAACTTTTAGCTCAACAGTGCAATGTGGCAGCTAAGAACATTCCCTGTATCACCTTCACCAAAGAGGACATGCAGACGAAGAATTCAAACCATGATCGGCCCCTGTACTTCGTCGGGTACATCGGCTCCAGCGAAGTCAACCGAATCCAAGTGGATCCGGGTTCCGCTGTGAGTATTATACCGCTTCGCCTGATGCATAGCCTTGGCATTCCAGTCAGCAAATTAGCGTCTACAGGCACGGTCATTTATGGATTCAACACCAGCGGGTCAAGGCCTTTGGGGAAGATCCGGATAAAGTGCCAAATGGGCGATCTAAAGACGGAGGTCACGTGCTACGTGATTGATGCTGAGACATCCTATAACTTACTATTGGGTCGACCTTGGATCCATAGTAATGTTATAGTTCCCTCCACTCTACATCAGTGTTTGAAATATGTCGACACTGATGGAAGGGTCAGGACGGTGGTCGCGGATAATCAACCATTCAAAGGGTATGAGAATTACTTCACAGATTCTCTCCTTTATGGTAACGAATCCGATACGGAACCATCGATCCAGGGCACGGACAGCGGAGAAGAAGCTGATTCCGAGGCCGGATTCGATTACAATGGCGGTTTTGTTTTAAATGACATTGTACCCTTTGTAATCAATCTTGACGATGAACAATCGTCAGATGGCGGTTGTAACTGGCAACTTGCCGATATTGAAATAAATCATGATTTAGAGTACTCCTTGTCTCTTGATGACGCTATAAAGGGATTATACGATAATCCTGATTTATGTATGCCACTCCGGTCGTCTTATGTAACGAAGAGAAGTCTCCAGCATTCTTTCAGGACAACCCGGATTATTCCTGCCAAAATAAGGGGACAAAAAGAAGTAATTTACGGCAAAGGGGAAAATCTTCCGTTGCCAGATCACTTCCTAAGAGAAGATGAGGATGATGACAAATCTGGTCTGCACTTATCTAAGTATAGTCCGGAAGCGCGCATGCTCATGGAAAAACAAGGGTACGACTTCACACTCGGAGAAGGTTTATACTTCGATCGAGGTTCACGTATCCCAGTCAAAGTGGCATATGTACCAAAGGGGAAACCGGAGGACTATTACCATCACAAGAGAGGCTTAGGCTATGTTTCATCAGATGATGGATGTGGTTGGCAAATCATCGATCAAATTGCTAACAAAGCTAAGGATGGATACTTGCCAGATTCTTCAGCTGAGGATTCCGACACAAGTTTGGGAGAAATGTTCAAGACCTTAATGTCAAACATGACCACAGCTGATCCATCTACGTTGGAGGACGACGATCAAATGCCAACGTGGGAGGACCCATGGGTTCATCACCTAAACATGCAGTATGGTGATAGGTTCGAACAGAGAGAACCACCCACCGAAGACGAAGTTGTCCAAATTAATATGGGTGAGGAGGCCAATCCAAAGCCCATATTCATCAGCGGTAGTCTTCCCCCAGATGAGAAGGATGAATTAATTGCCTTGATCAGGGAATACATTGATGTCTTCGCCTGGAACTACGAAGACATGCCAGGACTCGACCCTAATGTGGCAATGCACCGCCTCGACATCAAGCCGGATGCCAAACCTGTCAAACAACAGCAAAGACGGTTTCGTCCGCAGATTATGGAAGCCATCGAGGCAGAGGTTAAGAAGTTGATCGACTCAGGATTTATCCGAGAAGAACAACATCCAGACTGGTTAGCTAATATCGTTCCCGTTATGAAGAAAAATGAAAAGATCAGGATTTGCATCGATTTCAGGAATCTGAATGAAGCATGTCCAAAAGACGATTTTCCTCTCCCGATCACGGATGTCATTATCGACAATACATGCGGATTCGAGAGAATGTCCTTCATGGACGGCTTTTCGGGGTATAATCAGATCAAGATGCACCCGGATGACGAGAAACATACAGCATTCAGAATGCCCCTCGGTGTCTTCTGCTACACGGTGATGCCTTTCGGTCTGAAGAACGCAGGCGCCACATACCAACGAGCGATGACTAAGATTTTCCAGAAGCACCTCAGGAAAATGGTTGAATGCTACGTTGATGATTTGGTGGTAAAAAGCCGCAACAAAGAAGATCACATCAAAGACTTGAAAACGATGTTTGATCTCATGCGGAGTCATCAATTGAAAATGAATCCCACAAAATCCTTCCTCGGAATTTTCAGCGGAAAATTCCTTGGATTCGTCGTCACCACTAAAGGTATACACATCAACCCTGATAAGGTGAAGGCGATAAATGAATTGCAGCCCCCGAGAAATCTAAGAGAACTCAGAGGATTGCAAGGGCGTTTAGCTTACATCCGGAGATTCATTTCAAATCTTTCCGGGAAATGCCAGCCGTTCTCTAAACTAAACAAGAAAGGTGTGTCGTTTGTTTGGGACGACGCCTGCCAAAAAGCATTTGAAGATATCAAGACATATCTGATGAATCCCCCTGTTCTTGTTGCACCAAAATCAGGTAAACCGTTCTTGATTTACATCAAGGCGATGAACCATTCGATAAGTACTTTATTAGCACAAGACGATGATAATGGTCACGAACAGGCAGTTTATTACCTAAGTCGGACCTTGATAGGCGCCGAGTCTCGATATCCGATGATCGAGAAAGAATATCTCGCATTGGTATTCGCAGTACAAAAGATGCGACATTACTTGGTTGGACAGACGATTTACGTCATTGCTAATGTTAATCCGGTACGGGTATTCATGACTCAACCGGGTTCGTTGAATTGGCGGTTAGAAAAGTGGGCGCTTCTCTTGTCCCAGTATGATTTGCACTTCAAACAGTAGAAGTCGGTCAAAGGACAAACGATTTGCGATCTTTTGGCGGCAAGTCCGACAACAGATACAGTTGAGGTATACGATGACTTGCCAGATGAAACCCACGAGGTTAATACCACATCACACCAACAAGTATGGCAATTATACTTTGATGGTGCTTCGAGAGCAGTTAGTAAGGTAGTAACCCCCGGATGCCCTAAAGTCACTTCCGGAGTTGGACTCGTCTTAGTTTCCCCGGGGAAGCATGTTATGCCTCGAGCTTATTCACTAACGAATCCATGTTCCAATAACGTGGCTGAGTACAACGCGCTCCTCATTGGACTCAGTTTTGCTAAGGAGCTGGGGGTCGAATATCTCGAAGCTTTTGGGGATTCTCAATTGATAGTCAACCAAATTCGTGGAGAGTATGAAGTCAGGAATCCAGATCTGATTCTATACCACCAAGAGGCCGTTAAAATAGCGGATTCTTTTGAAGAATTCTATATTGAATACATCCTGCGCCTTCAGAACGCTTATGCGGATGCACTGGCAGCACTAGCAGTATCACTCACGCAACCGCCCAAAACTGAACTGCTAGTCACAGTAAGATCACACCAACTCTGCATACCCATATACGATATGGAGGTCGAAGAGGAGGATGATAGAAATGTAAACGCCAAAGAGGTGAACTCAACCCAAATCGGATCTGAGTCCCGAGATTGGCGCTTTCCCATCATTGACTACATCCAATATGGCATTTTGCCGGAGGATGTAAAGGAAAAAGAATCTATTCGCCGAAGAGCACCACGGTTCTTTTACAATACCGAGACCTGTACGTTATATCGCCGGGGGTATGACGATTTGCTTCTCCGATGCCTTTCGAACGAAGAAGCAAAAGAAGTTCTTAAGGAAGCACACGAAGGAGAATGCAGTGCGCATCAGCCTGGTCCCAAGCTGTATGATCGAATCAAAAGAATGGGATATTTCTGGCCAACAATGGTTCGTGACGCGATCGAGTACGCCCGAGAATGTCACGCCTGTCAAGTGCATGCGAATTATATGCACCAACCACCGGAGTGGTTACACACGTCGACCACGTCCTGGCCATTCGAGACATGGGGTATAGACATTATCGGTCCCATCTTTCCTCCTTCAGTTAAAGGTGATCGATTTATCCTCGCTATCACCGACTACTTTTCAAAGTGGGCTGAAGCCATTCCACTTAAAGAAGTGAAGACGAACAATGTCATCAACTTCATCAGGCATCATGTCATATACCGACACAGCGTGCCGAGGCGGATCATTCATGACAACGGTCCGTAATTCATAAGCAACGCCTTCATCAGGTTCTGTGACAAATTCAAGATTCAAGATGTGTCGTCAACGGCTTATTATCCCGCTGCTAATGGATTAGCTGAGGCTTTTAACAAGACGATCATCAAGATCTTGTCAAAACTCGTGAAAACCAATAAGCGAGATTGGGACGATAAACTCGGCGAAGCACTCTGGGCTTATCGCACCACTATACGCACACCCACGGGAGCCACCCCATATTCGTTGGTGTACGGATGTGAAGCTGTGCTTCCGTTAGAGATTCAAATCCCCTCCCTTCGGATCGCTCTCGCAACGGAGATGACGACCGAAGAGCAACATTAAAAACGTCTCGAAGAACTCGAGAGGCTGGACGAAAGGCGCTTGGAAGCTCAACAACACATCGAGTTCTACCAGGCTAGGATATCCAGGGCTTTTGACAAAAGGGTCCGCCAAAGAAGCTTCAAGGAAGGAGATCTGGTCCTCGCTGCTCGTCGACCAATAATCCTCAACTCTAAAAAGAAAGGTAAATTCGAACCTAAGTGGGAAGGACCATTTGTAATAGACACAGTCTATTCAAACGACGCTTATCGGTTAATTTCTTTATAGGGTGTCAGGCAATTAATGCCAATAAATGGGAAGTTTTTGAAAAAGTACTATCCCTAGTACATTCAGGACAACTCATTTGTCGGGAAGTTCCTTGAAGAATATTACGCTTAATATTCTAGAGGATAACCCAAATTCATTTTCCAAAACCCCTCACTGATCAATTCCAATTGACAGTGAGTCCACCAAAAATGTTCTTCTGGTCCTCTTAATTCTTTCCATGAACAAGAGGTCCACTTTCAGTTCGGAGTTCCCTTTCGATAAACGAAAGAACTCCCTTCCTTTTCTCTTTGGTTAAACCTTCTCATGGTCATGACCAAAGTTAAAATTTCACTTCGATAAACGAAGGACTCATCTTTCGATCAGATAACCAATCCTATAAAAGGTAAGTTTATCTAGATCTTTCGGATTCTCGGAGTGGAGATCCCACTTCTAGTTTCCTTCTTGTACTAGAAATAGAATATAAAATTCTTCCTTTCCGGAATCAAGGAATAGAATATAAAATTCTTCCTTCCTTGCTCGGGGAATAGAATATAAAATTCTTCCTTTCCCACACTAATTCCTTTTGCCAAAATTTATCAATTTAGGATTCATCCTAGGTACTTTATCCCGAAACCTAAGCAGGGATAAGTCTGCGCCTAACACGCGCTGCCGGTTTAGTCTTTCTCCGAAGAAGAAGACACCAGAGTTCGATTCTGGGGTATTTTATTCTGAAACCTAAGTAAGGATAAGTTTGCGCTTAACACGCGCTGCCGGTTAGTTCTTAACTGTTAAAAAGAACACCCGCCCACATATTCAACATTGTGGCAGGTTGTTATTAATAACACCAAAATCCACGCCTTACATGCGTGGGGAATTTTATCCTGAATCCTAAGAAAGAATATGCCGACGCCTAACACGCGTTGCCGGTTTGGTCTTTATCCGTAGAAAAAGATACCAGAGCCTGACTCTGGGGACCTTTGTCCCGAAGCCTAACTAGGGATAAGCCAACGTCTAATACACGTTGCTGGGTAGCCTATTCCCATAATAATGACAAAGTCTACATATTCAAAGTTGTAGCACGAAGTCTAAGGGAGTTCATTCCTTTAGCGCAACGTCACATGCGTAACGGATTAAAACAATCCGCATGTAAGCCCGACTCAAACGGTAGTCGGTAAGAGCACATCAAATCCGTTAAAGGCTGAGGATTTGCTAAAAATCTTAAGTCAACGTCTCACACACGTTGCTGTTTAGTCTTTTCGCAGGAGAAAGACGAAGTCTACGTATTCAATGTCGTAGCACTAAAAGAGTTAACTCTTTTAGCTTAACGTCACGTGCGGAACGGATCTAGACAATCCGCATGCTAGCCCGACTCAAACGGTAGTCGGTAAAGGCTAATCAAATCCGTTAAAGGCTGGGGGTTAGCCAAAAATCCTAAAGCCAACACCTAACACGTGTCGCCGGGTAGCCTATTCCCGTAACAATGGTGAAGTCTATGTATTCGACATCATAGCACAAAGTCTCAGAGAATTCAATCTCTGAGCACAACGTTACATACGAACGGATTTAAACAATCCGCATGCTAGCCCGACTCAAACGGTAGTCGGTAAAGGCTCATCAAACCCGTTGATAGCTGAGGGTTTGCCAAAAATCCTATGAGTATTATGGTCAATCATTTCAAACGGAATGACGAATCATAATAAAAATAAAGATGAAAACCAGTTTCACTAAGAGAATCAAAAGTCAAAGTACACAGCAAACCAAATCATACATCAAGTCCATGACCAAAGATCTGCTGACTGAGCTTAGAAAGCTTCTCATCATAAGCTTGTATAAGTTCAGCTCTAATGGACTTCTCGGTGGCGGTCGAAGTCTTCGCAGCAGTCTCCTCTGTCTCGACTAACTTCTGCTTCAAGGACTTCAACTCATTAGACAAAGCCGTGCAGGTTTGTTGATCCTGTGCTTTCGTCATCTGAAGAATGCCCAGAGTCTCCTCTTCCTCGCGGAGTTCTCTTCTGAGCCGGTCTATCTTGGTCTCACAAGAGGTAATGGAAAGGTCGAGCTCGGCAAGTGAAGATAATCTGGTAGCAAGGCCAGTCTCAACCCGATCTACTCGGTCTCGCTGCATCTGAATCTCAAGCTCAGCGAGAATCTGAGTCTCGCGTAGTGACTATAAACGGGTATCTAGCTCAGCAGCAATGAATGAGGAGGCGCCTGCATCTCGGAGCTCACGAAACATCTGAAGCTCCTCCTCTAAGCAATCAAGGTCATCAACAATAGCCTGTGCCAAATCTGGATATCCTACTCTCCTTATCAAATTGACCTTGGAATTAAGTAAAGGCTTGAATTGGCGAAGAAGAAGTCCACCGTGGAAGAGCTTGCCAATCATAGCATTCAAGAAGGAGAAGGAGTGGAGTTCTATACAGAGAACGATCTTCTCAGGATCGTCGTCTGATAGCAACTCCTTCACTAGGGTATGAAGCCGAGAAGAAGGCCCTACACAAAAGAAGAAACCCATCAAAAATGCTTTTAAGGAGAAAATAAATAACAGTCTCAGTTGTTCAATTCATACCCTCTTGAGTCTCTGGGGGTAGTGTGGGTGTAATGGCTGTAGGTGCATCAACTGGTGTAGTTGGTCTCACAGCCGGCTCAACGGGATCATTCTCGACAAAAGCTCCTGTCAAATTCAAAACAGAATTCGCAGAGGCATCACATTATAGATGCATTAGCCAAAATTGGCTAGTCCTATAATCAACTTAGAAGGAGGCACATACCTTCAAAGGAACCGTCCTCGGGATTTATAGCGAATGTAGACTCAGGAAACATATCCCCAGGTAGCTGGTCATTAATCTGAAGAGAGCTATACATGAAGTTCAGCATAGGAGTGTCCGCAAACAAGCCGTCCTCGTCAAAATCATCAATCGAGAAGTCTGACGCAAGAGAATATAAGTACCAAAGAAGAATGAAGAGACTACAACCAATAAAAAGGAGTCACCTTTTACAGGTGCATTAGCCTCTTTATTTCCAAAATCCTCGTTCGCCTCCTACAAGTTATCTGAAGGAGCAAGAAGTACAGAAACAATTAGAGGATGCACAAACTCCTTTGTGTACCATCTAAAAGATGCATTGTCGATGGTAGATGTACCTCGATTCGCGGGATCAGGTCCCACATTGACATCCTCCCCAATGTCAGCAACTCCTGTAGACCTTTCTGCCTGGGGCAGGGGGTCAGACTCACTAGGAGATATAGGAACGGGATTGGGACTCATCTCGCCCTCTCCACGTTCTCCTATATAGAGTTGAAAAAGCATGAGTCAATGTTCTGAATAAAAAGAATGGTTTACGGGATAGATGTTACCTCCGTCACTAGCAGGATCATCACCAGCCAAGTCCATATCAGAAGCTCGGGAAGCCGCACGCGGCTTGCGGGCTAATCTCTTCCGCCTGGCAGCGGGGACAATAGTCGAAGGTCTCGCCTGGGGAGGAGGACGGAACTCTTCTTCCTGGTCACCAATGGTCCCTAAAACATCAAACCATTGTCAGCTGTAATAATTCTGGAAAGCAGAAGAAAAAAAAGATGAATGACTAACCTCGCTCGAAAAAGTCATCGTAATCTCCAGGATCTCCTCCTGAAGCCTCGTCTGCAGAATGGAATGTCCTTTGTCCCTCTTCATCAATCCGACGAGTCTTATTCCGTGCCCTCTGTGAACGAGCGTTCTCCTGTATCCTACGGGAATTAACCTGAGAGGCTTCCTCAGCCTCTAGCTCCGCAATCGGCTTTACGGGGATAGTCTTGTTGGCTGCTAACAACCACTTGCAGCTCAAGAAAGTGAGGTTCAACTGCCGATCAGCACTCGGGAGACTGAACTTAGCACCAGTACAGCCAGTCACGGTCCACAACCAAGCATGGAGACCATCCACCAAACCGCCGTGGGCCCGAAGCTGCTGTCGAGGGTTCCCAACATAAAGCTGGTCATAGCCAAACTAGCGAGCGAATCGGCAGGGTAGATATAGCTCTATGAAACACTGGTCCCTCACCCGGAAAGTCAGATAACCTGGCCTAATGTTCACTAGGCAGTTGAAGCAGCCGATGTCTAAGTGAGTGCGATACTCCCTTGGCCTCTCTTCGTCTATCAAACACTCGTCGTATCGGCCGGAGAACTGCGGAAAGCAAGTGGAAAATGTCCAACACTTGTGGACTTGCAGCTGCTGTCTAATCTCAGAAAATCCGCGCCCTTCCCACTTGCCATTCTCAAGCAACTGTAGCAGGGGAACGGAGTGGTCCATGGTGTTCGGCACCGACATCATATCCGAACGGTGAAGGACGAACCAGGCCATCAAATAAGTATACGGGAGCTCCGTCTTAATGGTGGGAATCTGACCTGGCAAATCACTTTCCTTCCGTGTAAAGGCACCGGAAAGCTGTCGAAGTCCTCGATGAATGTCAGCTACCATTACCGGAAGAAGTGAAAGTTCTTTCTTGTAGGCGAGCTGAACTGCTGGATAGAGCACTTCCAAGGGTAAGGCGTCGCCAGACTGATATGAAACCACACACTTCTTCAACCAAATAGCGTGATAACCGGCAAGAAGAGTCATCGGTCGAATCGGTGCGGTCGCATGCCATAAGAATGATTTGAACTTGGTCCCTACAGGAAAGCCACCCTCAGGACTGCTAATGGTATAAGAATGAGCGTCAATCTTCTTCAGCGGACTGTTCACCCCTGAGGGAGTAAGTGGGGCCAACTGACAAATAGCCTCGCCAGAATTGCTCTCCAGATTCTTGAACAAATAATTCGCAAACTGCTTCAGACTCACGGATGCCTTGGTCCTCTTTGCTAAAGGCTCAGACTGCGCCAAAGCAATGTGATAGTGACAAGTAAGATCTCATAGGGTCTCATAGCGATCGGGCATACGATCCTTCAACTGGTCCAATTCATGATTAGAGGGAAAGTACTCCTGGTATAGCATCTGTCCCATGGGCAAACCAGAAATCTTGTGCATCTCGTGAAGAGCCAAGCCCAACTCCCCCTGCCGGGTCAGAAAAGTGTTCGAGTCTGGATCATATAGCTCGAACAAAGCACAGAAATGCCTCGCGCTGACGGGCAAGCCATACATGGTGGCACGAACGGCTGCATATAAACCACAAGCGTGCAACTCCTCGCCCCATCGGCTCAATACGTACGTCGTCATGCGGGTCCACCAAAACTTGTCCAAAGAATGGACCCAACCATAAATCCTGTGACGCGTCGCAGGCATCTCCCGTCCTAGAGCAGCGAGGCGATTCCTCAAGGTAGAAACGGTGGCAAGGAACTCATTACGTGGTGGTGCATCCAGCCCTAACACTCCAGGATGCAATCCGGTGATACGACTCCTGCTCGAGCCAGGAAAAACCTGATGAGTGATGTAGCCGCAGTGGACGCTCTCATGCTCCTCTGTCAAGCGCCACGACATCTCCCGTGTCACGGCCTGACGCCTGAGCTCAGTCAAAGAACGATGCCGAGGAATCTTCGGCAAATAGATGAAACCACTGCCAGTCTTATGAAGCCACTGCTCGGCCTCAATGAACACGGTGTCCGGGTCTTCGACAGAGTCGCTAAATAGAAAGTCAGTCTTCCGAAGAGGCTGAATAGAACTGGCGTCCCTCACGAAAGGTGCGTCGGTGATCAACTGTCGGAGAGCTCGATGCCCACCTTCCCTCACCACTTGAGCAACCTCAGTCGATGTGCCCAAAGCAAACTGAGGAGTAACTGAGATGGGGGAAAGATCGTCGGAGGTCGAATAGTACTCGCCACGACGCCCATACACCGCATGAGATGAAAACGAACCAGAAGGATATCCCACTGGAAATAAAACAGTTAAACACTTGTTAATCTCAGCTATAAAAAGAAATTGAACTCATTTTACAAATGGGTAAAATAGAGTCATTGCCTTATAAAGGGTGAGACGATTTGGCCGTATTGTGCAATCACAAGATAGGGTATATTGATAATATATCCCTACCTTATAAAGCACAATGTAGCTTCAAATCGCCCCCTTTATTTTGAGATATGGTTTTGACCAAGCAAAACATATCTTTAAAGCGTCGATCCTCACCAAGGAGAATCAAGGCTCTTCCCGATTGCCTCACCAAGGAGAACAACGTGGGGTAAAAGGACTAATTTGTAAATTCTCAAGAAAAAAGGGGCTAATTTATAAATTTCTAAATACTGCCAAAAATAGCTCACCAGCGTAAGAAGGAGGCGCGCCATCAGCCGACGTAACAGGGGAACGACCTCTCGAGGCACGCGACATAATGAGCTGCAAAATAAATTGAGGGATCAGATCTAAAAAAAAAGATTGCTTTTTTATCAATTCTACCCCCCTGAAAGAGAAGATCGAGGCGCCAAATCATGATTCTAACCCTCACATGCGATCCCACAAATCCACAAATTGAATTAAGCATAAAATAAGCCAAAATTGTGGAGGATTTACCTGAAGAAAAGCTCGAGATCCAATAAAAATGAGATCTTTAAGGAAACTTGAACCACGCGCTCGAGGGGCCTGAGAGAAATTCTAAATATGGAAGTTTGGGGAGATTCTTCAGTCCAAGATCAAAAGGAAGCCTAGATCTAGGATAACTATCAAGGTTTGGAGGAGAAAAGATGCTTGAGGGAAGAAAAAAAATCAAAAAATAGGTCAGGGGGGGCCGGCCCTAGAAGAGAGAAAGAAAAGAAAAGGAAGAAGAAAAAAAAGACCCCTTTTATAGTGTGGGCCAAGTTGAACCAGACCGGACCAAGTTGAACCAGACCGGACCGGTCCAAATTAGTTCAAAAAGGACTGGATTGAGCATCGAAACGACTTCAAATCGACCGAGGGTTTAATCCTTGGTTTATTCTTGCCTCTCCCACATATTCGGAAGGGTCGGACGATTTTTTTTGAGCCAAATTATTGCCTTTTTTGGCGCCGGTTCAGCTCATTTTGGGCACGGAAATACTCCAATAAGGTATACGAGTATAAAATATTCCCTATTTTTATTGAGAAGTTCCTGGAGAATATTTTTCTAAAAATATTCTTAAGGATAACTCAATAACACGACGCCGGACAACGCGTCGCAAATAAAGACTCAACGCCAACAATCGAGGGTCAGTTGTATGTCGAACCAACAAACACGAGCTAAAGATTGGAAAATCAGGAATCGACTTCAAGTTCAAAATTCCGACAACGGTCAGACAATAAATGCAGCACCGGAATCCCTACAGACATTCGATAAAGCACCGAACAGCCTGAAGGAGTGAAGGAATACATAACGAAGGTCATTCCAAGATCCCGTTACACCGAAGGAGGGTAAGGGCAATCATATCCAAAGCATTCCAGACCCTTCTATAAAAGAACGAGGCTGGAATACTTTGGAGGGGGTATCTGTAGGTGTATAAAATTGCCTATAGGTCCCTTAGCACAGCTCGTCACGATAAGTCGACAAATCAACGAACGTTCGAGTGACGAGTGACGAGGTCAACGAATTGCACGCAAGCAATGGAATACGTTCGCGTGCGGAACCAATCCAACGGTTCGGAAAGTCAACGAGTCGTCCAACAACAAATGGATTTGAACTCAAACACCGAGGCGGATTTACTGCCAAATGAAGACCCGGACTATCAAATCAAAGCCCGGACAAATCAAACGAAGAACCGGAAGACGGAAAACGACAGAAAACACCCCAAGGGGGCTCGGCAAAAACCGAGTCACCTCGGGGTGGCTCGGCCCAGTGCCGAGCCACCCTGAGGTGGCCGCCCAGATCTGTGCAAAATGCACAGATCTGGTTCCCTATAAATAGAGGGGGTCATTCAACTTTTTGGAGGACTTTTGGAGAGCCGAAACTCTGCCGGATTGAGACCTTGTGTTAGAGTTTTTTTTGAAGGCTTGAAGACTTGGACGTTCGGATCTGATTCTTGGCGAGCACCCGCACCACAAAAGGCAGGAGTTCGAGAGGATCGAGATCTCAGATCTACGTCGATACACTCCGGATCAAAGCTTGGTCTTTGATCCCGAGATTTGAGCGGTTGTTTCCTTGGTGAAACAATCCCTCCGGCTATTATCTCCTTGGTGAGATAGTACCCGTAATACTTCGTAGATCTGTTTGGATCCAGATCTCGCGGTGGTCAACGGAATAACCATCGGCGCAGGCAAACAACCCACGAAAGCGAGTGACCGGATAACAGGAGCTCGCGATTTGTTCGAGAAAAGAGAAAAGTTGTAATCTTTCTTTCTTTGTTTTGATTTTCATTGTAAACCGGATCTTATAAAAAGACCGGATCTTTCTGTAACGCAAAAAGTTGTTATTTTAAGAGTGCAATGACGACAATGAAGAAGTCCGCAATTTTCCTCGCGAACAGATAGTAAATTAAGCTATACCACATGACACATGTTGCACCCAATGAGTCATGGCTTCACATAGAAACAATAAACATGTTGGACTAGGGCATTTTTAATGCAGGAGACTTATCGTAATTATTCAGCTACTTTCAACATCACATGCACAATTGCACTCTGTGATTAGTTACCGCCCTCATCTTTGCAAGTATATGTTATGCAAATTTATTTGCCTTCAATAGACACTGCAAAAAATCATGTAGAAGTTCTAATATACACTTTCAAAAGGAGAGGAAAAAATGAAACCTTTGCGAAGACATTCTTAGACGATACTAAAATGCCTTTGTTTTAAATTTGATAGTAATCTAGTGGGCATTTAAAAGATTGACACTAAATGTGGAGGAGGATCATAGTTGAATTTTCAAGGGAATAAATGATTTGCTAGTTTTTTTGTGAATTTCTCTAGGTGCAGGAAACTTTTTATTGAAAATTTTAATTGTGAGACAATTATCATCATTTCCCCCCTAAAGTGTAAGAGTATTTATGTCTTTTTTAAGCGTGAAGACATTTCCAAGATTCCAAAAATATAACTCACTTCTATAAAAAAAAGGTAACTCATAAACTGTGGGAACGTTCCTAAGTATATAGTATATCGATTATACTATGATCTAGTATAATGCACATGCTTTGCACGTGAACGTACATGTTTTAGGTTTTGAATTTTTTATTAAATAGTAAAATTATGTCTTTATAAATAAAATTGTATGATAAGATTGCTTAAAAAGAAATGTATGAATTAATTATTATAGTATAGTTATTGTAATTGAATGTTTTCTTATAATGATCGTCCAGTGTTAAACTTTTTTCAAATAAGTCCCCTAAATCTATAAATATTCTTAAAATAAGTTTGCCAAATTTGTAAGTTCTCCAAAATATGCCCCTCCCACTTGAAAGTTCTTAACTTAGTTCTAAATTAACTAAACTGCATTGATCTTGCTAGTTTTTTTTCTGATGTTCCCTAGATAGTTACACTTAATACGATCAACATATTACGATAGTTACTTATCATTATAATTATTTAATATGGTAAATTACACTAAACCCTCATGAACTTTAGCACTTATGAACTTTCAAAATCACACTCATAATAACTTTTTGTTTAGGAAGAAAGTCGATTTGTTCATTGTTGTGTTCATTACAGCTTCAAACGTTACAATGAAAACAAAAGTTAGTCTTTTTATAAGACCTTTACACAATGAAAACAAAAAAAGTATAACTCTCGTCAAACAGCGCAACAGGTGTTTATCGCCCGCTGCTTGCATAGGATCTTGACCTGTGACGGGGATGTTGATATCCGTGGACCACCAAACAATCAGATCAGATCCGGAGCTTTGTCGATTCGCAAAGGAATCAAGAAGCCGAAGCAATTATCTCGGCAACGGCGAGATAATCACTCTTCTCGAGATCACTGCAACGGGGCAATCTCAAGGCAAAGGACCGGGACGTGTAGATCTGATGATCTCCTCTTCTTTATGCTGATGAACTCGATCTGATCTCTTCATCTTTTCTGAAATTCGTGCACTTTCAGTCTTTAGTTCATCAGGGCTTCGCCGACGCTCATGAATTCCAGATCTCAAAAAATAAAGGCCATGCGGCTGTATTTATAAGCTTAGAGACCCCTGTTTTCGGATAAGAATGATCGATTCGATCTTATCTTTAGTTTTAACCACTTAACCTCGTTCTTGGATGATATCAGATCAATTAAAATAAATCCGGGTGGTTAACGGTCGAAAAACAACTTAAAACCGCCAAATCAGTATTTTTGGACTACGGACACCCGTGGGTGTCTCGGCGTGGCCGAGACACCAAAGGGTGTCTCGGCGAGGCCCGGAATGTAGTTTCGCGCGCTCTGTCCGTTTCTGTCGTATTTTCGTCGTCCGATCTCGGAATTATGCGTTTCAAGATGCGTTGGAAAGCCGACATAGAGATCTAGGAGCTTCCAGAATCACATGTGGAGTAAACGGGACATGTGGGGTTCTTCGTCTTTTGTAAGCGATGTGCAGCTCCCGGTCCATTCGTGTTTCCGTTGTTCCGAAATTCCGTTGCTTCGCATGGTCCGTCGACTCACTTCATGCATTTGTTGTCATCAAATGAGCTTCTGTGACTCGAATAGCGACATTTATCATCTTCTTTGTCTCGAGCCACGTGCGGGGACCTATAGGTAATTTTTGACGCCTACACTTTTTTGTTTCAAACCCCCCCGATAACTTTCTAAAATTTGTAGATAACCCCCGTAAATTAAAACCAGAAAATAATATAAAAAGGTATTTTGAAAGTTATTGGGGTTTGGTGTAATTTATCCAAAAGATATTTATGGTTTCCTACAAAAGTTATTAGGGGTTTAGTGTGATTTTGAAAGTCCATAGAGTCTATTTACTGAAAAATGCTAAAAGTTCATGGGGTTTACTATAATTTACCTTATTTAATATTATAATTCTTAGTTCAAGTAATACTATTAAAATAATTGTACTATCTATATACTATAATATATTTATCTAATTTAACTTTTTTCATTATTCTCTTAAATAATTTAGTAATATAAATACTTTATAAATTTTTATTGTACTATGGTTAACAATATTTAACAGTACCATTATTAATATTAAATATTTTTTTGTAAAAAGGTTGGTTTTCAATTCAGATTATTCAATATCATGTAATAAAATTTGAGAAAATATTCTAAAAATAATATTAAATTATTTATTTAATTTATCTAATAATATAATACTAAATAAAATAGTGTAATTCATAATTTATGAGATATTATTAAAATAATTACACTATTTATGATATTAAATATTTGTTCTATTTATTTTATTGAACATTGAATTATAATATAATTATTAATAGTACTTAGTAATATATTACTTTATGCATACTATTTTACCTTAATTATTTTATTATAATTTATAAATAATTGTAATAATAATAATTTAATTGGTTACTATTAGTAATTATGTATACTTTTTTTATAAATTATTATTATTATATTTATTAAATAATTAATAGTTATAATATTATTGATAATTATAATTATTTAGGAAGGTGAGGAAATGCATAATTAATAAGTGGTCATATAGGAAGATGAGGAAGTGCATAATTAATAAGTGGTCATATGTATCTAAGGAAAAATTAATTAGATATAATGATATAGTTAGATTTTATTAAAATTTTGGGGTGGGTGGGTGGGGGGGGGGGGGGGGGGGAGGGGCGGGGGGAAGTTGTGTAGATGGGGATAAATATTGTTAACAAATACTTTGAACTTCAGTTCCAATATGGAATTTAGTGGATCGGGTTAATAGGTCAAGATCCATAAACTCTAGGATGGATCCGTGACGAGATCCGACCCAAAGTTTGAAGGATGACCCTCACAAACAACAAACGGATGACACGTGGCATGAACCTATGGGAATCATCGGGTAAAGAATCTCGGGTCGACGTGGCACGCGTCTCGCGAAACGCCTCGTTGCCTTCAGTGCCGCCGAAAACGGAACTCCCGGAGCCTTCTTACCATGCTCCGCTGGATCACTTTAATTGCCTTCACCTTGTTCCCTCTTCCAAACATAGCCACCAATGATTGTAAGCCACGTGTGATAATAAACGCACGAGGGCGCACCGCATCCTCAGACCATGTGTTTAAGGAAATTTTCACTATAACCCCTAACATTTGTAAGTTTTAGTCTACAAGCAAAATTAAATGCATACATGACTGGTTTTAATTTCCAAATTCGCTTTTGTTAACTACCTTTCACCGGTGCAGTGCAGGTAACTTAGTATAACGAACTTGCTATGTTTATAACAAAAATATCATATGAATGATTAATATCAATGAAGTTGAAAGAATACATAAGGGTAAATGAAAATAATAATTAATAGTGACACGAAAGCAAAGTTGCATCTCTAATTATATGCAATGTTACAAATTCACAACTGTTAGTGTTTTATTAATAAATAGAGATAGCATTAGGATTAGGATGGCACTTAGAAGAATACTAGTATAAATAATGTCTCAGGGGCTTATTTGAAAATTGACGATTTGCAGGGGAAAATAAGGGGGAAACAGAAAAAAAGAGGAGCCCCGATCTTTGCCCGAACCCATTTCATCTATATATACGCCATCAATCCCCCCTCTTTCTTCACTCTTTCCCTATCTCACTCTCTAGGGTTTTACGAGGGTTTCGTTTTTGTTTCCTCCCGTTTTCAAATTCCCCTCCAAAAACCCTAATTATCCTCATTCGAAACCCTAGAATTGCACTATTCTCTTCGAATTCGCCTCTAGTTCTCGTTTGGATCTCTTCAGATCCATGGCGGATACTACAGGATCCTCGGTAACGAATCAGTAAGTCCTCAATCTTGGGAAGTTTCCCACTGTTATCCACAATTGCTATTCTAGGGTTTTCTTTGGGGGCATTTGGAAAGGCCGCAACTTTAACAATGTCGAATTTGCCAATCGAAACCCTAAGTCCCAAATAGGATGATATGACCAGCTGATCATGAGCGACGGCGGAAAGGAGAGTGCAAGGGAGAACTCTAACAGCAAGAAGAAGGTTATCCCCTCGGGATTCGACGATTTCGGCCGCCAGATCGCCAGGATCGCAGTGGCTCAGATCTGTGAGGACGCCGGGTTCCACAGCGCCCATAGGTCTGCTCTTGATACTCTCGCTGATATTGCGATTCGCTTTATTTGTGAGCTGGGCAAGACTTCTCATTTCTACGCGAATTTGTCGGGTAGAACTTCTTGCAACGAGTTTGATATTGTTCAAGGGTTGGAGGACTTGGGCTCATCGCATGGTTTTGCCTCTGCGTCGGATGCTCACCATTGCCTTGTGGGCTCTGGTGTTGTTAGGGAGATCACCCAATTTGTTAGCTTGCAGGAGGAGGTCCCGTTTGCCCGATCGATTCCGAGTTTTCCGGTTGTTCGTCGATCCCTTGGTCAACCGCCCAGCTTTGTGCAAATTGGGGAGGAGCCGCCCAAGAAACACATACCTGAGTGGCTTCCGGCATTCCCTGATCCACATACTTATGTGCACACTCCAGTTTGGCATGAGAGAGCCGCAGACGGTAGGGCAGATAAGATTGAGCAAGCTAGGCAACGGAGGAAGGCGGAAAGGTCTTTGTTAAGCTTGCAGAAGAGACTTTCTGGCAATGACACATCTGGCTTCGTTCAGACAGTTGAAAGCAGCAACCTTGATAAGGGGAAACAGGTGGTCGTTCACAATCCTTTTCTCGCGCCGCCATTGGCAGCTGGTGAGAAAGATATACCCGAGGTTGTTATCCCCGATGAAGTTGGTGATCAGAAGAGGATATCAGTGCTTGAGACCTTTGAGTCGGTTATTGAGGCAGCAAAGACTGGATCTTTTGAGGATGAGGCCAAGGAAAAAAGGGTACTTCCAAAGAGCAGGCCTACAGTGCATTTTAAATTTGGAATTGAAAAGAAGTCTGTAGCTTTGCCGCTATCTTCAAAGACTTCTGGTGTCAAGAATGAATCCTGGTTTTTGAGGGATGACGAGAAGGACGACAAGAAGCGGAGGGCAGAGATGATACTCAAAGAAGCTATGGAGAACCCACACGAACTTACACAGCTGTAGATTACATTAGTCTAGGAACTTGTGATAGTAGATCTGCTACGCGAGGTTCCACATGGGTTCTTCGGTTGGGTACTTTGAGGTATGCGGGATGTTCCCATCAAATAGTAGCTTTCTAGAGTCATTTTTTGTCTACCTTTTTTTTCTTTAATCACAAATTATCTTTTCTCTCATTCTTCTATTGCATGGTTGACATATATGACCCCATAACCCAGTCCTGGATCTTTCATTAGTTAACATTTGATTGTAGTCTGTTAGGTGAGATTTTCTATGCCCTGTCAAACTTTTGAGAGAATGGGCAATGCCTTGCACAATGCTTTGTACAATATTGTATCCTTGGAATCAAATTTGCTGGTTGGAATTACATGAACAACTTTTTTTTGGGTGAAAAGATTTCAGTTTTCTTATGAGCATATGCTTTTACATTTTCTCATATGTGTGGTCTTCTCCAAGTTTGGCCTAGTTCTAGTTGCAGATTAGAAAGTTTTTCTTTTCTAGATGTTTCATAACTTTCTTGCAATTTTGTAGTGGGATGATAAAAATTTTGTAAGTGTTTGTATATTTGTTCTAGATCGCAAGACATGACAATACTTTGAGCAAATCATATATCCTTGTTTTTCCAATTTACTCGCACATAATGATACGCAATGAGGACAATTTGCTGTTTTATTTCTAATAAAGTATTATTTAGTTAGATACTTAGATATCATAAGTTCGTTAATAACAACTCAATGCTCTGTTATTTTGTTTATTTATCTAAGGCATCATAGCCTCTGACATCATAATACATTACATTGAATATTGTGGTTATGCTTGTAACTTTGTAGTGTTTAGGAGTTCAGATGAAATCCTAATGGATTTATTCTTCTCATCACCAATATCCATCAATTATTCTGTAGAGTCTTAGTTATTGTTTGTAAATTCTGACCAACCTAAATAAAAGGAGGATTAAATCTTTTATTTATGAAAAAAATCTCAGTAATCAGCAATTGTTCTTGAGTTGAGGGGTTTATCTTTGTCTAGTTTTATTTGAGTTGTATTGTATTTGTAACTATCTGAATGTGTAGTCTGCAATTGTTGATATCAGTAACCAGTCCAAGGCAATTTGATTGTAATTCGAAGTCAAGCTGTGACAATCATAATTAGAATGTTCATATTCCTAATCGTTGATAAACAATTTATTGGACAGTACGCATTATAGAAGTGTACAGGTCCAAAGTCGATGTATTTCTTCTTTTTTTAAATATCTCTTTTAGGTCTCCAATCAACAATAGGTAGACCAATGTGACATAGATGAACACAGTTCAGAAGAATTTATTTATCAAATCCAAAGAGGGTTCTGACATAGAAATGCTTTGTTGTGGTCATTCTGATGCGTATTTTTGTATATGAACTTTTATTTTCAATATTCTTCAAGTGAAATTATTTTTAGGCTCGTAATTTGGATAAAATTTTGGTTATTCATGTGTCCATACGGGCATATGTTTATGTGAAACTCTTTAAATTGTTAGTCATGGGTATTCATGTGTCCATACGGGCATATGTTTATGTGAAACTCTTTAAATTGTTAGTCATGGGTATTACCTGTGGGTTGCCTTATTTTTTAGACAAGCTACCAAGTATTAAGGATTTCGTCTCAGTGATATATGTATTCAACTTGCTTTGCACTCAGTATTCAACACTGTATATTACAAAATCTGTGTATAAAATAATTTTAGTGCAACAATATTCTGTATATTAACCTAGTTGAAGAGCACATGGGCATGCGATAGGGATATTTCATTACATAGTTCCTGCCATAGGTATGACAAGACAAGGAATAAAATATGCCTTCCACTAGAGGTGCTTGCACTGCAAAGGCTCCCTATTTTCGTTGCACTATACAGTGCCATGCTAATTTGAAGAATGGCCCAGAAAAAGGAAAAATATGAAAACTTAGTACGTAAATTATTTGTAACTCATTGTATCTGGTCGATTGCTGCTTGTGAAAATTGGACTATTCTTCATGATGTAGTAAGTTAAATACTAGGTTTAATATACAACTTAGGTAACACATATTATTGACTTGTGAAATTCGTTCCTCACTTATTGGCCTTCTGCATTGCAAAGACTCCTTAGTTTTGAAGAATGGAGTGGGGGAAAAAATACGACAACACAATATGTAAATTTATTTGTAACTCATTATATCTGGTTTATTACTGGGTGTGAAAATTGGACTATCCTTCATGATGTAGTAAGATCAATACTTGGTTTTATATACAACTAAGATAACACTATGAATTTGTAAATTTCCTTCCTCATTATCCACCTTCTGCCTACTTTCCTTATTAAGATCCTTAAGCAGCAGGCAGATGCCAAATTTTATGTGCTTATTGAGTCACAGGTTACTGTGATATGTATCATGAGCCAGTACTTTCTGTCTTAGAGATGTGAACCTTCAGAGGATGCCTCTTTAACCATGCTGAGTTTTTTGTGTCTTATTGTTGTACGTACCTGTGAATGACCGAGTCTGACACTCTTTACCGAGTTAAGTTGTTCTCCATCAAACTTAGAACCTCCTACACCATTTCATTATTATCAATTAGAGGACACATAAGATTATTTGTTTCTTATAAAATTATTCGTTCTTAAAAAAAATATTTTGTTTTCACTGTCTGACTTGGAGGTCACGAGTTCGAGTTGTGGAGACAACCTCTTGTAAAAATGCGAGGTAAGGCTGCATACTAGAGACTAAAAAGTGGTCTGCAAGCGGAGGCTTCGTTCACTGGGATACTCTTTTTATAAAATTATTTTGTTTCTTAATATCATGTTCTGTTCCGTTAGAATGAGTACATTCTTAACAATGAGTAGAGATCTTAAATAACAGTTTTGTATTCATGTGCGTGTTGACTGTTGAGAGAGTGAGTGAGGGATCTTTAGGACATCAGATCCCAAATTGTTCCTGTTATGCTTACTTAGTAGATGGAAAGAGCTGAGATGAAGAAAAGATGCACATTGTTGTTGTATTTTCTTTAAACTTAAGGTTGTAAAATTTAGGATTGTTTTGTACTTTGCAACAAGATTGACCTTAGGCTTCTTAAGGCTGTTTTAATTAAATCCGATGTTTCTAAAGAAACCCACCTTTTAAGGTGGAAATTTTTTTGTGTGAGTGAAAGTGTTTAAATGCCTTTTGTGGGTTTATTCATCCTTGCCTCTTTATTCCTGTTCTTTCCTTTCCACCCTGCTGCTTTTCTAAATTTATGCATGTATTTTTTCTGCCTTATTCTGTAATTTGTGCATTTTTGTAGAATTCAGACAATATTGCCTTTGGACTCCCCCAGTGCCCATTTTGACATACTCAAATGGAAATAATCTTTCCTGTCGGCCCTCACCAACTCTCCATATATTCATTTCAGTGGACTTATTTTTAGCTTCAACTCTCATTTTCATCCACTTAACCATCTAATCGTCACATTTAGCCTAAATGTACTTCCTCGACATGGCTACACGGATTGTCTTTGTATTAGCATTGGAAAAAGCTGTTAAACCATTAACTCAGTTTTTGGTTTAGTTGTTTCTCAGGACAATAAGCACAAAGCTCCATGAAGTTACCTTTCATATGCTTTGAATCTTAAACCCTTATCTTTTTGACTTAAAACTTAGTTTCTATCTTTTGGCTTCTCCATTTGTTATTGGTAGAAGTACCAACTTTTCCTTTTCATGATTAAAGATATCTCTCTTGTGCCACTCCAGCTTTCACTCGACGCCATTCATCTGGACGTCACTTAAGAGGGACCCTTCAGAATATTTCCATTCAATTGAATGGAATGATCTGGCATCGGCTGTCTGTTTTGCACAGAGGGGATTTCATTGAAACAGGCCCGAGTCGTCATTTATGGGACTTTCAAGGATGGGCAAGGCAGCGAATCAATTGAATCCTGCACGCAATGCTATGGTCACTTTTTGCCATTCTGATCTGCATCGTCTATTCGTAGCACTTGTGTCACTTTTATGTGATCCGTATAGATCGGACACTGCCTCTCTCGTCTGCTACCTTTCCCAGATATGATGGCTTCTTTTGGTCAAGGGTCTAGTCCTACGGTAGGTAACAGCAGTCACAAGCACTTGACCAAAGGGGACTAGCGCTTCTACTCCTCCAACTAGGAGCCGGTCGCAGGGAGACGCAAGGGATGTCGTGAGTGGTGGGATGATATGAAATATGTTCTATCGTAATTGCTATCCTTAGAGCATCTGTTGGAGACATTTAGAATCCTTATTTGCTAGAGGGACTTATAACTTCTTTATAACACTGGTTGTTGTTTTTCATTACATGGGAACCAAGTCACTGACAGAAAACTTTAATTATGACCGCATACTTCTTATCCTCGTGCCCTTTTAATCTTCCTCCTTCTGTCCTCCTCCCATTCCTTTTTCCCATTAAGTTAATTTAGGGTGTATTTGTTGGAATAGGATATCACATTGCAAATTTAGTTTTTGTTGTTACGTTGAAATATCATGTTTCATGATATTTATTTTTCTTCTTTCATTATCGTTTCTTAATAGAGAAGTGAAAGGAATTGTAGTTTCTAAATCTGACACCAACAAATTGACAATTAACAGTGGTATTGGCTAGACCAGAAATTTAAACTCTAATTAACCAAATTGGCTCACTTCTAATCGAAGTTCTGAATGTTTATTTTCTTTCTCTCTATTATTGTCTTTCACTTTATTTTTTCTTTGCATAAGTTCCTTTTTTAATAATTCCTTTTGTATCTTCAGCTTCTGAAATTTACAGATTCCTATATGATTTAAGTTCTGTTCCCTTCTGGATCCCTTATATAGTTAATCTATTTTATACTACATTTTTTCTTGTGAACCATGTTTGCAAATTCAACATTAGATTCTAATTTAAATTTTAAGTCAGAACTCTTAGTGTGCTGTTCCATTACCATAGCTAGCCAATAATCCTTGCTTAGATGAAGTTATTAATTTTATAAGTTTTTATCATAATGTAATGTAAATCTAGTTTAATTGATTCTTCAGAAACTTCTTGTTGGTTTAGTATTGTGTTCCACGGCAACCCCATTTCTATCACGTAATCATTTGGTGTGATTATACATTCTGTGGCAAACATGCTTTGATTTGTCCGAAACAAACATGCAAATTAATGAATTCTTGGGAAAAATAATTAAATGTATTATATTTTTAGTACGGCATTCTCCATTTTATTTCAGCCGTGCTTTTGACTCTTGGTGCTTTCCTTCTCTCCTTTCCTCTCTTATCCCATGCGCCTATTTAGGTTGGTTTTCAGGTCTGCCTTGAATGTATAGCTTCAAAACATGGTAGAGGAACAGAATTCTACAGGGCTGTCAATTTGTTGTCAATGTCTTCTTTGGTATTTTACTAATCAATTCCAACAAATAGTAAACCGCTTAGATTAAATTCTATTCTGAACTTAAAGAAATGCAGTATGTCTAATGTTTTACACGGATCTTTCTTTGGTGCTTATTTTAACAATTACTCTGTTGTTACTAAAGAGAAGGTGCTCAGCTGAAAAGGTTATAGCTCAGCTATGCATGTTAATATATTTTCTCTTCCATATGCCTAATGGAAGAGAAGTTTGCTGTTGTCAAAATATGCGTTTAATACCCTATAATTTGCAGATGAATTAGAAAACATGTTTATGATATTTTCTCTTCATATGGTACCAGGGACATGTTAAGTCCAGAACAGTTTTTTTGCCCCTTTCTTGCTCATGTTGGTTGATGAGCTTCATATCACATTCTTTCATTAGTATTGCTGAAATGTGAATGCTATAATTTTGGAAGCACTACCGTTTCAGTCATCAAAATGGTTCTTTAACAGTTAATCTTGTTCCTGCTTTTGAAAGGGTACGAATTGGATTCTGCAATATTTGTCGCTGTGATAGCTTAGAGATGTGATATTCTCTTTAAACAAAGAAACAGTGAAGAGTGGGGCCAGGTGATGAAGATCCCTAATTGTGCACTGGCAGTATATATTTATGAATTCCAGGTTGAACTGGGATGCAGCAGGATTTTGAGGGGTTTTTAATAGAGATGAATGCCTACTGGTGTACGTGGTCATAAAGGTGCCCAATTTGTTATTTGACTGTGTTTTCTTATGGGCGGATGGGTTTGTTGCCCCCTTCCCCCAACCACGCCGGGGGGGGGGGGGGAGGGGGGGGGGATGGGGATGGTTGTCAATAGCTTGATTCAAACATTAAAGGAGCCCTAGTTGCCAGTACTGTCTCTATCTTCCTTTTATGCGTCACCTTCACAAGAGCTTTCTATTCTGCTATTCACCATAGGGATTATCATGAAATGCACATTGCTCAGCAAACCGTCAAAAGCCTACTTATATCTTTGCCTTTGGAACATTGGGAGTTCGACGCGAACACCAGAGGTAAATTTCTTGCACTCTTTTGAATAATGATAATCTCCATCATTATGTTGATTTGCTTTATTCTATTTCCTTGTAAACCTTCAGTCTACCTTCACCAATTGGCTCATGTCGGTTGGCAGCAGTAAGATATGTTTAAAGCTCTAGCAACAAGATTATGGGAATCTGGAGTTGAATTGGGTGAGCATGTTTACTACAATGTGGTCTCTTCGTGATACAGTTGAGTGAAATTGAAGTGAGTTTTGTTTCAAAGTTCTTCTCTTCTAATATGCAATTAGAATATCATCTATTTATCACAGGCCCAAGTTTGTAGTGGCTTCCACTTACAAGGGCCCTTGAACTTGAGGATAAAAGCATGCAACTTGTTCAAAAGTATTTATCGGAGTATTTTATCTGGAATCCGACTGCACGTGATTTCGATGTTATAGTTCAATATTCTGATCCAGCTTCAAAGTCCTCGTGTTTAACACTTTGATTCTTCTTTTTATTCTGTTACTGTAAATTTTTACTGGACGACCTTAGTTTCTTTCTTTACAATTTTTCATTACTGTAATGGTAAACTTTTCCAGTATTGTATAGATGTATTTGCTGTGAGTTCTTTCTCCTTTTTCGAAGGATTATATTTAGATTCACCTCTTTAACTCATTATAACTTTGAAAGATAAGGTTAGAGTACAGTTTAATTACGTAAATCTCAAAATTCTAAATTAAACCCTTTAAGCCGAAGAGTTGAAAAAAGATCTTTGTAGATTATACGTGCTTTAGTCGGTCATCTTTAAAACTGTTTTGTGACCTAAGACAAGCAATTAATCATAGTAAGGACTACTTCAATGTTATGTTCTCAACTATCTTGTATGGATATTTCTATCATGAGGCTGTACCCGTACGCATACCCGACCCGTGCCGTACCCATACCCGACACTTCTTGGACATTCCTCTACTATGTGCATACATTTATTCAGATGCGTACGTGGTTATACAATAGATGTCTTAATTCAAAACACTTGTCATACACTTCCTGGACATACATCTTACACTTGATGTCCACTTTTGAAACTTGTTTGATAAGGATCGGGTTCTTTTCAGTCCACATTCAGTTAAAAATGACGATTTCAAAGGCTCATTTGCGTATCTAGCTCAGAACTATGCTTTCAGTCCAGCGTTTCAGCAGTCTCCTTGTACCCTACTTTTTACAAATTGTCATGTACCTTACCCGCACCCGTACTCGTCCTTGTACCCTGCTTTTACAAATTGTCATGTCCCGTACCCGCACACGTACCTGTACCCTATGAAGCACGGATACGCATAACATGAAGCCGTGTCGTGTCGTGTCCGTGTCGGACACACGTGTCGAACACACGCATCCTATGTATTTTTTAGGATTTGCCTCCTGTCGGCGTGTCGGATGGCCGTATCGGATCCGTGTCCGTGCTACATAGCCTGTACCCATGCAACTTAGGTTCTCAATGTCATGAGCAGTTTATATTTGTTCAGCCCACGATCAGTTAAAAATGACGATTTCAAAGGCTCATTTGTGTATCTAGCTCAGAACTATGATTTTAGTCCAGCGTTTCAGCCGTGTCCTTGTACCCTACTTTTTACAACTTGTCATGTCCCGTACCCGTACCCGCACCCGCACCAGCACCCGTCGTTGTACCCTGCTTTTTACAAAGTGTCATGCCCTTACCCGCACCCATACCTGTAGCCATGCAACGTAGGTTCTCAATGTCATGCTCAGTTTATATTTGTTGTCAACTATTAAAATGCTTCTAGGTTAATGATATTATTGCATCTTCTGCAAGCTTTAATGGATGCCTTTTATGTGATAAGCAGTAGAATTTCCCCCCCTGTAATAGCATCATCTCTGTGAAAATTTCATCACTTCTCTGTCCATATACCCAGAAGATTACTGAATCATGATGCCAGACACACTAAACATGTTAGTTGTTGTTTGCTATTTGTGTAAAAATGTACTCAAATTTGGTCTTCTTGGCATGCGAGTCATTAATTGTGATTTTGTTTTCATGATAAGATTTGGGTACCGAGCTTGTTTTTGTCATTATTGTCATATGCTGCTAGTCCATGAGCTGCTTCTGAGTTTTGCATTCTTTGAGTCTAATGTATCTTCTAGTCTTTAAAGTTCTTACATGAATATTGATTGCTGGCATTGACATTTAAAATTAGAACATTTGCAGAAAGCGAATGATGTTTCTTTTTGAATGACGCGAGCCTATCAGTATGTCTTTAAGCTGTTCCATCCTTTCATAGAAATTCCACAATATCAAACACATATGGAGGGTAAGCTTCACACAAGAAGGGGAATCACCAAATTACGATTCTGTCAGTACTTCCCTTTCAGCTATATCCACCTTTCACATTTCTATTCCCTGACCTTTTGCCACTGTTAATGCATTCCTGCTTCCAAATCTGTATCATCTGAATGAAGGAATTAGCTGCGAAAAGAGGCAGTAATCTTACATTGCCAATATCTCTGGTATGAAAATAATTGTGCAGGCAGACGGGCGGACCCAGCAGGTGGCCAGGGGGGCCTTGTGCCCACCTTGGCCCATAAACAAATAAAGAGAGGGCACTAGTATCTTAGATCAGCAGCTAAATGAGCACACTGAAAATCAGCACAAAATTCATCTTATCGATTGTGGGCCTGGCGGTTGTGAAAATATTTTTTTAATTTAGTTGAACCTTAGGCTTTTTTATTGGGTGTTAATTAGTAGTGCATTTTTTCTTGATTACTTAGATGAACTTTTAATTTATATGAAGATCTGGATCCCTTGTTTTTATAATAGCATTGTTCTTGATTAGATGAACTTTTATACATGTATATATATGTGACAGACATGTATTTTTGGACGGTATCAATTGTGTTATAATAATATTATACAGCATTAGTTCTCATGTTTCTTTTATAATTTGAGTTGAAGGCGAAAATTGAGAAAATGAGGAAGCGGAAGAAATTACTAACATTATTTTTCTTTATAAAGAACAGTCTTTCTTATGTCTTTTCTTTTTCTTTTTTCCTGAAATATTATTACCCCTTGTAGCTTTTATTTGGTGATAATTTTGTCCTAGGGTTGCAGTATTTGTATAGTTGTGTTTATATTAAAAATTTTTGGCCCCCCTTCCCAAGATTCCTTGGTCCGCCACTGCAGGTAGGAGTGGTAAGCCTATGTACAATCACAACCTCATCCACTGAAACAAGAGAAAAACTGACGGACTTGTTCCCTGAGAGTATGGAGCTGCTGCTGGGTGGGTCTCATTCAAACTAAGCAATTGCCTATTGCTCACATGCCTCATGGAATCTCTATCAGATTGAGCTGAAGTGTTTTGCGGCTAATTGATCAGTAATGTTCCGCCTGATTCTGCAAGTTATTCATGGAGCTGTATTTGGAAGCTCATTCAATTTTGACTGTTACTTATTGGAGGATTTGACCTGTGAATTGGGGATGATTCTCAATCTGTTGTGATGATATGCTTGAAGCTGTGAGCGATGGTAGTGCCCAATCACCAACTTCTTTGGTAAATGTTTTTGGCCTCAGTGTCTTGCGCCGATAGTATCAATCAGTGAATAAATGCATCTTGTATTTCCGAAAGCTTTGGCATATGCAGGAGACAGTGATTATGTTAGTGCACGATATTGGCCCTGAAGTCGTGCAGGGACAGACATGCTCTCCGGTTAACTAGAACGGTGGTGCATCAATAGTTGTACCTGGATTTTGGTAGTCAAAAGCAATACAAGGCTTTATTAGAGAGGTACACTTAAGTTTTGCTTTGGTTCGTTCTTGCTTTATTTAGATTATCAAGTGATGTTCTCTGACGAGAAACTTCTAACAGGTCGTGTGTTTTTCTGCAAGCAAATGCGAAGCTGCAAAGTAAACACTAGAGAGATTTATTCCTTATCAAACTCAATCTTCTGATAATATCACTGCTGCTCTCACGTGGGGAGCAAAATCTGTAGGCAATTTTGACGGACGGTGGTTCGCGCCATCATCACAATGCTGGCCTGGAAAGGGGGAGGAATTTGTCAAGATCGTTGGATGTGTTCTGAAGACGCAATAATTGGAATAATCTGAGATTTTGTTTGCCAAATGGTTGCTTATAAATTTACTAGATCTCTCTTTCACAGACCTGCACAGTTTAAGCTGACGGTGAGGATTATGTAGAGGTAGACGCAGGAGATGAATGCTTCTAGGGTTGGGATCGGTTCAGCTCCTCCTTAAGATCTGAGGCTCTGACCTGCGCTCATATGCAAAATCCATCGGTGGATGGAGACTGAGTACTGACCAAGGCTCCACTGGTGCTCAGTTCAGCGAGTTACTGATAAAGTATGTAGTAGAACTAAAGAGTCAGTATGTGAAGAGTAAACTGAGTTTTCGCATGTTTGAATCGAGGCATTGTAGCTTCAATGGGATGCAACGGCACTTATTGCAACTACAATTACGTGCAAGTGTTACTTGCTTTTACCAATTGCAGTGGACTAAACAGCCACGGCACGTTTGGTAAATTACAACTGTAGTTGCAATATAACTGTCACCGACATGTAACTAAGATGTTGCAAATATTCTTGCATGCAACTGCAATTAAAGCTATTTGGTTCTATTTTTAAAATTTTCCAATTTGTAGTTGCAATTGTTTGGAACTGTTTGTGACTTTTCGCGTGCAACTTGTTTTTTCTAATTGAAACAATTATTAGTTAAGTTTATATATTTACAATGTTCATTTTTAAAAAAAATAATGTTAATTTACCTTTTCGAACTTTCCTAAAATATTTTCTATGAAAAAAGAGTATAATTTAAAAAAAATTTGAAAAATTTATATTTTTAATAAATAATAATTTTTTATAAGGTTACCTTTTTTGCAAAAATAGTATTAAAAACAATATATTTATTTTTTTAATATAAAATATTTTTCATAGAAGTATTTTAAATCTTTTATAGAGTTCTTAGATTTTTTGAAATTTTAGACAATGATTTTGATATTTTAATTTTTTGTTAATTTGGGTTAGTTGCAACAAGCTTGCAAGTGTGACTTAGGGCCCGTTTGGTTTGACAAGAATACCAAAAATAGAAAATAGAGCAAAGAAATAACTTCTAAATTTATAAAGTAAGAAGTAATGAAACTAATATATTTTTTATTTGTTTCACATATTTTTTAAAGTAGTGAAAATAGTACTTCTTGTTCTTCTTTTCCTTGTTTTGTTAGGATAGCAATGAAAAATTGTTATGAAGTAACTAATAAATAAAATATTAATAAGGGAAAAAAATATTTATGTCCTAATTAGAGCATATTTTACCTACTTCTGTACTACTTTTGAGCATTGAGGGGCGAAAAAAGAATTAGAAAGTTGAGATGACACATGAGCGCCACAACAACATTTAAGAAAATACTAAAATTAGGTTTTTCGAAAAAGCAAACATGTTTTTTTCTCGGAAGTAGCAAAAGTATCACCTACTTCATTTATTTCAGCTATTTCATAGTTACTTCCGTGCAAGCAAACAATATCTTAACGCTTAAAGTCATGCAAGTCGGAAGCCGTAAGTAGAGGTATTTACAATTGTAGTTGTGACTGCGACATATGTCGGACCAACCCAACCGGCGATTTCCGACAAATCTTTCTTAATTGGTAGAGCAAGAAGCGGAACCAAAATCGACGCTTTCTTCATATTTATGGATAACCAATCCATTTTCCAATATAGTTGGGAGACTTCCCCCAAGAAATGGGTGCATAAAATGGAAAGATCGGAACATGGGAATAGATCTTATACCAATAGTGCAATGAAACAAACACTTGCAACTGCACAAAAATGATTTAATTGCATGCAACTGCAATTGACCAAGCACCCCTAAGAATTGCTACTAAGAGTTGCTATTGCTTCTTACATGCCCTGATCTTTTTAGAATCCAATTCCAATTTAGCATGTTAAAGTGAATCTTGAAGTATAACCGAGGGCAGTCAATCGGACAGCCTGGAATAATACCGTACAGAATGCCACCAATGAATCTAGTCATCAGACGTAGACCCAGATCCAAAAAGGAGACGCAAGCCTCTGACAGCAGCATCAGCCTCCCAATAATTTCTTCAGGAGTTGGAATCAATTTTTATTTTATTTTATCACATGGTCCCTTCTTGTAATGATTGATTATTTTTTTAAAAAGATAATTTAATGACATTTTACTAGCCTCGCTCTAATATCACTTTCACCATCAAAGGAAGGTCCCCTCAAGCTCTTCTCGTCCTCATATTCTGCTTCTTCTGATTAGCTCTTTTGGGACTCTTCTCCTGGGATTTGAGCTTGAGGTGGCAACGGTTGAGGTCAGTTTATCTCTTTTTTAAGCACTTTTTTTTATTTGTTTCTGTAGATAATATAAACCAATTGCTGAAAACCCAAATTTGTTTTCTTTCCCTTCAAAAACGAGTTAATTAGTATTATGGGAGATGAGTCATGGATTCTTTGCCCTCTTGTGAAGTAGTTTTTTATTTATTTATGATGAAGTATTTTATTGGAGCTTGAAGCAGTGACAACTCAGAACTTTTCCATCTGTTGTAATGATAGTTTTCACCATTTCCCTTCTTTCTATCTTTTCTCTTTTTTATGATTGTGGAAGCAAGTGTATTAGAAAACTTTGTATGATTATTAAAAAAAAGAGGTTTTGTATGGTCAGTTGTGTATTAGGAAAAAAAAGAAAAGAAAAGAAAAAAAAATCTGTATATGAGAAAAACCTGGTTATGTGAAATTTAGGGACTGTTAATAATTCTGATTCTTTTACATCTTTTGGGCTCTTTTAGTTTCAGGAAATTTTATGCCAAAAAGAAAAAAAAAACTTTAATAGAATGAACCAAAAGGTCAAAAGCTTCTTATTACTTTCGATGTCTTACAATATTTACAGATTTTGCCTTCTCTTATGAAAATTCTGATTTTAGCATGTTAACAATTAAACAGATATAGGCAGGAAAAAAAAAGGAGTAATGAAGGACATTCATCCTGCCAGTATCATTTTTTTATTCAATTCAGCATATATAATATATGAATTATCTGTGAACAGAAAGAACCAAAATGGCAAATTAAAAATTGTTGTTATTATGGCTAATAAGCAACTTTATTAATATATTGAAACTTCTCCCATAGTTCTGATTCATTTACATCTATTTCAGGCCTTTATTCTGTCAGCATTAACGACATTCTTCATTATCTGTCAGTAGAAAGAACCAATATTTCTTGTAACTTTGCCTTGTTCTAATTACAGCTAATATCGCACTTCATCCTTTCTTAAGAAATTTCTTCTGAAAATTCCCATTCATTTACATCTATTTCGGGTTTTTCTTTCAAGAAATTTATATGCAATGTCTGATACAAGTTTTGACAGCACGATGGTATTTATTTTTTCTGTCAATAGAAAGAAAATATGGCAAAAAAAATCTTATTTCTTCGTCTAATCTTAATCATAGCTAATGTGCTGCTTTATAAATGGCTAAATTACAAGATTGGCATTAAAAGAAGTACCCCACGACCAACAAGGTATTAAAATTATTTCCGGCGACAACAAGATATTTAAACTTGCACGATGAGACTAATATGCCCAAAAAATAAATTTTCCGGCCATTTTTCTAGTGATCACTCAAGTAATTTGCCACGTGTGATTAGGTGACATGTTTATGATGACATGGCAATTGTAGTTAACCTCATTCAAACACCTCATTCGAACCATTAGAATGAGTGGTTTTCAAATTAGGGCAAAAAAAAAAGATGGATTTTTTCAAATTTGGGACTACTCCTTCCTTCAAGTTGGTTGTTCTTCATCGCTTGAGCTCAACGATTCCATGTTCTCAAGCAATAGAGAACCCTAATTTGATAGAAGAAGGAGAAGAACCTCTCAAATTCAAAAAGCCCCCCCCCCCCCCCGCTTTTACACCAAGTTAAAAGAATACCCCTCTAATGATTTGAGTTAGGCTGACTACAACTACCACGTTATCATAAATATACCACATAAGCATCATGCGACAGATTATATGAGTGGTCACCAGAAAAGTTGGCCGAAAATTTATTTTGTGTCTTTTTCTCATCATGTAAGTTTACATGCCTTATCGCCGGAGATAATTTTGATACCAATTTGATCATTGGGTACTACGATAATTTTAATACCAATCATCGTTTGGTACTACTTTTAATACCAATCTAGTACTTTAGCCATTTATAAATATGTATATACTTATATGCAATGTAAGATACGAGTTTATTGTCATCATAGACTGCATGTACATCATCTGTCAATAGAAAGAACCAAAATGAAGAAATCTCTCAATACTTCACTCGTCTTA
>BQKN01064892.1:115695-150004 GCA_022839385.1 Asparagus kiusianus | reverse complement strand
CCTTAAACATTCTAAGTTGACTACATTGTCACTGAAACAGATACACAAAAAAAAAAAAAAACAAAAACAAAGAAGAGGACAAATGAAAGGCATTCATCCTATAAATCCAAAACCAGCAACCTTCCACAGTCTTAACGCATCACAAGTGAAGAAAAGAGGTCATACTAGTCGCTCATGGATACACATTGAAAAATCCGGGAAATCTCAAATCATAGAACTAGACAAGGCCACTATAATGAGACGCTCAGGTTTACCTGCCAGAGATCTTCGTCTTCTGGATCCTCTCTTTGTTTATCCTTCGACTATCCTCGGTAGAGAGAGAGCCATCGTTGTCAGCCTCGAGCAAATTAGGTGCATCATTATGGCTGATGAAGTTTTTCTCATGAATTCGTTGGATAACTGTGTGCTGAGGTATGAATCAGAGCTGTGTCGGAGGCTCGCGATGGCACGAAATCAAAACCAGAACGGTACGGACATTGGACACCGTTTCCATTTTATTGAGGATTTCTCCTTCTTTCGACATGTGTTTAAGTGTGCAAATTGTGTTACTTTTTAGATGATTTGCCGTTTGAATTCAAAGCACTTGAACTTGCTTTGGAGCTATCTTCAACGTCACTTGATGTTCAGGTATGCGTAAATCTTATATGGCATTTTTTGTAAGAAAGATTAGCTTGACTCATGGGACTAGAAATTTATCCATAAACGTTCTTTTCTTCGAAGAAAAATTACATCAGTTTACGTGATCTTCAGAATATCCAACTTTGTTACTACTGAATGTAGATATAGGTTCAAATACAAATTTGAAGTAACTTATCAGATGTGGGGAACTAGGTAATTTTCAAAACTAGAGGAATAATTAAAAAGCGTTAATTGTGGATATATAGACCCTAATTGTGGATAGACCCCCTCTATTGTTGTTGTTTTGAACTTGCTACGCTTTAGTTTTATTTTCGTGTATGGACTACCTAAGTGAATTTCTTGACTCTTTTACCCTCAAGGGAAAAAAATTGTCTTTTTTTTTGACAAGTAGGCCCCCAAGGATAAAAGATCTCCTATAGTTTCGGTAGTCTTCAAAATATCTAACTTCACTATATATCTACAAAACAATGATATATTGGCTCAACTAGGAATATGCACATCAGTTCTAAACACAAGTCTACAATATGGAGCATGGAGTGATCAAATACCTTTGGTTTTGCTAGGTCACAGAGCTTGAGATCGAGATATATCCCTTGCTCGATGAACTAGTCTCCTCCATTAGCACCATCAATCTCGAGCACGTTCGAAGGCTAAAAAGTCACCTTCTTGCCTTAACTCACAAAGTTCAAAAGGTGAGCAACTATCTTTCGGAAAAATTACATAGTTTTTCTCGTATCGAAACCTCGATTCTATTTTCATAGGCTAATTACTAAGGCTCCACACTCAAATTGGTCCCTGCACTTGGTTCTCCCCCAACCTGGTCCCTGTCCCAAATCTGTGTTTTAAGCTAAGTCCTTTTTAACAGCCATTAAAATTTAGGTGTCAAATTTTCATTTATGACCATGTTACCCTCGTTGGTATGGCAGTAAAAGTCATCAATTTCAAACATTACCATTAGAGCCTTCTGCATTGGACTGCATACATATGAGATTATGTTGCAAACTTCTATGCTTTGCGTCAGATATACACACCTATAAAAAAATTTCTTTAACCTCTCACTTTTTCTCCATGTATAGAACTTCAAACAGGATTCCGACTCCCTGTCAGAACATTGTTGTGGATGATGCCTAAGCTAAGCGTAGAAAGTTAAGTTCATGGACAACAAATATAAGAATGATAAATAAACAATTTGTTTCTGATAAAAAAATTGCAGACAGACCCAATCATCAGTAACGAAACTCAAGTATGAGGACCAAGTTGAGAAAAACATAAGTATGATGACCAATTTGAGTATGGAGCCTTAGTACAGGGACCAAAATAGCCTTTTAGCCAATTTTATATTACGCCTCCGTGCCTTCATATTTGTTCGAAATAGGGCTGTCAAACAATTTAATGATTTTACCTGTGTGCATTACAAATATAGTGTGTTTTTTAGAACAACTTGATTGGTTTGAGGGTAAATTACAAAGATGAAGATTTGGGTAGAAAATAAGAGTAGGAAAGAAATTAGGGTGGTCTCATGTAAAAGAAAAAACAAAATTGTTATCATACCTCTGATTATAATTGATCAATGTCCCAGGTCCGAGATGAAATAGAGCAGCTAATGGACGACGACGAGGACATGGCAGAGATGTACCTAACGGAGAAGAAAGAGAGAATGGAAGCTTGTTTATCGACAGACCGAGAATTTAGCAGCGTTTCATCGATCAATATGGTGTCTAAGTCTGCTCCGGTGTCCCCTACGTTTTCCAATGATGGTCTTCGACAAGAAAAGCCATGGGCAAATACAGTTATGAGCTCGATCAAGTACGAGAGTTCGAGAGGTTCTTATAGTGTTGGGAGACAAATTGAAGAACTTGAGATGTTACTTGAAGCCTATTTTGTTGTGGTGGACAGTACATTGAACAAGCTGTTATCGGTAAGAGATTTAGATTTTCGCCTTAGAATCTTCGAAAAGTTACGTGAAACCACCCTTCATCTGTGGTGATTCCATTTGTCTGTGTCGTAGCTTAAGGAGTATATCGACGACACTGAAGACTTCATCAATATCAAACTGGTAAAAAAAAAAAAAATCAGAAAAAAGAACTGACTTTTACTACAGAAATTTCTCAAAAACTTAACTTATCAGTATCATTTTGTTCATAACAGGATAATGTTAGGAACCAGCTGATCCAATTCGAGTTGCTGCTGACCGCTGCGACATTTGTGGTTACAATCTTTGCAGTAGTTACCGGTGTTTTTGGGATGAACTTTGTTGACTCGGTTTTTGATCGATCCTCGAATTTCAACTTGGTTCTGATTATAGCGAGTGTATCGTGTGCGGCTATATACTTCTGTTTCCTGTTATATGTCAAGCATAAGAGGCTGCTGGCATCATAAGATAGTTCTTGCCCCCACCCCCCTCTCCCGATACTTCATTTGTTACTGGTGAATTCTTTAGAGAATTTAAGGCCTCTGTAGTAAAACATTTGGGCACCAAAAAAGAAAAAAAAACAGATTCTTTAAAGAAATATTGATTCTTTAAAGAAATATTGGGTATTATATTAGTCAGATGAAATTGATAATGTCAAGTTTTGCTCCCGTTAAGAAGGATGTAGCCGAATGTGCTTGATGCTGTCATATACATAACTAAAGATATAACGCATGATTTGAGAACTTCTTTGGCAAGTGTTTAACTAAGATTGTAACTAGAAAGCACTCAAAACAATTTTGCCATAGCAAGCTACTGCAAGTACTAAACTAACGAGTTTATAATACGTAACGCAATTCATAGAAGTATCAAATTCATCAAGAACCCATACATTCATTTTGGCGATACGCTAAAATATCAGGAAATTTCTCCGCAATACATTTAGTCGTGCCGTGACACCCACCTGAATGTTACAGATAACAGAAAAAACTTTGTTTTGAAATCAGGGGATCAAGGTGTTAGAACTCTGTTTTGGAATCAGGGGACGTAGCTGAAATTATGCTGTTGCACTAGTTGGATTCTTCTTTTCTCCTCTCTTTTGCACTAGTTTCGGTTTTATGGTCATTGTAGCAGTTTCAGCAAACAGCCTATAATGCAATCACAAACTTCACAATCATAACTAAGACCTAGTGAAACTACAGCTAAGTGGAGTTTCATCTTAAAAATCTATTCAGGCGTAATATGCTTGAGAAGTTTAGAGTTGATGGACATTGTTGATGGGAATGTCGGCGATAATATCACTTTAGATAGTCAACCATCATATTTTGCAAGATTTGAACATAAACTCATCGAAAAATACAAATAGTTACATAACTGAAAGACAATGCCCTTAGTTGTATAAGATAGCTGATGAAATGCTCCGAGGCTCAAACAACTGAATGACAACTCATTGATAGTCAAACAGAAATTTAACTTCACGATATCGACGAATAGGGCTTGCCATATTATAAATAATGGCAATATCCAGGAAGTCAAAGCAAGAAAACCATTGCATAGGGAACCAATTATGTAAGTCTACAAGAGCAAAACTGGAGGATACAATCAAGAGATTGTCTACAGGAAATATAAGGGGTTTAAAAAAATTTTGCATACAATTACTCTTGCTCACTTCAGCTGCAGCAACTGAATTAGATAGCTTGCGCTTCATTCATCAGGTTCAACTTGAGATGACCAGTGCAGGAAAATCTCATTTAGCAAAGTGCAGAGATTATCAGGTCTAGCGCCCTTGTAGATAGAACGAAGGTCTAATGCTGACTTCCTCAGCCAAGTTTCCATTGATTTTCCACGGACCAGTATGTATATCACAGAAATCCGCCGGAGATATTCGAAACAAACAGAAAATGTTACTAAGGTTTCAAAAGAATACAATTCCTCGTCACCTAACTTCCTACAAGTATAAGGATCTATCCCAAAAAAAAAGTCTAAAGGCTGTGTTACGCAACTCCCACTAACCTGATTCAAGCCTTGACCTCGGTGGTTCTAATCAGATAGTGGATCAATCCGGGCCCAAAAACTAACCAACAAAACCATGTTTGGAGCTGGACCTGTTTTAGCCAGACAAAAATTAAACTTTTAATCATGTTAGTTTCACTAACTATTAGGGGAGGAGTCAAACACCCCTTAAAAAGGTTAAAATTTATCAAAGACATTTTACTTATGTCTAGTGGGTTTTTCCCCCTCCTTTTCTGGGTGGTTGGGAGATGTGGGCCCGCATTTAGCACCGCCGAGGAAAATCCAACTGCTAAATCCCTTACGAAAATAGCACGATAGTGTATAGACCTGGGAAGTTGTAAGTTGTACAAAGAACATTATACTAGATCCAGGGCAAACACGACCAATCACATTAGCTGACAAGTCTCAAATTCTGCTATATATGCCAACAATTCATGCTTTCTTATCTTGAAATTTATATATCAATACTTTGATGTATTAGCGTCAATGATATCAAGCAAAGCCAGAAAAATATTATGAACAGTCAAATCACAATAATCAACCTTATCACTGCATATAGATCTTGAGGTCTGTTAGTCAATGCCATAACAAATTACTTAACTTCCATTGGTATAGTTGTATTAATTACAAAATCCGCAGTGAATATAAGCACAACAGAGCCAATTTAAGCTCACCGTTTGATTTATATATTCAATTGAAACAAGAGAGATAAGTTGCTTAAATTTTCCTTTTTTATTTATTTCTCGTCACCCTTTTTAGCTACAATTACCATCTTGTCGACTATTCATACCAAAAACCAACCACTGCTTCCCTATCTCAACTGAATTATGTAAAGTAAATAAATTTAGAAAGACTTCTCATGACCATTAACAACAAAATCACGTTTCATAAAACTGAAATACATTGCAGAAAAATGAAAAGAATACAATAAAAAGCACACCTAGTTGATGACTTCCAAGGGCCAAAGTAACATTTACATGCATCTTGATTAAGTTGCACATGCAGTTTCAAAAGAGAGAAACTCCAAGCAACTAAAAATATATGTTCTTAAAGGAAAGAGAACATGAGTAGTTCCTGAAAGAAATTCCTTAAGCATAAAGGAAATTAAATAGTAAAGTCATGTAGAGATTTCAAGGAAATGCAGATCTATCAATTTTAGAATCTTTACTTCAATCATGTAAGGTATCAAACACAACTAACAATACATGAAACAACAATAGGCTTAAATTTTCCTAACCTAAACATACGTCGTGCTAGAACATCAAAAAGTTAGTTGACAATGGGACTACAAACACTTCTAGTAAGGTCCTAGTCAACAAATAAAACAAAACACCAAGCATAATAGACACAGGAAGAGCTGGCAGAGCTTTATGATAGAATGCTAAAAGTAAAAGAGTGATACCGAGCCCCGCTATAATAGCAAGATAGCATGCATACACCGTCATGTAATCATATAGTGCTGCTCTCCCCACCAAGACGCTGTAAAATATGAAATCTCCCAAGCCCAACTTGATCGCACCTGACGACCCTAGCCCGATCCCTTCAAAACCATCCCCTTCTCCCCCTTCTAATTCTCTTCTTAATAATGCAGCACGTAACTCAGACCCTACATCATCAATAACCAACCTTGTCTCAGGCAACAACTCCCCAACTGTTGAATCATTCGAACTAGAACTTTGATTTTCTCCAATATCTCTCCTTTCCGTCAAAGAATCTGAATTGGGAACTGAATCAGTCCCAATATTGCTACTCCCATTCAAATTATCAGAGTTCCTCCTCCCTCTCCAAACCCTCCTCCTAGAGTTGACCGGAGCCTCAACCGGCCTAGCCTCATAAACCAAAGCCGGCAACTCCTCATCTCTCGACATCGCCAGCTCCACCAAAAGCCTCAACGGCCCAACGGGCAACAAAACAGCCCCCAAGTCATACAACGCCATCGAAACGAGCAAAGCCCAAGTAGTCCACTCGGGCAACATCGTAAAGCAATAAGCAACCAGAACCGCAATCGCCACCAAGTACCCTTGCGTCACCAAAATCGGCATTTTGATCAAAAACACCGACATTACTCCAACTACCGAGAAATTGAACATAACAATGGAGAAGCTAACAGCGTCGATAGCAAACCCAAAGTGGCTGACGAGAAGCAAGCAAACCTCGCCGCCGAGGAACGAGAGGACGACGAAGGAGGAGAAAGCCATGTAGGATTTGAGGAAGCCGGTGAAGCGGAAGTAGAAGAGGAGGAAGAGGACGAAGGTGAGGGCGGTGATGACGGCGACGAAGACGGCGGAGTAAAAGGCGGCGCCTTTGAGCTTGTCCCAGAGAGAATCCGAGGGGGACTCGGAGTAGGCGATGCCGGCGATGGAGGAGGTTAGGGTTAGGGTTTGCTGCGAGGAGGAGGATGAGGAGAGGGCGGTGACGAGGAGGACGACGATGAGCATGCAGGTGGAGACTGGGACGATGATGCGGATTATCTCCTCGCCTAGGGTTGAGAGGATTGATGGCGGGTTTGGATTGGGATCCGCCATTGGAGGAGGATTTGGGAACTATGGAAGTATGGTTTGCTGATTTGGGGAGTAGAAAGTGAGGGTTATTTATGTATTATTTCTTTTAGAGGAAATTGTGCTAAAATAATCATAAATATATTGCCTTTATCTTATTTGCAAACGATAGAAGCGTATTTATCTAGACAAAAAATTATGTCGTAAACTCCTTAATGTAAAATTATTCCAAGTTACATAGAATCTACGGAAAAATATGTCCAAACCCCGAAAGCAGAAAATTCATGTGATTAGGCCTATTGTATTCTGCTTCATGTGAATAAGCCCCAAATACACATAATATTTGTGACAAGGCCCCTGTTGATGTCTGATATCACACAGTCGAGGGGGTTACGGTCCTGGTCTTCGCGCTGGTGGTGAATAGGGAGAGGATGAGAGATGGGGCCGACTCCTCCTCCGACTTTATGCCCGATCCTTAGACTGGAATTCCTGATCCTTCTGCACAAACGAGAAGAAACTCATGGTAGGGCGAAGCTCATTTCCCCCGTGGTACCTCCGACGGTCAAGTCAGCTGGTGAACTTGAATGGGGTTTGAGGAAGAGTTCCTAGGCCATTGAGGTCCTTAGAGGGCACTCTTTGAGAGTTATTAGTTTTTTTAACAAAGGCAAATTCAAAGCTTTTTTGAAAAAGTAGCAGAAAAAATCCCCCTCCCTTTTACCTTCTTTCCCTCCTTTTATAGCCCATCGCCTCTGAGAGTTTGACCCTTTTGGCTTTGCCTATGCACATGAGGCGGTTGAGGGGTGAGCAGGCAGGCTACTGAGTCATCCTTCACCTTCCAGATGTCAGCTGACGATTAGAAGGGAAGTCATTCGAGTACTGGGGAGAAATGTCTTCTTAGTATCCTGGATTTGACAGATGAGGCAGGGCAGAGGATATGCTAGCTGCTTGGTCGTCCTTCCCCCTCTAGATGACGGCTGGTAATTAGAGGGGAAGTCATTCGAGCCTAGGGGAGCATCATGGCGATCCCTGGGAAATAACTTATGAGTAGAATAAGCGGCTTATGCACGGGATTTGTCAGAACAGAGATCTTGATGAGACTGATCAATGTTGTAGTGCCTATTAACATCTGAAGCGAGCTTAGCTGGATCTCATCCCCTTAGTAAAGGCGGGTCGGTTCGTGGGTTGTCTTTATGATTTCCTGACCCGACAGCCGAGTGAGCTTCGGGTCGAGTGTATGGTTGAGACGTCTGCTCGATGAGTCGTCTTAATTATGGGGGACTGACTGATCCCGTACTTTGAGTCGGTAATGATGACCATTGGTCAAAAAATGACTCATCTGCTCGGCTGGCCGATAGATTTGCCCTTGGCTGGGCTTTTGGGCCTCTAAGCTGGTTTGGACCATGGCTTTTTTAAGTATATGCAGACAATCTTTCGATATCTTCATCTTTAGATGGTAAATTACCATAACATTTGGTCCCTTTCATTCAGAGCTGACTTTAGTCGGGTCCGAGTGAAATAGACATGAGTTTGCTCAGGGTGTTTGAGACTTTTTAGCCATTTGATCATGGCTGGAGAAATGGCGTAGGACTTGTTAACCTCCAATCTTCTGTAGACTGATGTTGTCGGTATTGGGAACCGCTTTTCAGAGAAAACGAGGCGTCGTTGGTAGAGTGAATGGCGCCTTACTTGCCAATTGATTGGTGTGAGTTACGAGCGGCGGTTGGCATCTTTGAGCGATTCATTTTCGATTTTCAAAACGGATCTTCCTTAGGTACTCCAGGATTGTGCCTCTTGAATTCTTCTGCATGCTTCTTCGGAGGCTTATAAATAATTCCTGCTGCTGTCTTGAAAGAACACTCTACATCAGGAACATTTCTCCTCGTCGATTCTTCCTTTCTCCTAAGAGATTTTTACTATGGCTTTTCTTCAGAATGATTGTGAGAAAAAACTTAGGGTCTTGTATCTGTCTAGGTCGAGAATGACTATGGGCGAGGTAACTTGGTTGCATGACGAGTATGATATTTCTCGTGCGATGACCATAGGGGCACTAGACAGTCTTACTCTGGTGCATATGCATGGCGAAGATCGGGTGCCTCTCTATCTGGCGCATCTACAATATGGATTGCGCCTGCCGCTGCATTCGTTTGTCAGGGAGGTTTTTGTGGCTTTGGGGGTTTCCTCCTTGCCAATTCCAACTGTGCGCCATGTTTTCGTCAAAAGTGTGTTTTGTTGTCGAATTCGTTATATCTTCTTTTGATTACAACAAATTCAAAGGGATAGTCTTTTTATAAGACTTCTTTTACACAACAAAGCAAAAATTATAACTTTTGAGAAAATAACACAATAGCTGTTTATCAACTACTGCTTTTGTGGGACTTTGCCTGTGTCGGGAGCGCTTTAGCTCGTGGATTGCCGAATCACAGATCATGAAGAGGGGGGCTTAATGATTCTGCCTTCGTTTATCGAAGTGAGAATTTGAAATGAGGATCTTATCAAAGTAAGATGGTCGTTCTTCTTAAGATCAAGTCAAAGCTCGAACTCAAGGGAATTGCCAGAAGCTCAGGAACACTACTCTCTCTGCTCTGAAAATGCTCTGCGATCAGCCCCCGGAAAGAAATGATCTCGGGGGGTATTTATAGCACCGGGACAAAAATCGCTTCCGAGACAGTGTTTTACTATCTCGGCCACCGAGACAGCAAAGACTGTCTCGGGTTCCGAGACAGTAAACACTGTCTCGGGTTCCGAGACAGTAAATGCTGTCTTGGAAATCCTTAACTGCCAGACAGTTTTGCTGTAACTGCCTTCCCACCTTTCGAAACTCCGTTATTTTGGTAGTTATCGACGTGATTCTTGCCTACAATGTTTCCCATGTTCTTGAACAGTTTGTGGCCACATTGTGGCGGTTTTCAAAGCAGTTTTGACCCTCTGAGAACTGTCTCGTGTGCGAGATAGTAAATTCTGTCTCGTATGGCGAGACAGTAAAGACTGTCTCGCGTGGGCGAGATAGTAAAAGTCTGTCTCGCCCGGCGAGACAGTAAAGACTGTCTTGCACGGGCGAGATAGTAAAAGTCTGTCTCGCCCGGCGAGACAGTAAAGACTGTCTCGTACGGCGAGACAGTCAAGTCTGTCTCGCGTGCGAGACAGTAAAGACTGTCTCGCATGCGAGACAGTCTATACTTGTTTTCCTTTTGACATTTTGGATGACTTCTTTTTGAGCTGTGTTTGGATACCTTTCAGCATTTTTTGACGCCTACACGCCATTTGTACCTTGATGGAATTCATAGATGCTTGCTTCGAGATGGGAGTGGTGCCCAACATCAATTTGCTTGGGCACATGGTTAGTGTGAGGTATGCTAATTGGGACCTGCACTCTCTTTTCCATTATCGGGGTGATTTCAGTTTAGACGTCGATTTCCCAGAGCTGAATGAAGAATGGAAGAAGTTCTTTGTCTGGATATTCAGTACCGACAACATATTGTCCTACTTAGGTTAGCCCGAAGTGCAGGAGAATGTATTGGAGCTAAGGGCTCTTAGTGATCTCAAGGTCGAAGATCTTGAGAAGCTCCGATATTGCCTCGGTCTTCAGGAGTGCAGAGCTCTGGACTGAGAGGAATTCCCAGAGATGAGAGGGTCCTCCTCGTCTTCCTCCGACTCCAAAGCAACAGTCCTTCCTCCATCAATGGAGGTCTATAAAAGAGGGGCTGACTCAGAGGAGCCGAGTTCTTCCAGGAGGACTTTGAAGAAAATTAGGAAGGACTCTGGGGGTGATGGTTTTGAGCCTTAGGATGGAGTTTTTAAGTGTTTTTTTTGTATGCCCTATTGGGTCTTCTGGTAAAAAATGTACGAAACTCTTTTTTGAATGAGAAATGATTTCTCCTGTCTTTTGCTTTTGAGAGCTGCAAATACTTGATGAAATAGTTGATCATGTTGTGACTCCGCTTTCTTTTCAAGAATAACGTTGATCCTTGTAGATTAGATAACACAAGCGAGATAAGTGTCGACGTCTTCGTTCCCCCCATTTGGTCGAGGAGTAATTATTAAGGTTGTCCTTGGGGCTATGCCTTGGGCTTATCCTGATGAGGAGCCAAGGACTTTGTGCCAACTGTGGAGTCGTTGTGCCTTGCAACTGTGGAGTCGTTATGCCTTGGGCTTACCCAGATTAGGAGCTAATGGCTTTATGTCGACTAAGAACTCGATGTGTCTTGGGCTTATCCTGATGAGGAGCCACGGTCTTAGTGTCGACTAAGAAATCGTTGTACCTTAGTTTTATCCTGATGAGGAGCCAAGGTCTTTGTGACCGACTGAGAAGTCGTTGTGCTTGGGTTTTGCCCCGAGAAGGTACCAAGGGCTTTATGCCGACTAAGAAGTCGTTGTGCCTTAGTTTTACCCTGAGAAGGTACCAATGGCTTTATGCCGACTAAGAAGTCGGTGTGCCTTAGGCTTACCCAGATTAGGAGCCAATGACTTTATGCCGACTAAGAAGTCGTTGTGCCTTGGTTTTACCCTGAGAACGTATCAAGGTCTTGACCATGATGGTCGATGAGAGCAGACGGAATCATACTATATGTTATGTCTTGGGCTTACCTTTAAGAAGGGCCAATGGATTTGTACTGACTGAGGAGTCGTTGTGTCTTGGTTTTACCCTGAGAAGGTACCAAGGTCTTGATCATGATGGTCGATGAGAGCAGACGAAATTGAACCATATGTTGTGCCTTGGTCTTACCTTTAAGAAGGGCTAAGGTCTTTGTACCGACTGAGGAGTCGTTGTGCCTTGGTTTTACCCTGAGAAGGTACCAATGGCTTTATGCCGACTAAGAAGTCGTTCTGCCTTGGTTTTACCCTGAGAAGGTACTAAGGTCTTGACCATGATGGTCAATGAAAGCAGACAAAATCGAACCATATGTTGTGCTTTAGGCTTACCTTTAAGAAGAGCCAAGGGCTTTGTACCGATTGAGGACTCGTTGTGCCTTAGTTTTACCCTGAGAATGTACTAAGGTCTTGACCATGATGGTCGATGAGAGCAGACAGAATCGAACCATATGTTGTGCCTTGGGCTTACCTTTAAGAAGGGCCAACAGATTTGTATCGACTGAGAAGTCGTTGTGCCTTGCTTTTACCCTGAGAATGTACCAAGGTCTTGACCATGATGGTCGATGAGAGCAGACGGAATTGAACCATATGTTGTGCTCTGGGCTTACCTTTAAGAAGGGCCAAGGGCTTTGTGCCGACTAAGAAGTCATCGTGCCTTGGTTTTACCTTGAGAAGGTACCAAGGGCTTTATGCCGACTAAGAAGTCATTGTATCTTGGTTTTACCCTGAGAAGGTACCAAGGGCTTTATATCCGACTAAAAAGTCATTATGCCTTGGTTTTACCTTGAGAAGGTACCAATGTCTTTATATCCGACTGAGAAGTCGTTGTGCCTTGGTTTTACCCTAAGAAGGTAGCAAGGTCTTTATGCCGACTAAGAAGTCATTGCCTAGACGATTAGGTCTTCGATGTCTTTCTTTTCTTTTGACACTTTCATTGATTACTAGAATTTATACATAATGGAGTACAATTTTTCAATATTGATTGTTCGAACAATGTTGAACTCTTGTTTTTAGCTCATGTATTTTGGATGTAGTTTTTTCCAGTGAAAAAGATTGCCAAAAGGGAGCCTCTTTGGCCCTCTTGTTGTCTTCGAACCTATCTTAATGAGGGTGAGCCATAGATTTTTATTAGCCATCTTTGTCTCTGTGTGACTGAGGATGCCGAGTCGCCAGTCGTTTGAATATCCGGAATCAGATGTTGCTCTCTTTCTTGAGGGCGAGCTATTTGGATTTAGATGTCGTTGAGCTGTCGATATATTTGCCATCTTATCAGCCAATGACCTTTCTAAACTTTGAGTTTTTGCTGAGGTCCTTGTTGGTTGATGATGGATACGGGAATTTTCAATAGATCTTGCTTGTCCACCGTTGGTTGCGCTATATGACCAGAGTCCTGCTGATTGAGCTTTTGGAAGATGATGCTCAATAGGGGGAGGCCCATGCAACTTTTGTGATGGGGAGCTTCTTGTTGATGAAACCCCACATGTCGATGCTTTGTTTTTTGGAATTTGATGGGATTATTGTTTCCCCTTGGGGATTCCAGGAGTAGCAACAACCGGACCATCCTGTAAATGGAAGAGCCTTATTTTTGTAAGGAGAATGCGAGTCGCATGCTTTGACCACCAGTTCTTCCTTTGATTTTGGTGGTTTGAATAGCTACTGGGGACTAGAGCCGGATTTCCTGAAGAGGCAGTCGTCGGGTGGCTCCCCGAGTTTTTCTCACAATCTCATCTTTGATGAGGAAGGACTCTCCTTTAAAGTTGGTGATGGTCTGAGGAGCCGGCTACAGACTTAATCGCGGCTCCTTGCTCGTGTGAGCTATTACTGATGGGAGCTTGAGCGATACTGGATCTGATCATAACCCTTGGGGTTTTGTTTGCGATCCAACCCCAGACCTCTTGGCTATCCAGGAGGTGAGGTTTTTATCTGTGGCGGCGATAGGGAGCATATGCTTCATTTTCAAGCCAGACAAGTACCATAATGGTGTGCCTTTTCTAGGGGGGCTTTCTGGGTTCCACTTGGCAAATACTCCCCATAAAGTTGTTGGAGCCCTTGAGGGCTAGGCCTATGTTGGCTCCTCATAACCATAGGTATATCCTTCTTAGCTTGAATGATGTGATTTCAGGCTTTGTTTAACTTGAATGGTGCGATTCCAGCGACATTTTTCAATAATGAACAAAATCGGGCCCCTGTTTGGAATTAGGTATTTCTTCTCAGAGAAGAGAGTGGGCCCAATGGTGGGTGCCAAACTATTGATGTATGATATCACACAGTCGAGGGGATTATGGTTCTGCTCTTCGCGTTGGCGGCGAATAGGGAAAGGATGAGAGATGGGGCCGACTCCTACTCCGACTTTATACCCAATCCTTAGACTAGAATTCCTGATCCTTCTGCACAAACGAGAAGAAACCAGTGGGAGGGTGTGGCTCATTTCCCCTGTGGTACCTCCGATAGTCAAGTCAGCTAGTGAGCTTGAGTAGGGTTCGAGGGAGAATCCCTAGGCCATTGAGGTCCTTAGAGAGTACTCTTTGAGAGTTATTAGTTTTTTAAACAAAGGTAAATTCAGAGCTTTTCTGAAGAAGTAGCAGAAAAAATCCCCCTCCCTTTTACCTTCTTTCCCTCCTTTTATAGCCCATCGCCTCTGAGAGTTTGACCCTTTGGCTTTGCCTATGCACAGGAGGCGGTTGAGGGGTGAGCAGGCAGGCTACTGAGTCATCCTTCTCCTTCCAGATGTCGGCTGACGATTAGAAGGGAAGTGATTTGAGTACTGGAGAGAAATGTCTTCTCAGTATCCTGGATTTGACAGATGAGGCAAGGCAGAGGATATGCTAGCTGCTTGGTTGTCCTTACCCCTCCAGATGGCGGCTGGTAATTAGAGGGGAAGTCATTCGAGCCTAGGGGAGCATCATGGCGATCCCTAGGAAATAACTTGTGAGTAGAATAAGCGGCTTATGCACGGGATTTGTCAGAGCAGAGATCTTGATAGGACTGATCAATGATGTAATGTTGATTGACATCTGAAGCGAGCTTAGCTGGATCTCATTCCCTTAGTAGAGGCGGGTCGGTTCGTGGGTTGTCTTTATGATTTCTTAACCCGACAGCGATTGATCTTCGAGTCGAGTGTATGGTCGAGACGTCTGCTCGATGAGTCGTCTTAATTACGGGGGATCGACTGATCCCGCACTTCGAGTTGGTAATGATGACTCTTGGTTAAAAAATGACTTGTCTGCTCGGCTGGCCGATAGACTTGCCCTTGACTGGGCTTTTAGGCCTCTAAGCTGGTTTGGACCATGACTTTTTAAGCCTATGCAGACAATCTTTCAATATCTTCATCTTTAGATGGTAAATTACCATAACAGCCCTAAAGTACCGTTTTTCAAAAAAACCAGTGAAAGTTACGAACTTTCCCCTTTGATGAGACTGAACCCAGTTATTGCGCCCCCTCCTTATTCAAGTACCCTCTTCATCTTTCCCCTCTCTTCCACTGCTGAAGAGCTACCGAAACTCTTGAAATTTCAATTTTCTCGTCGGATTTCAACAGTCCTTGGGCTTTCGCTAGAAAAATATCGTCTAGGGAAGAAAAATCCGTTAATGACTACGAAGTCGTTCATCGCAGTTCATCTGGGCTTGGCAGCACAGAGGAAGCCACTCAAACCCTTATGGAAATGCAAAGGCAGGCAGTATAATGGCGATACCGAAAAAGAAGAACAACAAGGACTGGCCGTACAAACGAACCCTCCCCAAAAAAGAAGTAAGTGCTATGTTATCCATGATTTGGGGATTCGACCTAATTTCCCCTAATTTCAGTTCATCTTAAACATTGCTAGGGTTTACCACAGTCCATTTTAGTTCTAGTTTGAGTCCATGTTAGTTCTAGATGCTCGTTAGTGTTAGGTCTAATTTATGCCATGTTAGGTCTAATTGAACTTGCAAATTTGAATTTTTTTCATAGGAAAGAAGTTACTGATACTGATGCGGGCGAATCAATAAGGCTAACCGCCAATAGCGGGGCTTATTGGAAATTCGTAAAGCATATTGCCCCGAAGATATGCTAGTGGCATAGGAACGCATACTGCGGATCTATATTTAAGCACTATATATTATTTGTGGCTCGTGCGCCTGATCACCCCACACTTGAACTGCTGTTGTGCTATTACGATAGTGCTAATGACACATTTTCTATCACTGATTCAAAAACCGGGAGAGTAAAAAGTGTTGAATTTGATTTACAATTGGTCCATAACCATACTTATTTCCCAATTCATGGGAACTCATAAGTGTCAATTGGGATTCAAGAAACAGAATCTGGGTGGAATATTTCGCTAATCTTTTCAAAACTGAAGAGGGAAGAAGTTAAAAAAAGTAACAATCACCCATCGAAGATATCTTGAAGGGCAACTGGAAAGGCTCGTGGAATCTACAGAAAAGAAGGATATCCAGGACTTTATTTTGCTACAGATTCTGTATCAATGCTCCATGATATGATGCCCTGGTAGCGGGAAAGGTATCCCTAGACCTGTACTCAGGTACCTGGATAGCATTGAGAGGGTCAAGGAGTTGTCTGGGTCCAATTCTTTTATTCAGAAATTACTAGGGGCATTAGAGTTGCTTTGGAGGGCGAGAAGAAGCCAGGGGTCACATATGTCACAGGTTGCATGATACTACTGTGTGTAAGTTCCATGTTTTACTTATTTTGGTTCATTCTATTTCTAATTTATGTCATGCTAGTTCTACTTTATGTCATGTTAGTTCTAACTTACACCATGTTAGTTTCAGTTTACACCATGTTAATTCTAATTTATGCTATGTTAGTTCTAATTTATATCATGTTAGTTCTAGCTGCACCCATGTTAGTTCTAACAGAAATCATGTTAGTTCTATCAGAGTTCATATTGGTTCTAACATAGATCATGGTAGTTCTAATTTATGTCGTGTTAGTCCTAATTTAAACCATGTTAGTACTAGCTACACTCATGTTTTACTTACTTTGGTATTGTCTAGTTCTAATTTATGCATTGTTAGTTCTAATTTGAATGCTTAATATATTTGCTATACTTTTGATACTATGAGATAACAGGCATAAAGAAATATGCCTACGTCGACAACACCAGGCCTCCAATGACAAATTAGGCATCAGAGGAGGTGAAAGTCTCATCTATGAGGGTGAGGACAATTGCATCAAAGGCTAAGTCAGCTTCAATAACATTTGTTCATGGGTCTATTGTGGAAGTTGGGTCTGCTCCTTCAAATGTATATGCACTTCCTGCAGTTCAGAAGGGTGAAGGAGTGCATCATAAGCTTAAGGACAAGAGGAAGGTGATTGAAGAGGAAACGAATAAGAACTTCTCAATAGGTTATGTAAGTATCCTGTTATGTTAACTCTAAATTCTTTCACGCTAACTTCAAACAATATTCATATTATGTCTAATCCTGCTTTAAATTATAATCTCTTAATAATCTCAGATCGTGGCAAAACATATTGACGATGTTTTTGAAGATGAAGAGGAGGTGAATGATCCCCCCATTGAGCAGCAACTTAGCTTTTGGAGAAATTCTACTAAATTTCTCAAATGACTACTATTTGGTATAAAGAAGAGCAAGAGTACATATTATAAAAAATTTATGATTGAGATCAACAGGCTAAATAGAATAATTAAAAAATTTAGTAGACTGATGACGTTATAGACCTGGTAGTGCTGAAGGCAAATATCAAATAGAAAATTATAAAAAAATAAAGTTGAACCCATGGGTAGCTGAGGAGGAACAGAAGTCCAAATCAAGCAGTGTACATAAGGAAGACCCTACCATGCAAGAAGCTGTACATAATATTGTTGAAGAGGAATCTGTAGATAGGGAAGGGAGCATATTGATAATGAAAATAAGATTGTAGATAAGGAGGAGGAGAATGTAGATAAGGTAGAGGAGCATGTTGGTAGAGAAGGGAAGAATGCAGATAGCAAGGTTGCGGAGAATTTAGATATGGAGGAGGAACATGTAGATAGGGAAGAGGATTTTGTAAATATTACACAACAGGTGGACAAAATTATAGAAGTTCTAACAAGTAATATGCAAACGAAGGGTAGGCCACCTCCAATAAGGGTAAGCAAGGGGTCTAAATGGAAGAGGACCCCATACACAGAAGAAAAGGGAAAGAAAGAGCAAAAAGTTACTCTAGATATGCTTTCAAGTCTTGAATATGTACATACAGTTGGTAAAGTTACTTATTTTTACCCCGGCAATCAAATTCCCACTTGGGATGCGTTGAGTTTGAAGCTAATAACAGAGGAGGAGGTAGCTCTATTAGGCAAGGTAAATAAAGAGATTACAGACCCTGCATTGTTTAACATACACATAATAGATAGCAGCGATGCTTTTGTACATAATTTTAGGATACCATCTGTAGTAGCTGCTAGACTCGACAAAACTCAGAATAATTGTCTAACCAAATTTTGCTCCCAAAAGATTCACATGTAAGTTTTAGTTGACTATTTATGCAAGTAATAATTCGTCACATGGTAGTCCAAATTCATGTTAATTCTAATTTTCAGGAGATATGATGTTATAAAAACATCCAATAGCAGTATTAACAGAGAAGAGTTGTTATATTTGTTTCGTGATGGCCGGATTGATGACAAGGTTAGATTATATATGCTTAATAATTAAAAAATCTTGTTTGTATTGAATTCTAATGTTTCATTGATGTTACGGACGGAAGAAACAGTGTTGGACACGCTTCAGCAAGAGGCATATGACAAAAATTTGGAGTCGTCTCAGTGTTCTTTCTTGTAAGCACATGCTAGTTCTAGATTAGCGTCATGTTAGTTTTGACTGAAATACATGTTAGTTCTTGTTGGCCCCATGCTAGTTCTGTCATGAGTCATGTTAGTTCTAGTTAGTGTCACGTTAGTCCTACCATTGAACATGTTATTTCTAATTTTGTCATATTAATTCTAATTTATGCCATGTTAGTTCAAATTTATGACACATTAGTCCTAATTTATATCATGTTAGTCCTAATTTATGTCATGTTAGTTCTATTACAGCTCATGTTAGTTCAAATTTATACCATGTTAGTCCTAATTTATGCCAAGTTAGTCCTAATTTATGCCATGTTATTTCTAGTTTATGCCATGTTAGTTTAAATTTATGTCACGTTAGTTCTAATTTATACCATGTTAGTCCTAATTTATACCATGTTAGTTCTATCGCAGCTCATGTTAGTTCTAATTTATGTCATGTTAGTCCTAATTTTAGCCATGTTAGTTCTACCGCATTTCATGTTAGTTTATGCCATGTGAGTTCTAATTTTTGCCTCGTGAGTTCTAATTTATACTATATCTGGTCTAATTTATATCATGTTAGTTCTATCACGGAGCATTCTAGTTCTAATATATGCCATGTGAGTTTTAATTTATACATCGTGATTTCTAATATATGTTATGTTAGTTCTATTGCAACTCATGTTAGTTCGTGAGTTCTAGTTTATGCCTCGTATGTTCTAATTTGTACCACCTTAGTCCTAATTTATGTAATGTGAGTTCTATCGCAGCTCATGTTAGTTCTAATTTATACCATATTAGTCCTAGTTTTTACCATGTTAGTTTTAATTTATTTCATGTTAGTCCTAATTTATGCCACATGAGTACTAATTTGTACCATGTTAGTTCTAATTCTCCCTTTTAATTTTAACTCATACATACTTGGTTTCTAATTCTCCCTTCTAATTTATTCCATATTATGAGCTATTTTTTGCATATATTAAAAAAATATACCGCAGTCCGCATAGATTATTTGTTGATCTCCTTGGTCAGGGACGATCACTGGCATCTTGTTGAACTTGATTTGAAAGAAAAGGTCGTCAAACACTACAGTTTTGCTGGCCATGAAGCTTGGATGGAGCCTGTTACTAAAATCATAAACTTTTTTGATGCCCAACAAGTTGATTTTGTTAAGCCAAAAAAATGTGTGCAGCTTATTTAAATACCAACCCATCAAATGCGAGCAACAAAGAGGGCGACTAGTTCCAATGTGTGAATTATGTTAAATTGTATTAGTATTAGATATAGTGAAAATGACTAATTTAGCGTTCTATGTTGCAGCTATGACTGTGGTGTGTTCGTCTACCTCTATATGCAAGCAATAATTGAAGGTCGCTCGACATTGTGCGTTAATCCTCCAGACGATATCCTTGAAGCTATGCGAGCAAGACTTGTCGCATAATTATTACTTGCTGGTTATGAACAAAGACATAAAGACGAATCAGTGCATAATAATGAATGATATGTTTATAAAAATACAATAATGTATGTCTATTTAATTAAAAATGCATATTATCAGAGGTATTGTTAGCTCTAACTTTGTTCTAGTTCTACAAAGAATAAGGGAATGATCCAGTGGCATGTTGTGTTAGTTCTAGCTCGTGATATCTCGTTAGTTCTAGTTGAGCGTTAGTTGTAGTATACTACATTCGTTTCTGCTAGTTCTGTCTCGTTTCTTATTATCTCTATTTTGCATGTTCTCAAAGGAAGAAGTTTTCCCTCACCCCTAATAGTCACACTAGCTATTCGCTGCTTACCAAGACATGTCCTATTACCCCAATAGTTCACACATATATTCACATGTTCCCAAGGCAGGATAGTCAGTTAATATACTTAAAAAAATAAATTTCATACTCTTTCACATCACCACTATTCCACCCATCTACTTCTTGGGGCAGTGAATGTGACTCTCTAAAAACGCCTCATCTCCAATCAAATTCCTTCTATCAGCGTCTTCCATTTCCGTCCTAAACCATCACAGATGGCTAAGGATGGCGTATGTGTACACTGTTATGGGTTAGGGCATAACTCTCATGATTGTCATCATAGTATTACTGCTCGTGCCCCTCCAAGGATGCTTGTCGTCCCTACCAACACCACCAGCACCATCTGTCATCTCTCTTCTTTCACCATCTTTAATCTTGATGTAGGTCGTCCATTTGTGCAAGAGCTCAGAGATATGCTTGCTTATCGCTTCAATCTTAGTACATGGCCTTATCAAATCAAGGAGGTAGCAGGACACAGCTTCATGGTGTAGTTTTCATTCGGCGACCTTCTTTCCTAAGCCATAAAACCCGGCTTGGTCAATATGGGCACCTTTAGGGGCAGATTCCGTCGTTGGAGTGAGGATCTAAGGATATCAACGTTGCCTCAACCCTTTCTGGTACCGATCCTCCTCTTCAATGTCCCATACCCCCTCTGGAATTTTAAAATTTTGCAATCTCTCCTCGATGCTATCGGAGAATGCATCATGTGCTCTAGAGACATCATAACCAATACTAACTTTGAAGACTGTAAAGTGCTTCCCAAAGTTAGACATTTATCTGATATCCCAAAGAGGCTTGGGTTCCGTTACATCTCTCCAATGGACGGGTACATAAAGGAAGGCTACGCCGTCACTCAGGTCCAATGTAGATAGAATTTTGAGAGGGCTCAACTATCCACTCGCCTTAACTTAGGGCCCAGTGTGCGCAACCTTCTAGGACCGGCCCAGAGTTGCATGAAGTTAGTTGGGACGTCAGGCATATGACTATAGAGAGAGACCAATGGCAACTGTTTCTCCAGAACCAATAGGTCGGGGGATCCAATTTGTCAAGGGCTCCCCCCACCGCCAATGCTCCTCATCCAGCTAACTCCTCCGGCTCGCACAGCGGATCATTGAAATGCAGCTCTCCATCCTCTAAGTGTAGTAATCCCGCATCCTCAAAGCGCAGGGTGAATGACAGTGATATGTGTTTATCAGACCGCTTTCGCTCACATGAGGGTAGCAACAAATGAGGATTCATAATCTTTTTTATCTACAGCCCACGTGAAGTTAGTTCTAATGTATTTTGCACTATAATGGAATCAAACAGTATGTTCAATATTCTCTTGCAAGTACAGTGATGATTGTATACATCTTTGTTAGTTATATTGTCATGTTAGTTCTAATTGCTCGTATGTTAGTTCTAGCTTCTCCAGTGTCAGTTCTAGCTGCACTCGAGTTAGTTCTACTTTATGTAATGTGTTAGTTCTGGTGTAAGAGTTGGGGCTAATTGTCACGTGAGTTCTAATTGCTCGCATATTAGTTCTAGCTTCTTCAGTGTTAGTTCTAGCTACACTCGAGTTAGTTCTACTTTATGTAATGCGTTAGTTTTAGTGTAAGCATCGGGGCTAATTGCCATGCTAGTTCTAATTGCTCGCGTGTTAGTTCTAACTTCTTCAGTGTTAGTTCTAGTTGTACTCAAGTTAGTTCTAGTTTATGTAATGCGTTAGTTCTGGTGTAAGCGTCGAGTCTAATTGACATGCTAGTTCTAGTTGCCTACGTGTTAGTTCTAGCTTCTCCAATGTCAGTTCTAACTGCACTCGAGTTAGTTCTACTTTATGTAATGCGTTAGTTCTGGTGTAACCGCCAGGTTTAATTGCCATTCTAGTTCTAATTGCTCGCGTGTTAATTCTAACTTCTCTAGTGTTAGTTCTAGCTGCACTTGAGTTAGTTCTACTTTATGTAATGTGTTAGTTCTGGTGTAAGCGTCGGGTCTAATTGACATGCTAGTTCTAATTGCTCACGTGTTAGTTCTAGCTTCTCCTGTGTCAGTTCTATCTACACTTGAGTTAGTTCTACTTTATATAATACGTTAGTTCTGGTGTAAGCGTCGGGGTAATTGCCATGCTAGTTCTAATTGCTCGCGTGTTAGTTCTAGCTTCTTCATTGTCAGTTCTAGCTGCACTTGAGTTAGTTCTACTTTATGTAATGTGTTAGTTCTGGTGTAAGCGTCAGGGCTAGTTGCCATGCTAGTTCTAATTGCTTGCGTATTAGTTCTAGCTTCTCCAGTGTCAGTTCTAGTTACACTCGAGTTAGTTCTACTTTATGTAATGCGTTAGTTCTAGTGTAAGCGTCGGGGCTAATTTCCATGCTAGTTCTAATTGTTCGCATGTTAGTTCTACCTTCTCCAGTATCAGTACTAGCTGCACTCGAGTTAGTTCTACTTTATATAATGTGTTAGTTTTGGTGTAAGCGTCGGGTCTAATTGTCATGCTAGTTCTAATTGCTCGCGTGTTAGTTCTAGCTTTTCCAGTGTCAGTTCTAGCTACACTCGAGTTAGTTCTACTTTATGTAATACGTTAGTTCTGGTGTAAGCGTCAGGTCTAATTGTCATGCTAGTTCTAATTTCTCGCGTATTAGTTCTAGCTTTTCCAGTGTTAGTTTTAGATGCATGTGAGTTAGTTCTACTTTATGTAATACGTTAGTTCTGGTGTAAGCGTCGGGGCTAATTTCCATGCTAGTTCTAATTGCTCATGTGTTAGTTGTAGCTTCTTCAGTATCAGTTCTAGCTGCACTCGAGTTAGTTCTACTTTATGTAATGCATTAGTTCTGGTGTAAGCGTCGGGGCTAATTGCCATGCTAGTTCTAATTGCTCATATGTTAGTTCTAGCTTCTCCAGTGTCAGTTCTAGTTGTACTTGAGTTAGTTCTACTTTATGTAATGCGTTAGTTCTGGTGTAAGCATCAGGTCTAATTGCCATGCTAGTTCTAATTGCTCGTGTGTTAGTTCTAGCTTCTCTAGTATTAGTTCTAGTTGCACTCGAGTTAGTTCTACTTTGTGTAAAGCGTTATTTCTGGTGTAAGCGTCGGGGCTAATTGCCACGTGAGTTCTAATTGCCTGTGTGTTAGTTCTAGTTGTTCCATTGTGAGTTCTAGCATCTACAGTGTTAGTTCTAGCTTCTACAGTGTTAGTTTGCGGGGTTCTAGTTGTACAAAGTGAAAAAATTGATGACAAACACATACATTTAACAATAAAATGCTAAGTTTAACAATAAATCATTAAGCTTGACAACCAGTCTATAACATTGATCACAATAGCCAAGCGATAATCTTTTTGAACAAAAATAAACGTAGACATTAACAACCTTGTATCAGCCAATCGTTTTCTTTACTAACAAGACACTACCTTTATAACCAATCCCTAGGCTTAACAACAAACCCGTAAACTTAAAATCAAATCCCTAAGCTCAGCAACACGATGAGAAATGCCTGCCTCCCCATAGTCTATGCTCTAAGTTCATCAGCCATGGGTGAATATAAATGGCTTTCTCCAATGAACTTGTTAAATAACAGGATAATTAAGATTCATAAGTATAGTGAAGACAATCAATTCAGATTGATCAATGTGTGAAATCACATAGCAAGGCAGACATATGACGGTGACGAGAGTCATCTGCCATACGTTAATATTGTATACCTATACACTATTAACGTAAGCCATAGGACTATCTCCACCGTCATATGCCTCCTTTCTCATGAGATTTCATGTATGATCCAACTGAATTGACTGACTTCATCATACTTTTGAATCTTAATTGCCCTGTTAATTCTAGCTCTTTGGAGAAAGCAATTTATATCCACCTACAGCTGATGGAACTTAGAGCAAAGACAATGCTAGTTCTGGTTCATGGTGACAAGGTGGCTTAAAGATGTAGGAGATTTTTTGGAGAGGGTAAGCTTAGGATTTACATATATAAAGGAGTGAGGGTCAACAAAGAGGCGTCAATGGGGAGATCGAGGAAAGAGTGAGCCGTAAGGTTATCATAACTATCCTGTATGGGAACAATCCAAGGGATGGTGAGGTTACCACATAGGATGTGGGGATAGGTAAGAGTAAATGTTATCTTAACTCTCCTCATTGGGAACTATGAAATACATTGAATGTAGTAGCAGTCAATATATCTCGGTGACCGTGACAACCAAGTGTAGGTGAATAACAATAAACTTAACATTGGAGTTAGTTGCCTACGTTAGTTCTAGCTGAGTTAATGTTATTTGGTTTTGTTACCTCTGTTAGTCCTAGCCTCGTAATATTAGTTCTAACTATTGTGGGGTCATGTAGATGGTAAAAATTACCGCGGCGGATTAGTAAACGAATTCGACCACAGAACAGGGCCACCCTCTCTTAGGAGAATAACCTACTAAGTGGATTCGCCGGCATGAGGGCCCCCACATCGGTCGTACCCGCCAAATCACATGGATCCGCCAGTGAGGCGAATCCGCCTTCATTAGCCAAATCCGCCTGCCGAAGAGGAGCTCAAATCCGCCCCCAAATGCCAAGGCCACTTGCCAAGAGCCACGTCTGCTTACGTGAGCCAGAGACCAGGTTTCCAGGGACAAGCCTTCTCTGCCTCCCACGATGCAAGGTAAGGAGGCACAGTACCCCAAGTTCGTCAAACGATAGTCCGTAATTCAAGCGAACGAGACGGGCGCCGAACCGGCCTGTAGACTCATAAATGCGGGTCACCTCACCCATCAGAATGGAGAGCCGAAGCTGCTGGCGCGCGGCAAGCTGTCGGGAGTCCGTCCAGGCACGAGACGTCCATTCTCCCGCCCCTATTCAGACATAGGGTGAGGGGAGGAAGGGTACAGCACCCCAGGACCGCCGGATGGTCACTCGGTACCTCGCCGCACAAGTGAGCGGGCGGTTGCCAGAGCCATCTGCGTCCACATAAATGCAGCGTACCGCGCTCCAAGCGAAAGGTCAGAGCCACCGGCGTTCGACGAACTGTCCAGGTCCACTCAAGTGTCTGGCAGTCGCCGTCACGAGTGTGAGGAAGGGCTTTCCCGCTCCTACACGACGTGACACGACATGTAACCCCAAAAGACAACCGTTTGTTGTACAGGGGACAATAGGATGTCCTTGAACAGTGTATGGTCACATCCCATGGTTCAAGGGACAACCGAACTGTCCCTCTCTCACTTAAAAAGCTCCTTGCAGCAACCTAAAAAAAAAAGAGTAGGAGAGGAAAAAAGAAAGAAGGGGATCAAAAGATCAGAGAATCGATCGACAAATCGAAAAATCGATTGAACAAGCATCGCTCGGGCTAAGAGATCGGAGAAGTCATTAACGACTGATCAAAGGAGAAGGCTTCCCGCATACCCTTGCGTTTTTGCAGTGTCATCTCCAAACTCCGAGCTCCGACCGCCGACGAACTAGAGGATCCGAACTCCTTTACCCAGAGCTTCTACTGAGTACTAAAGCTCTCCCCAACAACCTCGGTCGAACCGTCCAAGGGAAGCAGACCCGGCGCGAGCACCGGGCGAAGCATCCTGTAGCTACCTCAAAGTCCCCACGAATTTAAACAAGGAGGGCATTCCCTCTGCTTCTGTTGCAATTCAGATTGATTTTAGTTTGTAATAAGCTTTCTTATAAATACAAACAAAATCCCTCCCCTTTCCCGGGAAAATCAGAATTTTCACCTACAGAAGATGGCGACCACAGTGGGAGAAGCTGTTTCTTCAAACGAAATGGTGGTAGCTCAGTTCGACGAGGTTGTTGTTGGGACGACAGTGGAGTCCCTAGAAATCGAGTTCGATCAGGCCAAGTACGAAGAGTACTTGTCTTCCTCCTCTTCCGGTGGCGAAGCGTCCCGCAAGCGCCACGGAGTCATGCACAGGAGCCGACCTCAGACGGCCAAAGCTCCCACGCCAGAAGGCTCTACCGGAGTCTCAGTAGGGAAGTCCACCCCAAACACTCTCGAGGCCAAGTCCCATATAGAGAGTAGGGGGAAAGGGTCTACTAAGTGGGTCGCCAAACGACACTCAGTAGCACCTATCCCGAAAGAGACATCAGTTCGTTCTGGCACAAGCCACCCCGCCACTGCTCACGCAAGTTCCCTCTCCGCTGGGAGAACTAACCAACAGCAACGGCGGACGCTTGTCGGGCAGAAAGCCCAAACCTCCGCTTCACACAACGGCCTGAACCACCATACAGGCCCAAGAAGCGAGAGACAAGAGGGCGACTCGCCCAATATCGGGAGGCCCTCCAAATTAGGGGCGCCAACCGAGAAGGATGGGACCACCCGCTCAGGTGGATTTCGCTTTTCAGGTCATATCCCTGACGCGAACAAACCACCCCAAGTGAGTGGGCCTATCCAAAAAGGCGAATCCTCGAAGGCTGGTGAGCCTCGCCATGAGATCTTGGCGAATAAGCGCAAAGACAAGGAAATAGGCGACGCGTCGCGAGCCCGCTCATTTAAACAAAGGGCTGAGACTCGCCTACACGCTAGAGTTTGCCCAAACGCGAAAACTCGCCCGTCAAGGCGAAACCGCCTAACTCCGACGCCGCAACATTCCACCCATTGTGCACCAGAGGATACATCCAAAGATCTCTCGTGTACTCACCCAAGCGAGCCTTCTGATGCTGGGGGTTGTCACCAACCACCCACAGGAGACCTCCGAGAATATTTAACTCGCAAACGCACCATACATGAGGCGAGTCCTCAGTGCCACTGCGAAAGGCTCATCCACACGGTACTCGCTGACTGCCAGTGCGTAGGAATGGCGAGACCTTCCGTGTTTGAGAGAATTTCTCGACAACCCTCTCTACAGAGGATCTCCCGTCGAAGGCGTCGTCACCAAAAGAGACGCGCTACTGACGACCTAGAGCTCCCGTCCGTCACAATCAACATGACGGACAAGGGTAAGGGGGTACTCTCCGATTCCCCAGATTCAGATTCCATTCTGGGACCCAATCCTCGGTTCACCCGACACCAGCAAGAGGGTATATTCTAGCGCACCCGTAGTCGCAGAAGGACGAGCATCGGGATTGACTACTCCGCCGTACCCCCTCCCTTCCACCGCGAGGACGAGGTTCACTCGGCAGCGGCCACCTCTCAAACTTCGCACTCAAGTCAAGACGCGAGGGCGCGGGTGCATATGACGGAACTCACCCACGAGCAGACGATGACCCAAAAGCTGGAGGAACAGCAGGCGACCATCGACTCTCTAAGAGAGATGATGGAGCAACTGCTGAACAAAAAGAAGAAGAAGAAGAAAGCCTAACGCTCCTTACCCCGACGGACTGGGGATCAGGAGTGGGTGCCTCCACGCCGTCCGGCGATAGAAACGGAGGATAACAGTAATCCACTATCTGATTACTCCTCTAAGACGTCGCTAGGAACGTCGCATACTGGTGAGGGCACTCGTGACAAGAGGTTCGATGAGTTCCAGGATCAGCTCAACGCGCTGAAGCTTCAGCAAAATATGAACAAGCTGGGGGTGGTCCGCCCCTACCCTATCGAATGGGATACAGTCCCATACCCAGCAAAGTTCAAGCCGATCAGCTTGGTGCAATTTGACGGCAAGGGCTCGCCCTCGCAGCACATCTATTACTTCATGGCGCAAACCGGATTCCTTACGGGGAACGACGCCATTCTCACGCGACTATTCATAGGCACCCTCAAAGGGGTGGCCTTTGAATGGTTCCGCAAGCTGGAGCCCGGCTCCATCAAAGCATGGGCCGACGTCGAAAAGCTCTTTTTAGCCCGCTTCTTCGACGACGACACCGAAGTATCAATGGCTACTATCCTTGCTGAAAAGCAACGAAAGTCAGAGTCGGTCAATGACTTCGTGAAAAGATTCCGGAATCGGTCCGTCCACTGTCGGGACCAAGTCTCCGAGTCGACGCTAATCGAGATGTGTCGCAACAACCTATCGATCCATATCTTGTCTAAGATAGGCGCGGTAGAAACCCGGACGTGGAAAGAACTTGTTCGTCAAGGCGAGCAAGTAGAAAACATGATCAAGAGGCTCGAGGCCGAAGAACCTCAGCCCAAGAAAGGAGCTGCAGAACCAGCCGCACCAAAGAATCCCCCTCGAACAAGGGGAAAGGAGATCATGGCAGTCGACTCTGCCCCAGCGCCAAAGACTGCCCCGAGGCCGAAGCCTAGGCAATTTGAGCAACGCCCCCCGCGACAGTATGACTTCAAAGAGGACCAGGTGGTAGCGATGCTCGATACTCTACTCAAGAGTGGTCGAATCAAGCTGCCTGAGGCCACGAAGCCTGAAGAGGCGGACAAAACCGGCGACCCAGCCTACTGTGCTTATCACCGGTTCCTTGGTCACCACACGACCAAATGCTACGTCCTCAAAGACAAGCTCCAAGCCCTCTACGACGCGGGAGTCTTGAAGAAGGAGAAGGTCCAGAAGCAGGTGACCACAAACATGATCACCTTGAGCTTCGGGACAAATCTCCCAGAGGTCTAAGCTCCAGCGGGGGTAGTTCCTATCCCCAGAGCGATTCTGAAGATCACCAACGATGATCCTCACAACCAGCGGGAGAAAGGCTTGGTTCCACAGACCCTGCCATCGGGACAGATAATGTGGGTTCACCCAGACCTCCTCGACGATGAACAGTGGACCGCAAGGCCTCCAAAGGAGGCCAAGAGAAAACACTGCAACGTCATCTATGCCACCCCAGACACAAATGACATAGTAGTAGCCGCCTTGACCGATTCAGAGGAGGACGCCAACGTCTTCACCACGAGGACGGGAAGGGATTTCGCCAAAGAGTATCCCGCGAGGGTAGAGAACGCGGTAAGACCTCCCGCGAGGCCAACCGCCATAACCCCTCCTAATCCAGATGCACCCAGCTCAAGTCGCCAACCTTTCCGGTTCAACGTGCTCGCACAGTTGAAAAGCATCCCGGCGCGAATCACCATGTACGACCTCCTCCGGTTGTCCAGGTCCACTCGCGAAGCCCTGCAAGAGGCGTTGGCGGACTCAGAGGCGTTCTCAACCTACTTCTCGAAAGAGACGGAGGCGGAACGAGAATGCACGACTTGCTGCCAAGTCTCCGAGAGGCGGGTCCCGTGCATCACTTTCACCCCCGAGGACATGCTCATCAAGAGCACATCGCATGATCGACCCCTGTATTTCACGGGATATGTCGGCTCGGCGAGGGTGGACCGGATCCAAGTCGACCCGGGCTCCGCGTTGAGCATCGTGCCTCTGAAATTGATCAAGCACTTGGGGATACCGCCGAAGCGTCTGTCCTCAACCACCACGACCATTTTTGGCTTCAACGCCACAGGGACGCGGCCACTGGGCAAAATCCGCCTGAAATATCGCATAGGCGACATGAAGACGGAGGTGACCTGCTATGTCATCGATGCCGAGCCTTCCTACAACGTGCTCCTAGGGCGCCCGTGGATTCATGGCAACCGGATAGTCCCATCCACTCTGCACCAATGTCTGAAGTACGTTGACGATTATGAACGCGTCAAGACTGTAGTGGCCGACAGACGACCCTTCAAAGGCGTCGAAAACTACTTCACAGACTCTCTGCTGTATCAAGACTCCGTCGAACCGCCGGTTGAGGAGCCGGAAAGCGGCAACGAGGCGGACAGCGAGCCTGAGTACGGCGACAATCTAATCTTAAACGATTTCGAGTCAATTGTAATTGGTTATGAGAGTCATCGTGTAACCAACGCTGTTCAGGCGGGAAAGATTGTCGTCAATGAAAAATCCAACTTTGCTTATGTGTCGTCTTGTTCTACGTCTGAGGATGATGAACCCAACGACCTATGGTCGGAGCTCTACCAAGATCCTTCCCTACACACTCCGGTACGCTCGTTGTACGCCGCGAGGGGGCAGCCGATTGACTCATCGCGAGCTGTATTTGTTGTGCCGGCCCGAAATAAATATCGAAAAGATATTATTTTCGGCCGAGTCGATCGTCCCTTGCATACGCTCTGGGACGAGTCCGAAGACGAAGACCCGGCACCCCAGTTTTCGCAATACAGTCGAATTGCGAGACGCATGATGAGCGACATGGGGTACGACCTCACTCGTTTAGAAGGCCTCAACTACGGCCGAGGACGCAAGACGGTCATCCGACCTGCCTACGTACCTAAGGGGAAACCCTCGAATTATTTCAACCGGACTAGGAGAGGCCTAGGCTACTCCTCCTCCTCGTCAGATTTATATTTCCAGGTCAACGAAGATTCCGACTACGCATGTTCGGGGGATCAGTCGTCAGTAACCTCAGCATGGGACTCAGATGTCAGCATGAGGGACCTATTCGATGGCCTCATGATCAACATGGCTACAATGGATCCCGCCGAGATGGCGACAGACGAGCAACTTCCACTCTATGACGAGACGTGGGATCGTCATGTTAATGCCCAATGGAGTAGTCGCTTCGAGCAACGAGAACCGCCCACCGAGGACGAAATCCTCCAAGTAAATATGGGAACTGACGAGAGTCCCAAACTCATATTCATCAGTGGTAGCCTGCCTCCTCAAGAAAAGGAGGATCTCATTGCCCTCATACGGGAATACATCGACGTCTTCGCATGGAATTATGAGGACATGCCTGGCTTGGATCCGCGGATCGCCACACATCGCCTCAACATCAACCCAGACGCCAAGCCAGTTAAGCAGCAGCAAAGGCGGTTTCGCCCCCAGATCATGGAGGCGATCGAAGCCGAAGTAAAGAAGCTCATCGAATCCGGCTTCATCAGAGAGGAAAAACACCCCGACTGGGTGGCGAACATTGTTCCGGTGCTGAAGAAGAACGGCAAAATCCGCATCTGCATTGACTTTAGGGACCTCAACGCTACGTTCCCTAAAGACGAATTTCCCCTGCCCATCACGGATGTCATCATTGACAACACGTGCAGATTCGAGAGGATGTCCTTCATGGACGGTTTCTCGGGGTACAATCAAATCAAAATGCACCCCGAGGACGAAAAACACACCGCGTTCAGAACTCCTATGGGGGTGTACTGCTACATCGTTATGCCCTTCGGACTCAAGAATGCCGGCGCAACCTACCAACGCGCCATGAGCTTGATCTTTCGAGACCATCTACGAAAAACGGTAGAGTGCTATGTGGACGATCTGGTCGTGAAGAGTCGTCACAAGGGCGACCACCTCCAAGACCTAAAGACGATGTTCGAACTCATGAGGACTCATCAACTCAAGATGAATCCCACTAAGTCATTCCTAGGGATGGCTAGTGGTAAATTCCTCGGCTTCGTAGTCACAACAAAGGGGATCCGAATCGATCCAGACAAGGTGCGAGCTATCCAAGAGCTCCAACCACCCCGGAACCTCAAAGAATTGAGGGGCCTCCAGGGAAGATTGGCCTACATCCGAAGGTTCATTTCAAACCTTTCGGGCAAATGTCAGCCATTCTCCAAGCTCATGAAGAAAGGCACTTCCTTCGTATGGGACGAGTCTTGCCAGAAGGCCTTCGAGGACATCAAGGATTACCTTTCAAATCCGCCAGTCCTCGCTGTGCCGATTTCAGGGAAACCGTTTCTCATCTATATTCGCGCCATGGAGCACTCTCTGGGTGCTCTCTTGGCACAAAACGATGACTCCGGCCACGAGCAAGCCATCTACTACCTCAGTAGGACCCTGCAAGGCGCCGAACAACGATACCCAATGGTCGAAAAAGAATGTCTGGCCTTGGTGTTCGCCATCCAAAAGATGCGACACTACTTGGTTGGCCAAACAATCCACGTCATCTCACGGATGAACCCCATTCGAGTCTTCATGACGCAACCCGCGGCGCTAAATTGGCGCTTAGCTAGATGGGCACTTCTGCTCTCTCAGTACGACATTCACTTCATTCCACAGAAGTCGGTCAAAGGTCAAGCCATATGCGATCTCATGGCCAGTCACCCACTGGCATCAAAAACCGACTTGTTTGAAGACTTGCCAGACGAGCCACTTGAAGTCAACGTAACGTCGTTACCGGATGTGTGGCAGATGTTCTTCGACGGCACGTCTCGTGCAGCCCCGGATGGCTCTATTGTTGCTGGAGTGGGGGTAGTCATCACTTCTCCACGCAACCACGTGCTGCCCCGTGCCTTCTCTTTGACAGAGCCATGTACCAACAACGTGGCCGAGTACAACACATTACTCGTCGGACTGGAGTTGGCCGAAGAGCTAGGAATAAAGCATCTCCAAGCTTACGGTGATTCCCAGCTCATCGTCAAGCAGATGACCGGCGAATATGAGGTTAGAAACGAAGACTTGATCCCACTCCACAAGGCGGCTGTCCGACTAGTGGAATCATTTGAGAGCTTCCGCATTGAGCATGTGTTGCGTTCCAAGAACACACATGCGGATGCCTTGGCTTCCCTGGCGGCCAACTTGGCTCAACCATTCGGAACAATCCAATCGGTCACAGTGGCGAGCAAGAAGCTCTTTCGACTGAAAGACGCTCCAGAAGCAAACGCCACCCATCAAGTCTCAGATCAGCCCAGTGCTGAGGACTGGCGCCTCCCGATCATCGATTACGTCCTATACGACGTATTGCCCGAGGATGCAAAGGAGCGAGAGTCCGTCCGGAGACGTGCTACGAGATTCTACTACGACTCGACCACCAAGACGTTGTATCGAAGGTCATACGACGGCTTGTTGCTTCGATGCCTCTCAAAAGCAGAAGCATAGGAGGCTCTACGCGAGGCCCACAACGGCATCGGCGGAGCTCACCAGCCCGGACCCAAACTTTGGGACCGCCTACGAAGGACTGGCTACTTCTGGCCTGGGATGGTCCAAGACGCCGTTGCCTACGCAAAGCGCTGCCACGAATGCTAGATTCACGCCAACTACACGCATCAGCCACCTGAAGACCTACACCCAACAAAGGCTTCGTGGCCTTTCGAGGCATGGGGGATGGACATAGTTGGACCAATATCCCCGCCATCGGCGAGAGGTCATCGCTTCATTCTTGCGATCACTGACTACTTCTCTAAATGGGCCGAAGCCGTCCCCTTGAGAGAAGTTAAGACTAACGACGTGATTAAGTTTATCAAACACCACGTCATTTACCGGTACGGCGTACCACGACGTATCATTCATGACAATGGTACGCAGTTCGTCAGTCACGCATTCACCAGGTTCTGCGACAAGTTCCGAATGCAGAACCTCTCTTCCACGGCCTATAACCCATCAGCAAACGGCTTGGCCGAGGCCTTCAACAAAACGATCATCAAGATTTTGACCAAGTTGACCTCAACCAGCAAACACGACTGGAACGAGAAACTTGGCGAAAGCCTATGGGCATATCGCACCACGGTTCGCACGCCGACCGGCCATACGCCCTACTCCTTGGTATATGGCTGTGAGGCCATATTGCCGTTAGAGATTCAGATACCTTCCCTCCGTGTTGCCTTGGCAACGGGGATGACGGTGGAAGATAATCACCGACAACGACTCGCCGAGCTCGAGGCGTTGGACGACAAACAGCTGGAAGCTCAACAACACATTGAGTTCTACCAAGCCCGGATGGCTAAGGCTTTCGACAAGAAAGTCAAACGCTGAGCCTTCAAGGAAGGAGAGCTGGTGTTGGCCGTCCGCCGGCCAATGATTCTCACCTCCAAGAAGAAAGGCAAATTCCAATCCAAATGGGAAGGGCCGTTCGTAATAGAAACAGTCTATTCGAATGGCGCCTACCACCTCATCAAGCCCAACGGCGACAAGATCATGATGCCCATCAACGGCAAATACTTGAAGAAGTACTACCCTTAGTTCTTCTTCACCAACTCCCATGAGTGCAAGAGTCTAAACTGGCCCTCGAACCCTCCAACTGGTATACGAGGCTAAACTGTCCCTACTCTATCCGTTATGGCGAAAGCCTCTGGTGGAATTCATTTCGCCTATCCTCTCCAACGAGATGGCGGATCCACTAAGTCGTTCATATCACGACAAACCAATTCATTTTGCCTGTCCTCTCCAACGAAATGGCGAATCCACCAAAGTCGTTCATATCACGACAAACCAAACCAACTCGCCAATCCTCTTCCAAAGGATGGCGGGTCCCCAAAGTCGTTCCAATCACGACATTCCATGTCACGTTAACA